>JALMQS010000152.1:1758929-1804325 GCA_024734495.1 Forficula auricularia | reverse complement strand
TTTGAAAAGATATTTTATCACAAGACTATTGCGGATTATGCTATTAAAGATGTGGAGTCTTGAAATCTCTTGGACCAGGAGAGAAAAAAAGATGTGATCCACTTAGCTACAATCCAACGTCATTTTGCGTATAGCCGCTAGACATTCGGATGGATCACCAATGTCTAGCGGAGCTATACACAAGGCGTTGGATTATTAGCGTGGATCACATCTTTTCCTGGTCAATTTAAGACTCCACAGACTTTTTAATAGCACTCTACGTGTCTTTATGATAAATATCTTTTTTCAACAAAAAGCGCTTTTCTAAACTTACTTTCTTTCTCATTGATAGGTCAATTATTCTTTGTTATATCAGTTAGAAAAATTATAAAAAATTTATTTAAGATCATTATTTCAAGTTAGAAATATATAAGTTCAAATATTATTTATTTTCACTCAATATTTGACAAAAATTCCTTACAGTTGATTCGTGATTGAATCAAATGTAACATTCGGTTTTCTTCCTCCTTTCCTTTCAAACCGACGTTTCGGAGGATTTTTCCACCTCCTTCTTCAGAGTTTCAAAGGGGTCAATGAATGAAACAAATAAAATGTGGAGGGAAGAAGGAAGCATTTTATTTGTTTTCATTCATTGACCCTTTGAAACCCTGAAGAAGGAGGAAAAAATCCTCCGAAACGTCGGTTTGAAAGAGGAAAGGGAGGAAGGATTCCAATAAATTACACCTTATTTTATATGTGTTAATTTTTTCTTTCCTCACTACCTCTGGGCTGCCTTCCATTACTTTCAATTAAAATTTCTACCAGTCCGTCTCTCTCCAGAGAAAATTTCGTTGCAAAAAAATAATTATTAATATTTTTTTTGGGATCTAATTGATTCATTTATTTTGTTTATTTGATGTCGTATCTAGGGATATCCTGCTTAGGGATATCTTGGAGGGGGAGGTGGGAAAGAAAAGGGGAAGGGGAAGAACCAGATTAGAATATTTCAACCAAATAATTGGGGATATGGGATGCCAGACATTTAGAGAGGTTAAACAGCTGGCGGGGGACAGAGTCGAGTGGAGACGGATTGTTGCATCAAACCAGTCTTAGGACTGTATACTCAATGATGATGATGATGATGATGTCGTATAAAAAAATAGTTTTAATAAAAGTTGTTCAGTTTTTCTTGTAGATATTAAGTAGACTTAACGAAAAATATAGTGTTCCATTTCAAAAACAGAGGTTGACCTTGAAATACCCTTGAAAGTCTGTTCTAGGTCGACAAACAATAGCGTAGTTTAGTTTCCCCTTTGATATAAATAAACTTTTATTTGAAACTTTTTTGAGTTTTAGAGTAGCTGAATACCAAGAGAGTGAGTTTGGCACTTTGTTATTTGTTTAAGACTTTGTGCATCATGAACACTACCATCAAGTAATAGAAAAGAAATGAAAATAAGCAAAGAGTTGAAAAATAAATAAGTGTTAATTTCTTGAGGTTAAGTAAAATACCTCGTGCTCGCACAGGACCCCGTGGTGGCGCGGGAGCTACGAGTTGCTCGGAGTCGTTGGTGTTGCTCTGGCGCCCCCGACGGGCTCCAGCCGTCTTCGGGGGGGTCCGTGATCTTGGAGGCCGCCCCGGGCTGCCCGTCGTCGCCCACGCCGCTCACCTTAGCACGTTTCTATAAGACAAGCAAAAATATTAGTATGACCTCTGAATACTGTTAATGTAGGTGGTTTTTAATTTTAGGAATTAACGTAGGTACCATAAATATATTACAGCACAACGAACAACAACTAAAACAAATACGTGGATTTATGAAGCCAATTTAATTTAATTAAAAATATAAATGTATGCAGCCTTATAGAGCGATTAATGCACAATTCAATTTTTTTTTTAAAGATATTGATGCAAGAAGGATTCCAGAGAGTTACAATCGAATGATGTTTCCCTATGGACGCGCCTAGAGATTAAGCAACATTTCATTTTCATTTAATTTATAATACTATTAAATATGACGATTAATGCGCATACGTCAGTTAACGTCAATTATTAATTTATGGGATGAATTAATAGAAATTAATTATAATATAAAATAAGTGTCGTGTAAAATATAAAAACAAGTCATAATTAAAACATAAATATATATTATTTCATTATTCGTGTCCATGGTTAATAATTAAGGAATCGTAGGGAGTTGGACTTGACTTTTAATTAAATACAAAGTTTTTTATTTAAATAGGCCAAACGTTTCGTTGCTGGTTCGCAACATAAGTTTAATAAATGAGCCACTGAAGAAGTTGCGAACGAGCAACGAAACGTTTGGCCTATTTAAATAAAAAACTTTGTATTTAATTTAAAGTCAAGTTCAACTCCCTACGATTCCTTTAATAATAAATATATATGTTTTTTTTAATGAGCGTATAATGAATGTCCTAATATTATTGAGTAGCTTCTGCTCAATTTCAGCTCTGTATGGTCTATGTCAACTGATACACAATGTCTGTGACAGCCTCTTGGCTTGGAACAAATCAACTGTCTCGAAGACTAAGTAATATCAGGAGGATTTAGCTTCTATTGGGGCTGTGAGTCTTCAAATATTGTGTTTTGTTGATAGAATTTTAACAGCCTTTTAAATTCCAGCCATTATATTTAAAAAATAAGTGCTAATACAACTTAAGGTAGTTGTTTCGCGACAATACTAGCAAAAAGTTAATGCTAGAGTATATAAAACAGACAATAAGGATTCGTAATTCATAATCCCAAAACTTTTTGCTGTTTATGTACCACTTCTAGCCAATAACTTTTAAGGAGTTAGGTGTTGGTTCTAGGTGAAACATTTTAATTTTGAATTCAAAACTCAATTTTGTTTTATTTCCTTTTTGTGAAACCTACCTCGCATCTTGCTCAAGTTTTTTTTATACTTCTAGCCAATCCCGTGCTCGTTTGGCATATCGGGCAACACTGTCCGAGCTTGTATATATATCAAAGAAATTTCAGATAAAGTACATTATAAAGGGAGATTTATAAAACAAAAAGTTCTTAATAATCGATTGAAAGGTGTTGTGACAATGGCTGAAGCGAAAAAACGTCCAAAAAATTACTAAAGTTAACCCCCTTTTTAGGTTAAATAAATGCGTTGTTGTCAGCTTATTTTTAGTGTAAATTTTTCATTATTTATTTATTATTATCTCAGAAACTGTGTTGTAACTATGAATTAAATTTTTTTAAAAAAATGTAGTTATTGTTTAATGTTGTGGTTTAATTTTTTATAACAATGGTAATAAGAGTTTCGTGATTATAATTAAATATGTATGTAAACTTTCCGATATCCCGTATAGTGAGTGCAATGTGTGTCTGAAAAACTCATCTTTGGAATTTAATATCTCCGGAACTATGAGATGGAACTATCACATAAAGCAAATTATAAAGAAAACCAGATATATAAATTTTGTTTTACATAAGTTAAGTGCAATATTGGATCCAAGGGCTTTGAGGATAATTTATCAGGCTTTGTTTGAGAGTATAATTAACTATGGTATAATTGCGTGGGGTGGCGCATACGATAATGCAATGAAACCACTTATCACTATACTAACTAGACTTATTAAAAAAAATTAAGGTACAACCTGTCCTTGCTATTGATGAATCTTTTATTGTTAACTCTGTTACTTATTATTATGATGAGTGTAAGATTATGTATAATCAACATAGTGGCAGAACTAGATATAGATCAATTGTCCTACCAAAGATTAATAAGTCAATTGCCCAAAAAAATGCCTATTTTGTGGCAATTAAATATTTTAACAAACTACCAAATGATCTAAAAAATCTGTCGTGTGACAAAAAAATATTGAGAAAAAAATTGGTTAAATGGATTGGATCATTGTGATTACACCCTGTGATATGTAGGTAAATATCTAATGAGAACTAATGTTTAACAATGTACTCCATATCTCAACTATAGTAATTCTTTGTAAAATTAAAATTAAATAATGATTAACTGTTATATATAAGATAGATATAAGATATATAATATAAGATAGATATAAGACATATAATATAAGATAGATATAAGATATATAATATAAGATAGATATAAGATATATAATATAAGATAGATATAAGATATATAATATAAGATAGATATAAGATTTTAATCCGGTCCTATGTACAGTTGACTTGTCAACTCTATAGGACATGACATATTTGTATGTTGTGTATTTTTCTGGATAAATAAAATAAAAAAATAAAAATATATTGTTCATAAATTTCGTTTTGCCACCAATCGATTCAGAACTATTTAAATAATAATCGGGTCTAAATTTCAAAAAAATCCTAAGAAAACCCATATGGTGAAACAACTACCTTACGGGAATCAGACATTGCAGAATCTGTCCAATAAAATTTAAAAAATAGATTGCATTGAATGTATTGCTAGATTTACCATTAAAAAAATAAATAAAAGATCCTATCATCTAAATATTTACCGGATTCTTCCTAGCGCTAGGTTGAGCCTGGCTTGTCGACGGTAATGGTGCAGATGACACGGTGGCAGAAGAATTCTCAGCCAGACGGACTTGACTTCGAAGCTCGTATTTTTTACGCTGATTTGGAATAGCTATATTGGACAAGACACAAGTGATATTAGAATTAAGGAAATTACAATTAAAATATAGATTAAATAATTATAATAATAATAATGTTCTTGATTTCAAGTCTCCTTAAATAGAGACACATTATTTTATATTTAAAATATATATATATATGGTATGTTGCAGTAAAAACGGGTTCTTACTAGTTAAAACGCGTTTGACAGAATACCTTTGTGGTAACTAGAGTTTACTGATGATGGTTGAGTTTGGTCCAAAGGTCTAGAATCTTCATTTTTGATTTTAGGTTAAAAATAAAAACAATTCTGTTACCATCGACAGTGAAATCTTTTATTCTTTATTTTTGATTTTCCACGTCATTTTGGGTGTTTATTTTCAAAAGCACGTGGAAAATAAAAAATGAAGATTCTAGACCTTTGAATCAAACTCAACCAAATTAAGTAAATTCTATAATAGTTGCTACAAAGGTATTCAGTGAAACGCGTTTTAACTAGTAAGATCCCGTTCTTAGTAAAAACGGGTTTTTACTGCAACATATATATAAACGAAATATTCCGAAACGTTTGAAGATTGTTTTTATAAAAGATTTGTATTTATTTTAATTATATAACAATGAATTTGTATATTTTTTTCCAAATATATATCGTCGCCTTAAGAATGTAAACCTGTTAAATCCATTTTTATCATATATGACATAATATCGTTCGAAAGAAAAAGAAATGCAGAATCGTCCAAATAAAACTACTACTTAAAATTACAACCGTAAGTTATAGAAAAAAATTTGAAAATTGTTTCTTTCCTAAACAACAATTGTAAATTTTCTTTTTTTGTCTGCTCTATAAAATATCCTTGTAGTGAGTTAGCAGGTTTACACTCTAAGTTCACGATATATATATAAAGCAGCGTCAGACTAAATATCTACTATAAAATATTTTGCAATTTGAATAAAAATTAATATAAAATTTGAGGAAAAGGTGAAAAAAATTTCTAAGGTGTTCAACCTAGAAAATACAATTAAATATAATCAACTATTAAAAATTTGTTTATTGTTTTAGTAGATTTGGGGAAATTAAATTTTTTAATTAGTTTTAAAATATAATTATTTGTGAATTTTTAAAATAAAGTGAATAATTTTATCAATGGGAATTCGCATGTGCCTGACAAAGCCTAAAAATATTAAAATCTTTTAAAAAGCAATATTTTGGGAATTTTTGAATAGGAAGTTCTGAAGTTAGATGGCCCAAAATCTTTTCAGTTTTCGATTAGCGATACAAAGATTTTAGCACCAGAAAATCATAAGTATATTGATGTTGATAAGGGTAATATATATATATATTATTATTATATTGATATTTAAAAAAATAAGTTTCTTGGATACTAAAATTTTATTTCTCAATTGACTTGGATATTCAGGTTTCAAAGAAAAGAAAAATATTCAAGAAAAAAAACCGAAATATTATATTTAAACATAATTCCTATGGTTTCGAAATTTGTTAAAGGCAAACCTTATTTTATATTTGTTATAGATTTAGCATAAATTGTTTTTAAAAATTAACAAACAATATTCAAATGTAGAGAGAATTTTACATAGATTTTTAGCCAGAGTTGACCTCAACTCAATGTTAACTAAATATAGATTAAAGTCTCATTTAGTAAAACTAACTTAAGTTTGAAAACTTTAAAAAGGATTTTTGAGAATATAAACTAATGGTGAATTTTAACAAACCAATTAAGACAAAAGATACATTATATTTTACGTAAAAAAAAAATTCTATGTGAATATATCTTCTTTAAATACATTCATTAAAAGAATAACAATAGGGAAAAGCTATTCATGTTATTTAAAGAGGATAAATCAATAAAACAATATTGAGTTAGAATGCATTTTCTAAAAGAAAAATTCAATTGAAAATACAAAGGAAAATTAGTGGGAATGAAAAGATTTAATAAGATTTAGAAAATATACAAGGAGAAAAAAAATGGTGTATTTATCAATTTTCTTGGTTTTAAATATTAGAAATTAATATCATTTTCTTTTCTTTGTCTTATATAATAAAATATAATAAATGTTCCAAAAAATTATTTATTTTTTGATATAAATAAATAATATCTCATGAGAAATCATTTTTAAAACATTCTAAGATTTAATTGAAAAGATTTAGTTTGCCGAGAATATGAGAATGTAATATTCATAAGAAGAAATAAATCCCTTGAATTCAAAAGGTGGTTTTTAAAAAACATCTTTGCGTATATAAAATAAAAAATTTCAGTGGACACAAGGACTACAGGGTTAATAAAAAAAACTTATAAGGAAAAAGCAACGAGTTTGTCCTCTGCTTGATGGAAATAACCATATCTAAATACATATCGCAAAAAATGTTTGGTTATTTTATAAATAAATAAATAAATATAAAAAAAAATCTTAAAACGGTTATTTAAAATCCAAACGTTTGAGGAGAATACTCTTTTGCGAAATCTCTAGCAAGGCGTAATACCGTTTCCAGCTGCACCTATCCAAACCGAACCAAACCCGATATGGCTTATTTTGGCCGTGACTGCAAAGATCGCAATTTTTTTTCTAATGAACAACACATCTAAAAACCGAACTCGTCCCTCACACTAATAGTACTAAAAAAATCTTCAGAGCCATACGGCTTCCACAATAATACTTTTAATTAAAAGGATTCAATTTTTGAAGATTTTAATTGCAGATGCTAAGAGTTTATGTATAACCAAGATCCTGATCGTATTGATCTTTTAGTAGTATAATGACAAGTCTCCTTCCTTCTATCCCTACATACAAATTCATATTGGTCATGCTTATTAGAAGTGGTTCTTTTAATTTGCATATTTTCTCCACATTTGGGACATAAATAATACGTAGGAAACAATCGCATCTCCCAAAAAATTTTATAACAGGATTAGTATCGTTATTTTTAAATTGGTTGATAAGAAATATAAAAATTTCGTTTTTATTATTTACCCCCAAATCAGGACCAATGAATCCATTCCCTCAAAAAATATATCTAAAATAAAAAATATACCAAACCCTGTAAAATACTAAAAAAAAAACAAAAACGTATACGTATATAGTATATATGTATTTATAAAGACTTACCTAAATTTGGCATAATTAAATAAAAAATACCCCACTTGTTTAAATGATGTTATGCACTTGGAGAAATTAAAATTTCAAATGAAGTAAACTTGTTAAAACTCGAGAGGTAGTTGTATATTTGACAGTGAAAGTTCAAAGTTCATTTTCTCTCTCTTTCCCCCCACCCCCCAAGAAAAACGAATATTTTTTTTATTTTTGATCTAGCATGAAAATATGTTAATTTAACATGTTTTTAAAATGCTCACCAAAAACCGGCTCGATTAAAAAATTTCCAAAATGGTAGAAAATTGAATTTTTTTGTCTCGTCATGTATTCCCTACGTTGAAAATTATAAATATCTGAAAATTTAAGTCGATATATCAATTTATAGAGGTCGCTCAATTTTTTTTTTAATTTTTAAACTAGACTGTGTACTTTAGATGTTTTCGAATGACCTGTTAATATAAATATTAAAATATTAAGTAGTAGTAATTGTTTTTGTTTTTCTTTGTGTCTCGTCCTTCATTTCTATTCGTTAAGATGTAAACAACAATGGAAAAAAAATAAAAAAAAATTTAATATTTATATTTACAGGAAAACATACAAACCTAAAGTACACTAATTTCACACATCAATTCCTGTGAATCAATTGTAATAGACTGATGAAGAGGGCAAACCCCTCGAAACTATAAAAATTTATTTTTTCAGCAGAAGACACACTTTTATTGTCTCCTTTAATTTATAAAAATTCTGCTAATTTCGGCAAAATGAAACTTTCAATTTAATTTTCTACATAGGCAATAATAACATGACAAAAAAATTGAATTTTCTACATTTTGGAAATTTTTAAAAATCTTGAGTGACTTGTTGAAATTTTTTAATCGATCTGATTTTTGGTTAGCATTTTAAAAAATTTACATATTTTCATCATCATCATTGAGTATACAGTCCTAAGACTGGTTTGACGCAACCACCCGTCTCCACTCGGCTCTGTCTCCCGCTAGTTGTTTGACCTCTCTAAATGTCTTCCATCCCATATTCCCAATTATTTGGTTGAAATATTTTCATAGGAGATCAAAAATAAAAATACACTTACGGACAAAAAAATCGAGCCACCTAGCACCTACTCTCTTTTTCTAAAACTTGACTTGTATCAGGTTCTAGGCATCGGATTGGAATAAAAGAGGTGTAATGGTTAGGGAATTTATTTCAGTTTAATAAGAAATAAATTATTACATTTTTTGATATATGGAAAAAAAAAATAAAAACATAAGCAACTTTGTAATTTTAAGATATTGGAAATAAAGTGTACCTAATGTTTAATTCTAAATTTCTGTATTAAATTAAATTAAATTTATAGAGAAAACTAAAACTAAAATGTAAGATAAAATTGAAAAATACTGAAATTAAAATTATTCTTTTTCTTAAAATTACAAAGTTGTCTAATGTTCGTATTTTTTTCCATATATCAAAAAATGTAACAATTAATTTCTTATTAAACTGTAATAAATTCCTCAAGTTATGACACCTTTTTTATTCCAATCCGATACCTAGAACCTGAAATAAGTCAAGTTTTAGAAAAAGTAAAGATGGCTCGATTTTTTTGTCCTCAAGTATATATATGTTGCAGTAAAAACGCGTTTCGCTGAATACCTTTATGGCAACTAGAGTTACTGATGTTGGTTGAGGTTGGGTTCAAAGGTCTAGAATCTTCATTTTTGACCTTAGTCTATTTGCAAAATTTTTTAAACAAAAATGTCAAAAATTAGAAGAAACGTTGTAGAGGATGTAATTTTTGACATTTTCGGGTAAAATTTTTTGAAAATAAACACACGAAATAAGGCGGAAGGTCAAAAATGAAGATTCTAGACCCTTGGACAAAACTCAACCAACATCAGTAAGCTCTTCTAGTTGCCATTAAGGTATTCAGCGAAACGCGTTTTTACTGCAACATATATATATTAGGGTGGTCCTTATTTTGTGTATTTTCAAATTTTTACGCTGGCAGAGGCTCATATGGTTCGAAATAAATAAAAAAAAATATCTTCTAAGTTTCAAGTCCTTATCTCAATTTTAACCTCTGCCTCAGAGCGATGCAAGATTCCCATCTAACTAACATGGGGTCTTTGGCATTAAACGATAAATTTTTTATTCCGGCCAAAGTAATATTTCTTAAAATTTGCATCTCTGTAAACTTTACCCTTGTAATAGTAGCTATCCTTCAGAGTTTTTTCAAATTTTTAGTTATTATAATTTTGGAGTTACAGCTAGATAAAATACTGCCATATCTTAGTGTTAGTCAGTTATAGACTCCAAAATGATAATAGCTAAAAATCTGTAAAATTCTGAAGGGTAGCTACTATTATAAGGATAAAATCTAGAGTTTCAAATTTTTTAAACCATTGCTTTGGCCCGAATAAAAAATTTCAATGCCAAAAACCCCATGTTATTTAGATGGGTATCTTAATCGCTCTGAGGCACAGGTTAAAATTGAGATAGGGGCTTGAAACTTGGGGGATATTTTTTTTTATTTATTTCAAACCATTTGAGCCTCTGCCAGCGTGAAAATTCGAAAATACCCAAAAAAAGGACCACCCTAATATATATATGACGATTGCGTAGATGATTCTTCTTTCGAATTATTATTTGTCGCTACAGAGGTCGTCGTACTTTTGTTTGTTTGTATTTTTTCATTATATGTATATTTATTTGAATCAAACAGAGGATAACCTTATTGATTTCTGCTTATTATAAGATGTTTATTGACCAAGTATTGACCAGGTCTGTATTCACTCCCATTTTTTAGTTATCATAAACAACGTTTTCTAAAAACCATATTTTTGAAATGTAAAGGTGTGCGTGGGTAAAAATCTATTTGTATTTCTCCAGGGTCTATTTCTATTTGTTATAATAATAAAAGAAATAACAATTACCTCTGGTTTTAGCTTTGTTTTCAATCGGTAAAGAAAGGCGGGAATGTCGTCGAGAATTTGTTGGCCGACTTTCGGTAGATGTTGAAGAGGTTTCTTGAAGAGCTGGTGTCGCGGTCTCCGAAGAAAATTCTACTAATGAATGAGATCGCTTCGAGCGCTTATTATTTCGTGAAGACGATTGCGTAGATGATTCTTCTTTCGAATTATTATTTGTCGCTACAGAGGTCGTCGTACTTTTGTTTGACTTTTTACTCTTACTACCACTGTAAAAAATAAATAATGACATGTAAATATTTAGTGGTAACAATAATAAATAAATTTATAAAATTATATATTTTCATTTCATATTTGTAAAGGAATTCTTTTTAAAAAAATATTTTTATTAACTACTAAATGAGATGTATCTAGCCAAATATACATGGTGTATACTGTATATTCTTTTTTTTTTTATAAATTGAGCTTTGTTCTAAGCAGAGATGAGAAAAATAATTACAATTGGTTTTATTCCCAAATGTGTGCAGATTTGTTGTATATTAATGTTAATAATATTCCTGAAGAAGCCAGAATAAAGCTGGCGAAACGTCGCAAAAATCAATGATAATTTTTTGATTTACACCTTAAAAACCTGTCCAAGTACCTGCCAACTTACTTAATTAATTAAATAATATGGACGCTATGGACTTTAATAACTGTATATAATATTATAATTATTAAAGGAATCGTAGCGAGTTGAACTTGACTTTAAATCAAATACAAAACTTTTTATTTAAATAGGCCTATAAAAAAAATTCTTTGTTCAATTTGATTCTTTTAATTATTTTGACGGGAATTTGCAAGTCTATATTATATTACAATTATATTGTTTTAAAAGGTTTATGTTTTATATTATTTGATAAAATTGAATGATTTGTAAGGATACTGTTTGAAAATGGTTTTTCTCTTAGTCAAAACCCCAGACAAATAAGTTTAATAAATGAGCCACTGAAGAAGTTGCGAATCAGTAACGAAACGTTTGGCCTATTTAAATAAAAAACTTTGTATTTAATTTAAAGTCAAGTCCAACTCCCTACGATTCCTTTAATTATTAATCATGGACACGAATAATGAAATATTATAATTATTTTTTTTTTTTTATTATACAGGGTGTAACAATGATGTGAATTACTTCAGTTTTTTGTTCATCAAAATGTAGAAAAAATTGATAAAGTATTAGTCCAGATTTCAACCCGGGTAATAAAAAATGTGGGTTCAATTTAATGCAAAGAAAAAAAACAATAAAAAAAATAAATAATAATAAAAAAAAATTCAATAAGTTAACTTTATTGGCATTTAGCGATTTCAAAGTACTTGTTTGTTGAAAATGTAAAATTTGGATTTACTTCTTGACACAGCTGTTTCCGACCGAAGCGTTTATCGATGTTTAGTGCGTTTCTAAGTTGGTAGTGATACTGAAGGAATTCTTTAGTGTCCTGGACAATAGAGCAAAGGTCATTTTTATACTTGGTTCTTAAGGTAGTTGTTCCGCCAAATGCGTTTTCTTAGGATTATTTTGAAATCTAGACAGATTATTATTTCTGCATCGATTGTTGGCAAAACGAAATTGATGAACAATACAGTTCCGGAGATATTAAATTTCAAATCGAGTTTTTCAGGCTCTTTAACATTGCACTATACGGGATATCGTAAAATTTACATACATATTTAATTATAATTAAGAAACCCTTCTTACCATTTTTATAAAAAACTAAGCCAACATTAAACAATAACTAATACATATTTTAAGACCATTTTGATTCATAGTTACAACACAGTTTCTGAGATAATAAGGAATAAATAATGAAAAATGTATAAAAAAAATTTACACAAAAAACAATTTGGCAACAGAGCATTTATTTAATCAGCGAAAGATGCATGCGCTAGATTTTTCAAAATTATAGTTTTCATAAGGTGTAACGTAGGCTTTGATTACATTTGTTAAAAAATAACAAAACGATTTTTATAGAAATTTAAAATGTATTTTATCTGTCGTTTCAATATAAAAATATTCAATCTCTTACAATGGTGCCAGATTTGTCAAACGAGCACGGGATTGGCTAGAATTGGTACGTAAACAGCAAAAAGTTTTGGGCTTATGAACTATGAATCCTTATTGTCTGTTCGATATACTCTAGTATTAACTTTTTGCTAGTATTGTAGCGAAACAACTACCTCAAAATTTTTTTAATTTAACTCGGATTACTACTTAGGTTCAGTATTTCAATGTCCGTTTATTCTTGAGATCAGACTTATTCTTTGGTTTAGTATTTTTAGGTGTATTTCAATGTCCGAGTTATTCCGAAGAATAATCTTGGAAATTTTAAACGC
Source organism: Forficula auricularia (assembly GCA_024734495.1). Classification (NCBI taxonomy): domain Eukaryota; kingdom Metazoa; phylum Arthropoda; class Insecta; order Dermaptera; family Forficulidae; genus Forficula; species Forficula auricularia. The sequence goes on along the minus strand of JALMQS010000152.1, from coordinate 1,791,338 downwards.
TGCTTTTGGTAGCAGGTAGGAACTTGAGCCTAAGTTTAAGATTGGTTCGCATGGCAGCCACCAGACGCATAACTAACAAATATAAATTTTGTTAACCTCGAAATGTCAAAATATATATTATGTTCTGCTATAAAATTAAATTTGAGAAAAACTTTTGAGAAAAAATATTTGATAGTGTCTACAGCTGTCTATAATAATATAATAATAATATAAATATAATAATATAATAATATAAATATATTATAATAATAATAATATAAATATAATATAATAATAATAATATAAATATAATATAATAATAATAATATAAATATAATATAATAATAATAAACAAATATAATATATCCTTTGACTATATACATATATATATAGTCAAAGAAAACATCTATATTATTAAATTATCATGAGCCACCTCCATTAAGCTTAGAATTGCAATCAAAGGGTACATTGGTAAGCAAATCACCCGCCGAATTCAAAATTATATAATGCAGGTCTACATTTATATTAATATAAGTTATTTTTTTCCGAAATAAAATGCTCTCGCACCCCCCTCCCCCTAAGTATACAAGATAAAATAACCAAGAAAAACATTCATATGCAATATATTGATATATATCCTCATTGGCAAAAATATTGCAGCACTTACAGCTCTGTGTTTTGGTTAATATTAAAAAAAATAACAACTTATCCACTCGATAAACGCTTTTATTAATTCAGCTGGGTGTATAATTACCCTTAATATCCCTTGGTCGCCAAATTAGTTAAAAATGGAACAAACGCATTCGTCATCATGTATATCCTTAAGATTCCCGAGGAGTGAAAAAAATTAACTAAGAGCGATCCACATTCACGTCAAATATATATATATATTTTAAGGGCCTCCACATCTCCCCTTATAGCCCTCCGATCCTCCCACTCAGGATCCGGTTGAGTGGCTAGGGTATGGCCACAGCAGAACGGTGTGAAACCTTAGTATGCTGCGACCAAGAATAAAATAATAATAATAACAAAAAAAAAAAGGAATACCGCATGTCGTCCAAACAATAAAAATAAATAAATAATCAAATAAAAATAAAACAAAAAATAAATAGTTAGAATATGTCACTGGGTTTGAAGAAATTGTTGTTAAATTATTTAAAAATAAATAATTTAAAAAACAGATAAATAAATAAGTAGACAGGAAGTTGCCATAGTCAAGAAATAATATATATATATATTAAACGATAATAAATAAAAAAAAAACTATTTTACCTCTCTTTATTATAATTCCATTTGTTAATGAGAATAAATAAGCCCAAAAACGAGATATATATTAGTTGTTTACACCAAAATGTGTTCGGCATTTTAAGGAAGTTAGTTGTATGAATGTATAATGTATATAGTTTCTATACCTTCTATCTGGGTATGCCATCATGAGGAGGCAGATAATGAAATGAGACTAAGGGCCAAAAGGACGAATTTGCGAATTTGGCTCGCATACCAAAGATTCCATATAGTGTTGCCAACTTTGAGGACAAATGTGAGAGAAAATGACAACTATTCAAATGAGGTACGGAGATGAAAAAGGCGGGACTCAGCAAAAATTTTGCCTTAACTATGTTTAGTGGTAAATAAACTAGTAGAGTTATAGTAAAATCACAGGAATTATTTGAGTGATTATAGTTTCACAAAGAGTCTCTCTAAACCAGTGTTTCACAGGGGGGCAATTTGAAAATATGAGATATGAAACTTGTAAAAAAAAAAACATTTATTTTTTTTACAAATTTTAAAATTGAAAATAAAGTTTTATGTGAGTGTGTGTGTGGGGGGGGGCGTGTCTGACCCCCCCCCCCCCCCCCGCTTGGACAATTCGGTCGCGACACACTTTCGAGATAAAAGTAGATCTTATATACATCGGGCACCTTATATACATTCTCCCCCACCCCCCATAAAAAAATTTCTGGATCCGCCCTTGCATATTTTGAACTGAATATATATTAACCGAAGCGGAGTCCTTGCACATATTCGGTTCTATTACGTGGTTTGATTTAATAAAAATATTTAAGACTTAAGCTAACTAAGCTTGAGCCAGATATAAAATCGCTGTGTAAAAAGCATCAAGTCCACAAATCACATTAAATTAAGTTTTAAAAATATTTTATTTTTACTTATTAAAAGTTCGTTTCTTTGTTTTGACAACAGTTGTAAGAAATCGCTTTCAAAATTGTTATTCATATTACTAAAAAGAACAAAAATAAATTTTTTAACTAAAATTATTATATGGGGGGACATGATGATTTTAGAAATGTTAAAGTGGGGCATGGCCTAAAAAAGTTCGGGAAACACTGCTCTAAACCAAGGAGCTAAGGAGGAACAGCTAGGCTAGAAAAGAAGGAGTGGGGGTGTCTCCAGTCAGGACAGGCATTTCCCCTCCAGCCGCCATCTTGTGATTGATACAAAACCTTCTCTTCCCATCTGAACGTATGTTAATATTGGTTTAACATTGGTTTAATAAATAAATAAAAATTGATTTGCTCATCCATATAACTTTACCATACACCTATTTCCTCCCTTATATTTAGTATTTAATAAAAAAATATTTAATCTTTTACGAAGGAACCCTCCCTTCAGTTTAGATTAGATTTCGAACCCTATTGTTCTGCCCCCTTTTAGACCGTTCCTATAAAAAAATTTCAGACAAAAGTTGTAGAGGTTAATTATCAGAATATTAGGTATCTGCAACCAAATTGGTATCAGGCATATTAACGGTGTCATGATTTTTTTAAGATTTCAATCACCCACCATTTCCAACCCTTTGGGGCTGAAGTCACCAAAAACTACTCCGTTCTTGTTTACATCAAGACTGAATTTAGAGCCAAATTTTATTGCAATCGGTTGAATGTTGCGGCCTGCAGCGCACATACAAAATTGGGATACATACATACACATATATTCTTCGAAATCTACCTAATAATGGGTACGAGTGCGCTCTTTTGTTTTATCAAATTTTTACTGAAAGTAGCTATTTAAATTCATTTCAGATCTAAGAAATAACATTTTTGAATATTTATTTATATATATGTTCTATTTAAGAACCTTTTTATTTAAAGATATATAGTTTAAACTATATAAATATTAGCATTGCTCTTATGGGCATTCTCTATTCTTTCCAATCACAAGATGGCGGCTGGTGACGTCAAGTGGAGACACTTTCTCGAGCTAGCCTTCCCTCCCTACCTCCCTGCTCTAAACCAACACCGCTTTCCCTAAAAGTTATTTAGAGTAAAATAATTGTTTTAGTATAGATTCGTAAATCCTTTATTTAATGATCGAATTGCAAGTACCAAGTTAAATTTTCGAAACTCCAAATTTTCAGGATCGATTTTTTTTTAATAGTTTTGCTATACCTGTATCTTTTTTTTTATCACCCACACTTTTAGCCGCATTTGGGGATATTTCTATTTGGTGAAAATCACGGGAGACATCTATTCAAGATATAAGTATATAATTAATAATTCAATGAAAATTCATCCTTTAATAAATGACAATCGATTGGGGTGCTCGTTAACAGAGAATTAACTAATAAACATATTCTTATGGTGATAAATGTTGTTCACAAAGAGAAACAAAGAGGTTGTCCTCTGCTTGAAGCATCATCATCTTTGTGAATCAACAACTCTGCTACTCTCGGCAAAACAAAAATTTTTCAATAAATGATGTTGCAAGGGTTGCCGATTTTCTCGGAATCTGCCGTCAAATTTTGAGTCTCTCGGCGAATTTAATAAAAATCTCACGGAATTTGAAATACTGATATGACTATGACAAAGTTTAATTTATGTAAGAATATTGTATTTTATTACTCTTTGATTTTACTTTTAGTTGAGTGCTATGTACAAAAATGGTTAAATTAAACAATACCAAATTTGATTTAATGTAAGGCTTGTATTACTATTACTATTTGAATGTGTTTGATTTTCAGATTTTTTATTTTAATATTCTTTGCCAAAGCTGTTAAATGTTAAGTGATACTGCGTTGTATACTTTATTTAACAAATTTGTTTTTGTCTTTTATTTCCAGGCATGTAGGCAATGTTTCCTAAAATCCAGAGAGTTCAAGCATCTTTAGTCTTAAAAAACCATGTTTTAAAATGAAAAATGTGTTATTTTGACCGAGGTCTTTAGAAAAAGCTTTGGAAACCAGAGGCGCTTTAGCAGTTGTAGCAATGAGCCCGAGCTTGAAGGGAGCAAGCAAAAAAAAAAGTAAAATGTTATTATTCATTACTTGATTTAAAAATTCAATAAGTTTACTTTATCAATATTGAAATAAATAAATAATTGTTCATACTTTTAAGTCATATTAATAAATGCTAAGCCTTAATAAAACACTATTCCAGACAGCTCTATATTATTCCGTTTTGAGCGAAGTTTGGGGCCTGTCAATAAAAATCCCCAAAATCCCACAGAGTTAAATCGTATAACAAAAAAAAAAAAAAAAAAAAAAACTCAATCCCTTATTTTCGTATATTCATCAAAAAATGTGCGTCAAAACTGAAAGTCTCCCCTCTAGATTCCCTGAGGTTTTTTAACAGTATGCTTCCTTACTTATCATTTAAAAATGTTTCACCTTGAACCAACACCTAACTCTTTAAAAATTAAGTATGGTTATTATTTTTAACCCTTCCAGTTACAATCGAAACAGCTGAAAGAAGTTTTTCTAAATTGAACATTATTAAAAATAAAAATTATCTTAGAATTTCTATGTAACAAGAACGCCTATCGGACTTATCAATATTGTTCATAGAAAAAGAAGAACTTGAGAAACTAAATCTTCTTCAGTTATGGATGAGATAGTAAATCTAAATCTAAATACGTTCGCTGAAAAAGGCAAGAAAAGTACCTATTCAACATCTAGAATATTTTTTTTAGAGTTTTTTAATATGTATTGTTGTTTTTATTAATTTCAAATATATTTTGTTTATGCGAATGTATTCGTATATTTTAAAAAGGGTGCTCTAAAAATTTTCGATTTAAGGCCTACTAGCTACGCCACTATTAGAAAATAATTGATTGACGCATCAATTTGACTCTACGCGAATGAGAAAAGCCAATCTGCCCCCGCGTGGATTATGTTGATTTCATTACTCATGTTTTTATTTATGTCCCTCATAATTTAGTTAAAAATTAGCTTTGAAACTTGGTCATTTCCGATTAAGAGATATAAATTAATATACATAGATAATTCTATTTCTATTTGTTGTTTAGTAATAGAAATAAAAATTGTGAAAATAATTTTAAATTATTTAATCTCTAAGATGATTTAATATGGTAAAAATTAAGCTGAGTGGGATTTGTAAATCCTTATACTTTTAGATACAATTAGCCTTCGATTTATTTGGTAGATTCTTTTTTTTTTTAAGCGTCTGCGATTACTACTATGGATCCTTACTATCCTTCCCATTGTAATTTTCTTGGGGAAATTTTTCACATGGGTGGTTTCCCATTGCCGTCCCTTCCTTGGATTTAGTGAGACGCCTTGCATTTTTGACAAATATTAAAATTGTTCTAAGGCGAGATTAGAATCTGAGTAAACTCGATCCGAAGTCAAGCGCCTTAGCCACAGCTCTACTGGCGCCTTTACTCATAATTATCGAGTAAATCGAAATCGTACAATTCGAATCTACATCTCAGATTGAAAATTTGTGATTTTAAGACGGTATTAATTTGAACAAGGGCCAGGTAAATTGAATCCACCCACACACACACACACACACACAAATTTGTAGGATTGCGTAAAACGAGCGTAGGGGCCTATTAGTGTCGACAGAAGTGTAGCTCTTTAAATAAATTATGTAAAAATTTGTAATTTAGAAGTTAGTTACCTGCAAATCAAAAATCCTACTATTTTGGAGAGGGCCGAATTTTATATGCGGTCAAAAATGAAAAAAAATCTTAAGTGTATGAGGAATCCCTATAAATATCTTTACAAGTAGAATTAGGTTTAAAAATGAAAGTGTGAGAGAGGTGCAAAATGGCCGTTTTCAAGTGAGTTTTGTTCCAGCTCAATTATATTGAAATACTTAAATTAAAATTATAGAAAAATTCCACGAATTCCCTCATGTATTCCTTATCAACGGCAAAAACGACGAATTTGATGTCTCAAGTATTTTGGCAGATAAATAGTTTGTCTTAGCAAAATGAGCTGTCAAATCATATTTTTTCGATGAAACGACGAATTTGATATGACAAGTATTTTGGCAGATATAATAGTTTGTCTTAACAAAATGAGCTGTCAAATCATATTTTTTCGATGAAGTGGCTCCTTTTAGATCAAGAATTGAAATGTCTATAAAAGCATTAAATCAAACATCTGCTGTTTATTCCTATGTATCTAAAGACTGAAAGTAAGTCCCTTTAACCGTCCAGCCAACGGTCCTTCAAGAGTTCCACAGCTTTCTTAGATTGGAACCCAGCCCTGAAATTTCTTTCTTTTCAATTTACGGGGAGGTTAATCTTGAGTTAGCAAGAGTTCTTCTTGGTAATACTATTTTGCATTTTTAACATAAAATAAATTATATTTAAAAAAAATAATTTTTATAAAAAAAATAAAATCGACTTCAAAAAAATTAAATGCAACAAATAAAAAAATAATAATAACTCAAAAATAAAATAAAATCCACTAAAAGGTATAAAATAATTATCCAATTTAGTTACAACTAAACGACGAAATATTAACATGAAATCACTTTTTGAAGTCGGTGCCAAACATAGATTTTACAAATCGAACTCGAAGGATCTTACTTAGTACGTTTGGTGGGTAAGCTCGCTTATATAGTTTGTTTAGCACCGACTTCAAAAAGTGATTTCATGCTAATATTTCGTCGTTTAGTTGTAACTAAATTAGATAATTATTTTATACCTTTTAGTGGATTTTATTTTATTTTTGAGTTCTTATTATTTTATTTGTTGCATTTAATTTTTTTGAAGTCTGTTTTTTTTTTATAAAAATTATTTTAATTTTTCTCTTTTTAGTGATGTTATACTATATATATTTGTCTAGATTAATTTGCCGCAACGCTGACGTAATGCTGCCGAGAGAGAGCGCCATCGGTATATTTGCGGCAAATTTGAAATATAATCGTATTTTGGACTCAAATTTCGAAATGAAAGACTCCAATTGATTTTAAATTAAGAAACATTAAATATATTGATAATTATTCCTCCCCCCCCCCTCACCTCTCAAAAATTAAATATTCAATTCGCTTTTCTTTGCGCACAGAAAAAGAAATCAATCAATCTTATTTGATTTATATGTATATTATTTGTTTATTTTTTAATAATTTGTCACTTTTTTATAATTTTTTAAAAATCTAAATTTTGTTATTCTTATTTTTTGATTTTTACAAAATTAAACGACTTAAGAAGACACGCATGTTCATATGAGTTTCTCATGGCAATACTGGAGCAGCCTGTCATACAAACAACACCTGATCTCTTTTAAATATTTGGAGCCTTATATCGATCACAAATTTTAAAAAAATGATATAATATAATTCTCCTCCTCACACGATACCACTTATTTAAATAAATCTATTTCCACACAAAAAATATCACAATGCTGTAGGTAGATTATAGAAAAAAAAAATACTTCCAGATTCATATCTAGAGCCTCATTTCTGTAGCTGTGTCAGGACGAAAATGAGGCGAAACTTTTAAGAGATTTTAATGTATTTTCGGGAGTTTACAGGTATACATTTGGAGTGTGGTTTTTTAAGAGGAAACAATTTTTGGACCGAGACGCCGCCCGGCAGGCCACCAGCTCGGAGGGCCGAGCTTCGAGGGCGTACCGAAGGCACGCACGAAAAGCTCGTTATTATAATAGTGACTTAATATAATAAATACCTTGCATACATCTCGTAAGAGAAGCTTCGGGCGAATGAATCAGAAAAAGATAATAAAATTCAATTCATAAATATAGAAATTCTCTCGAAACGTTTGCGGGTTTTAAATGCATGTTTTAAGATTTCTTTTTATAAAAGATTTTATTTATTATAATTTCGATTATTTGCTCATAAGAATTGGAGATTTACGTTATTTCGTCATTGATCATATCATCAGATTAATATGGGACCACCCCTAAGGTACCCTCTTTCCAATAAAAAAAGAATCACCGAAATCGGTCCACGTGGCAAAAAGTTATCGCTGAACATATATAAAATAAATAAATAGTTAAATATCTTGACTATCTTGCAGCTACTGATTCAAACGCAGAAAGAATCATTAAAATCGGTTCATAAACAAAGAAGTTATGGGTGAACAAACATAACAAAAAGGTCCAATACCCATGAAAAAAAAAACGAGACCAATCGGAAAGTATACTGAATCCAATGTAAAAAAAATCATCAAAATCGGTTGACAATTGGCTTAGATATCAGGTAACATAGACACAAAAAAAAATTAGTCGAATTGAGAACCTCCTCCTTTTTTCAAGTCGATTAAAAAACTAAAAAACACGCTTCTAAAAAGTACAAAATAATTTATTCACAATTACAATCAAATTTTAATTATTTTTGAGAAATCACTTTTTGAAGTCGGTGCTAAACAAACTATATAAGCGAGGTACCCACCAAACCTACTAAGTAAGATCAGTCGAGTTCGATTCATAAAATGTATATTTTTGGCACCGACTTCAAAAAGTGATTTCATGCTAATATTTCGTCGTTTAGTTGTAACTAAATTAGATAATTATTTTATACCTTTTAGTGCATTTTATTTTATTTTTGAGTTCTTATTAATTTATTTGTTTCATTTAATTTTTTTTAAGTCGGTTTTATTTTTCTTTATAAAAATTATATTTATTTCATAGCACCCCTTCAAATATATAGTCTTTTTGTCTTCAGTTTTAATTTTTTAGTGCATAAAAAATTTATTTTGCCAATTTTTACTGCATATATTTGCATTATTTCAACGTATTCTGCATAAAGTGCCGGACAACTTCATTCGCCAATACGTATATCCCAATGACTTCAAGGAACTGGAACTCTCTTCCAGCCTCCATCTTTCCCAGCACTTATAATCTTCAAACCTTCAAAACCCGAGTGCATAAACACCTACGTCTCCACCCTCTCACTTAATCAACTTTCCATTCTCTTCGGTAATGCAAGGGTCTTTCGAGATCCATAGGGGCTGCATCTTTATTGGTGCACACCTTCTTGCATTCGATTGCATAAAAAAAAAATATATTACTTGTATATTTCAGGCTATAACTGCATAAAAATCCGGTCTCTAATTATAACCTACTTATTTCGCTTACGAGTCCGTCTTTCTAAGAAAATAAATAAAATTAAGTACAAAATAATGTAATACTTAATCAAAAAGTGTGGGGGGCAGAAACTTTTGATTAATTTCGACAAAGTGCCCCATGGTTTTTGATACATTGATACATAGATATATAAATACATAAAGGCTAATATAAAGCGTGTAAAAACAACTAGGATGCAATTAAATGTTTTTTGGAGATTATTAACATTAAACATACTATATATGATGAATTTATATAGGACGGTTTTTTGTTATTGGTGTTTGAAAGGTTGTTTTGAAGGTTACCTGTTGGAATTGTGGGCCTCGTGGGGGGGCTTGGGCGGCGGAGGCCCAATGCTGCTGCGGCCCCGCTTCCTTGCACTGGTCCCGCCGCCTTCCTGGTCCACTGAACCGCTGCTCCTATTGTGCCTCCTCTTCCCTCTACAAGAAATAACATTATTAATAGAACAAACTTATCATTAAGCCCACGTCTTCGAAACTAGAGTCTATATAAAAAAATTATATATATATATTTGTTTGTTTATTTACATCAAGCAGAGGACACACTCATTGATTTCAATCTATATAATAAAAATGAATTTCTGTTTCTTCGTAAGCGCAGATCTCTCAAATGCCTGGACCGATTTGGCTAATTTTTTTTTTTAATGTTCGTAATAGTCCAATTCAGGTTAATACGTAAAAAAAAATTGGAAAAGTTGCCCGGAAAATTGGAAAATTCAGGAAAAATGAAAAAAAATTCAGGTTAGCCAACATAGCTTGCCAAGCAATAAAAGAACTAAACTAGCAAAAAAAAAAACAAGTGTTGGCGACTCTGTTTGTAAGATTTTTGAGTGTCATTCATTCTCAATAGTTCTAACTACATTATCGTTGAAGAAGAATTTAATATTGCAACAAGGATTTAAAAAAACTATCTATTTTTTTTAAGTAAATTTAAAACAAAACGTCATGATAACTAAATTTTTTAAAAAGTTATGGTTATTTAAAAAAAAGCTATTTTTTTCAAAAATTCCTAACTTCTTTTGGGCTGGGTGAAATTTTTTAAAAAAATTCTGAAAACCGTATTTAATAGGGTAGAAAAAAATAAAAAAAGTTTCAGCCAAGCTTTTGATTATATATATATGAAAAATATTTAATTTAAAATAAAATATGTTATTTAAAAATCATTTTTCTTAAAAATACCCTTGGGAATCTCACCTCATCCTTTTTCTATTGTATTTAAGACCCTAAGCCATTTCAAAAGAACTAAGCCTTTTGGCTTTTGTATTCGAGCTCATTCATTCATTTCAATATTATTTATTTATTTCAAAGTTAATTATAAAGGATTATTGAAACTATACTAACTAAACTAACTGAAAGGAATTAATTAGCTTTTGGAATTTCTTTAAAAATATATTTTAAAGATTAAAACCAAATATATATTATATATAGTATATATGTTACGGTAAATGTACACTCTTGGAAAATGTACACTTTTACCGTAAAATGTGTACATTTCCCCAAAAGTTAGGTATATGTAAACTGAATATAATGTATATGTACATTTCCCGGCAAGTGTGTACTCTTGCCTTCACGTTTTCGTAAATGTATACTCTTACCTTCATGATTTAAGAAAAGTTGGAATACAAATAAATTAAAAATGTTGTTGCAGTAAAAAAAATATTTATTTAAATAAACATAATACAAAAGGCTTTAATAACGAAAATTATTTTAATAAAAAATGTAAATGACTAACAAAACATACTTTTCTTTGCATATTATATAATATGTCGTAGGTTATGATCCCAATATTCCTAAATACAATTTTCGTCCTAGTTTTTCAGGACCAATACGATGGGAATCAAACAAATAATAATAATAACATACTTTTCTTTATTATACCAGTTAAATTTTATAAAACTATAAAGGAACATATAGAAATTTTATAATGAAAAAAGTTTTAATTATTTGAGCAAGAATTGCTATTGTGGCACTTGGAATTACATAATATTCCAGCATTTTTACAACTACATTTTTTTGAGGAACATGTTCCTTTACAGATGCATCTTTTAAAACCTTGTCCACCAGTAAGGGACTGCATTCCTATAATTTCTCTTACCGATTTCTCCACATCTTGAGGAACATCTTCGTATGATATAAACTTTTGTTCGCAAATGGCGAATTCATGCCTAGAATAAGATTGTTTTAAAACTCCCTAATTAGTTCCTAATTTATATAAATTTTTATCGTCATCTCTAGACAAAATAACGCAAATCAAATTTTTTGGATCCGTTTTACCACGATCAACGTCTGGAATGGAAACTCTAACATTGTCACCAATCACAGGAGCAGGAAATTTTTCTTTCGAAAGATTACACATTTTGATAGCTTGATTTTCTAAATTTTCCCTTGCTTTCTTTCGAGCATTATCAATTAAAATTTTCTTCTCGTTTAAAACAGACTTTAGCTCAAAACTTCCATCTTTATCTTCAATTTGGTTGCATAATAAACCATCATCCAAAATTATGTCTAACGTTTCAATGGAAAATTCTTCGTTTTCTGCGACTTTGCTATGTGGTGAATTGGCTGTGTGTACTCCTTCTAGTAATTACTCTAACTCTTCTTCTGTTTCTATCTGTTCAACAGATTCCATAGGTAAATTTGATGTTTTCAACCCCAATTTCATTCTTGTTCCGAATAAAGCTTCATAGGGAGTTTGCTTTATACCCTCATGAAAAGCTCTATTTTTCATCAGTTGAACATATTTTCAACCTTCTGACCACTTGGTTGTTTGGTTAGTGATAAGCCAGGTTGTAAGCATATTTGGAACATCTTGATTCGCGAGCCCTGGCTTTGGGAATGGCGAGGCTTCCCGTGTATTATTTTCACACCATCCCACATTTTTGCTAATTCTTGGATAATTTTATTTGCAAACTCCCTACCATTATCACATTGGAGAATGGATGGAGCTCCAAAAAGAGTGAAAATGTCCATAAGTTGTTTTGCTACTTCTAACGCAGTTTTTGTTTATAGTGGGCGCAGTACAACAAATTTGGTTAAATGATCTTGATAATTTAAAATAAATTTAAATTCATTATCTGGTTGTGTCTGTAAATCTATAAGATCCACTTGACACCTAGTATTCATTTCACTGTCAAAATTGGTTTTATCACAATTCCTTTTTTCTTGCCCTTTGCCTTTTTTGACATGCTTCACATAAAGATAAATACAACATAACTGCTTCAGTAGTAATGTTGTTGTATTTGTTATTAATTTCTTTCACTAATCTGTTTCGGTCCCCATGGCCAGTTGCCAAATGAGCATCGTGTATAATTTCATAAGTTTCTTCAATTTTTGCAAAATATTTTATGCTACCCCCCCCCCCCCCCTTCTTTAAATGGACTTATTAATTTTTCTTCCTTCCCTACCACTATTAAACCGCCTCATAAAATATGGACCTGGATGCCCACGGAAAGACGGAGGAGAAGAGGAAGACCGAGACGAACGTGGAAGCAGGGAGTAGATGAGGCAATGACCAGTAGGCAACTACAAGAGCAAGACATTCTGGACAGAGAGAATTGGCGTGTTGGATGCGGAAAACGGCGCATGCTGTAGAACAAACCGCTTTATTATTATTATCAATCAATCTCTCTTTATCAACGACAATTAAGAACGACTTTAATATGCCAAGTATTTTGGAAGATAGAAAAATCGGAACCCAGAGTATGCGAGTCCGACTCGATCTTGGTCGACTTTTTCCATTAAGTTAAGTTAGTGAACGCTCCAAACGAAAGGATCCATTTTAAAGATCGGTGCGGATATGTCGACTTATAACAACTTGAAAATGAGTTCAGAATTGGAAGTTGAAACCTCATGAATAAACTAGAAAATGTTAAGCAATTTTCTAATTTCACTGGTGCAACCAGAAAATTTTTTATCACCAATATATCTTAGTGGAAGTGTCCAAATGAAAACTCGTTTCGAAATCGACCATCAATATATTTTATTTGACCAACCACACGAGATAATTTGTTCACCTCCATGGTCAAATATACCTGTTTACACCCTCATTTTCTTAATCCCTTATTTTGGGCACAAATGTTTTTGAATAATTATATATTGGAAAAAGGAATATAGATAGAGTTGAAATAAAACAGACTTCAAAAAAATTAAATGCAACAAATAAAATTTTTAAGAAAAAAATAAAAACCGACTTCAAAAAATTAAATGCAATAAATATAAAAATACACTAAAAGGTATAAAATAATTATTATCTTATTTAGTTACAACTAAACGACAATATTAACACGAAATTACTTTTTAAAGTCGGTGCCAAACAAACTATACCTATAAGCAGGCGTACCCGCCAAACGTACTAAGTAAGATCCGTCGAGTGCGATTCATAAAAGTTATATGTTTATTTGGCACCAACTTCAAAAAGTATTTCGTGATTATCGTCGTTTGGATTGTAACTAAATAAATAAGATAATAATTATTTTATACCTTTTAGTGTATTTTTATATTTGTTGCATTTAATTTTTTTAAGTCGGTTTTTATTTTTTTCTTAAAAATTTTCATTTTTCTCTTTTTAGTGATGTTATTAATAGTGATTATATCGTCAGAACTTGACCAAATTAATATGACACCATCCCTAAGACACTCCCTTTCGGATAAAAAAAGAACCATCGAAATCGGTTCATAAACAAAGAGGTTAGGTCTAAACAAACCTAATAAAAAAGGTCTAATACCTATGAAAAAAAATCGAAAAAAAAATGGGACCAATCGGAAGCTAGACTGGACCCAATGCAAATTTTTTTTTCAAAATCGGTTGACAATTTGCGGAGATATGAGGTAACATAGGCACAAAAAAAAAAAAAAAAAAAAAAATTCAATCGAATAGAGAACCTCCTCCTTTTTTGAAGTCGGTTAAAAAGACCAAATAGAACAAATTCAAAAATTAGTTGCATGTTGAAACATTCTAGTTAGGATGTTTTTGATATTTTGTTTTCCTGTTTGTATAGGTAAGGTATTATTTTAATAGAATTTTCTATTAGATATACGATGGCTCATAATGTTATCAAGATATATTATGCGATTTAATGCCCTAACACAATTATTATTTAATGGCAATTATATTCCATTCAGTAAATATTTTAATTTTATAGCTAATTGAATGGAAGGCAGTCTAGGAATAAATAAAAAGATTATTGATTATTTCCAATCAAAGAGTGTTTATTAAAAGATTTTCGTTTTTACAGATTTTAGAAAGTGATGTTTAAGAGGATCTTGCTCCTTCTTCAGGGTTCAAAGGGTGAAACTTATTTTTGTATGAATATCATTAAATAAAAAATAAAAATCAATGAAGGAAACCCATTTAAACCCTGAAGGAGAAAGTCGTTTTCAAAAAACTGTAAAAAGAAAACTTTAGAATAAATAATCTTTATTAGTAACGAAGCTTTTATTTTATATGATTAATTTGATTAAAATTTGAATTTTTATTTAAATCACACATAATTAATTATAATTATTTATTAAACACGAACAAATAATACAATATAACTACGACGTTTCGATCGACTTATTGTGCGATCGTTCTCAAGTAGTAGGATTGAGCACCCACTCGGATTATAGGTTAACTAAAATAATCTTTTTATTTACTATATTCCTGGACTGTCTTCCAGTCAATCCTCTGCTATAAATCTACCAGTCCGTGTCCAAAAAAAAATTTCTAACGTATTCTAATTTTATAGTGTGTTTCTATTTCAAAGTGTAGTAATGGAAATAAAATAAAATAAAATTGTAAATATGATATTCTTTTCAATCAGCTCTAAAAAATGAAGAAATCCTTTTAATAAATCACGAGGTGAACCGCCACCTAAAATCGTGTACACCTACTTCCACTTCCAAATAGAAGACAATTTTTTTTTTTTTTTTTTTTTTAATGCAATCGAATGCAAGAAGGGGTGCACCAGTAAAGATGCAGCCCCTATGGATCTCGAAAGACCCTTGCATTACCGAAGAGAAGAGAAAGTTGATTAAGTGAGAGGGTGTAGACGTAGGTGTCTATGCACTCCGGTTTTGAAGGTTTGAAGATTATAGGTGCTGGGAAAGATAGAGGCTGGAAGAGAGTTCCAGTTCCTTGAAGTCATGGGGATATATGTATTGGCGAATGAAGTGGTCCGGCACTTTTCTAATTTAACCGCGAAAGAGTGTTGGGAGTCGGCAAAACGCGTGCTACGTGCAAAGCATGCTTTGGGGGGAATTATTGATTTTATCTCATCAGAGCACCTGCCGTGATAGTATCTATAGAAAAGGGAAAGGGCAGAGACATCTCTTCGATGAGCCAGCGAGTCGAGGGAGTCGGTGAGGGTAGAATCGTCAATTAGCCTGACGGCTCGTTTCTGAATTGCATCCAGGGTAGCAAGAGAGTATTTTGAGGCCCCTCTCCACAGATGAGAGCCGTATTCGAGACAGGGGCGGATTTGGGCCTTGTAGATGGTGAGAAGTTGTGGGGGTTTGTAAAATCGCTTGGACCTGAATAAGAAGCCAATCTTCCTTGCTGCAGACAATAGATTATCTAATGAATTCCAAATAATTCCAATCGCGGTCCACCCCTCGATGAATCATATATCAAAACTATTCAATAAATTTTCTTAATGAGATCATCAGAATGTTATCAAATGTTTTTATTAAGTTGAAAAGATATATACAATTTAAATTTTCTGTTTTATTTATGCATACTTTGCTTAAAAGAAAACAAACTAAAGAAAAAGTAATAAATGTTGAGATGATAAAAAATTGATATTAAGAAAGATTATACATAGCATATAGAAATAATTAATATTGAACCTTATTAAATTTACCTCAAACTAAAGCAGCGCTTACACTTTTTTCATTCGCTACTCTATTTTGAGTGAGAAATTTTTCGCGGGCCCATTATATAGTGGCGAACCTATGTGTGACCCGCGGGTCAGACACTGACCCACGAAGCCTTTTTATTAAATGACTCACGCGTTGATTTTTATATCATAAAAGAGAGGGCTCTAAGAAAATTTAACGCCGCATTCTATATTGTGGTTTGATTAAAAAAAAATTTGTTAATAAAAATAATATTTCTATTGTTCTATATATTATATAGGCTGAAATTGAGTTTATGGATCGTGATGTCATAAGCAAACGTGGCCGCCACTCAACGCCTGTAGGATATACCTTTTATATGCTTCAGAATACAAATGGTTGTATAAGCACTAGGGGCAAAACGTAATATGGATAAAATTACATGTAAATTATAAAAAAAAAATACATAACTGAGTATACTATATTCTATTGTCACCGACACCAAGTCTTGCATGAAATTTTCAACAAAGAAAAAAATGGGGGGGAGGCGAAAGGAATCTGTGTTTTAATTTAAGGAGGTTCTTTCGCGACAATCCACACAAAAAGTTTTAGCTTCGTAACCACTCTATAAATATGAACGGTGTTAAAATTTTAGGTTATGTTTTTTTAACGTGACTGTACTTTTTATAACTACTATATTCTCTCTATGAATGGATCGTTTCAAAGCCATTGATATGTTATCCCCTCCACTAAAAATAATCGCCCAAATGTTTTTTTTTTTTAGTCAAAACTACGTGGTAAATAATTTCAATTTTTTTTTTTAAGTTACTCCGAATATATTATTCTAGCAAATATTAGTTTTTCATCAAGATAGTGAAAGTCCTTCAACGAAAAAAAATTAAATAATGATCATTTTCCCACCCTTTCCCAATCTACCATATGTAAAGAATTTCATTTTTAATTGCAATTATTTCATGTTTGGTGTGGTAAATCGTCTTCAAATTTTAACAGTGTGTTTATTATGCTTTTAATGACTTATATTCCAAGTTTCGAAAACTTCTTGAATTTTTGCATTTGTCAAAGAACTACCTTAACTTGCTTTAATTTAAAGAATGCAGATAAGTTAGGCAAAGTCTACCCAGGACTATAAAGATATATATTAGGCAAACAAGGCAGCTAATGATATAATAAATATGTATTTATATTGCAATCAAAAATTTAAAATGAAAAATAACTTTTAATATATAATTGCTTTGATATATTTGAATGTTATTATTAATCTAGGAAAATTTATATGAATATGCGTTTTTTGCTAATATATGTATATTATACAAGAAAAAAAACTGGATTTCCGGGTTTAAGGGCCCTACGAGGAGCTTGTCAAAATATTTTCGCTTTGGAGAAGTTTATAATATATCAAAGTACGTTTCGTGAATTGCCACTATGTATGGACTGCGTATATCACGGACGATCTAAGCTGATTATAAATAAGAATGATGATGATTAACACACATATTTTATTTATTTAAGACTCTATAGATTCGAACGCCTTGCTTTATCTTCAGTTTAATACAAATATTATCACTTGGACATTTAATTAATTTACTTGCAAGAGAAATTTGATGACTAATAAATGTTTTAAATTTTTATTCGAGTAAAAAAGAAAACAGCTGAGCTATATAACTTCAAATAATAAAAATATTTGTGCCCATAATTATGAAAGTGGACTAAGTCAAAAAATTTTAAAAATTGAGTTTTTTCATATTTTGTTCCATCCATTTAAAATGTACAGTAATAAGATGTCGGTTTTGAAAAATCGCATAAAATTGAACAGTTAAGTGGATTTCTAGTTTTCTCATTATACAGAATTCGAATCTTGTTTATTTTATAAAACTTTAAATATCTCGAAACTAACAAACAATGACTTAGACCACTTTCATAATTATGGGCACATTTATGTATATACTTTGGTTGTATCATTGTTCTATCTCATAATTGATAAAAATAACAGAAGATATGATCGAAACGTTTTGTATTTTTATAGTGTATATTTGATATTTATTAATAGAAAATTAATATTCCTATTATTAAAAACTTTCAATTGAAAAGATTTTTTGAGCAGAGAGTAGAAAAGTTGTTGATTCATAAAGAGAAATAAATGAGGTTGTTCTCTGCTTGATTCAAACAAACATATACATATGTAAAGAGAAATTTTTTTTATTGATTGTTTATATAAATGAAAAAATACAAATCTTTTATAAAAATCAATCCAAACCACGTTTAACCAAAAGTCAAACGTTTAGGGAGAATTTCTCCCGAAACGTTTTACTTTTGAATAAACGAGGTTTGGATTGATTTTTATAAAAGATTTGTATTTTTTCATATACATATGTATACCAAATATAAATATGCATATATAGATTATTATTATCATTATTAGTTTCAGACTATTGTATCGAAGGTTTGACATTCATCATCAGTTTTAATTATAAATACTTTATTTGTTATTTCTCATGGGTTCAAATACCCGAATAGATTTAGGTAAATTCGTTTTGTCGTAATGGTAACCAGGTCATTCAACAAACGAATTAAAGGTATTTGAAGCCATGTGAAATAACAGATAAAACATTTCTAATTAAAAAGATTGATGATGAAGGTCAAACCTTCGGAACTATAGTCTGAAACAAATAAAAAATATATATACATATTTATATTTGGTATAGATGTGTATGTTTGTTTGCATCAAGCAAAGGACAATCTCAATGATTTCTCTTTAAAAATTTTCAATACTATGTGTTTTAATTATTTTGTTAAAGCTTTGGTGGTTGAAGTTTAATAGTTATTAATCTTAGTCTACGCAAGGTCGAAATTCTCATTGTCATAGCAAGGAATATGCAATTTTAACAGTTTATTTAAACGATACAACTTTCTATCTATGGTGAATATCAAATTTAACTAAAGCTGTTATTGTATTATGATTATATTTATTTTACACATATATATTAGAAGCATTCTTTCACGAACTCTACATTATGTTATGTTAGTGATAAAATTTTGATATTTTTGATAGCAACGATTAATAATACCACGGTCAAGTAAAAATTGTACAAATAAACGTAAGTCGCCCTTTTAATTCTAATTAAATTGTGCAATATTTTTCATGTAATTTCAATTTTGTTATTATTTATGGTTGAAAATGAATAGATATGTATTTATTAGAATCTAGGAAAAATATTTTAAGTCTTTAAAAGAATGTAAATCCTTGCATATTAAAAGATCCACATACATGGAAACAATTTGATGATGTTAAAAAATACTGTGCACTTAATAAAATCCAATGTTTTTATTATTTGTCATATTATATTCTTTTCGTTGCTATGCAACAAGTGTTACGTAAATTAACTGTATAATAACCACTGCTAAATAGATTTATCGATAAAATATATACAATTTCATAATAAATATATATATATATGTATATTGATAGAATTTTAGATGGGTAGAACTGGAAAGTTTTTTCGGGTTAGGCCACCCAAGGTGAAATGAAAAAATGTATCAATTAATTCTAGTATGGCCCAGGGGTATCGTTCCTCAGCTTCTTCTACAGCAGTGTTTAAAAGTAGAAAAATATAGTTATCAATCACTCAACGATCCATGAAGCCCACATATCTCCACTTTGAGACACCTGATGGACACACGAAATTGAAATACAGTCTTAAGAGGGGTGAACCGCGATCTAAAATCGTGTACACCTACTTCCACTTCCAAGTAGAAGACAATAGATTATCTAATGAATTCCAAAGTAATTCCAATTACAGTGTACACCTAATTCCAATCGCGGTTCACCCCTCGCAGTCAAATATTACTAATAAGCCATGGATATCTAACCCGAAATAAACTTGCCAATTATCAAATTTTTTTGATACCTTAAGACTACTAGATTGAAATTAGATCAAAAAAATATAAATATTTGAAAAAAATTTTGACATTTAAATTAAAATGGCCGCCGTCAGGTTCTGGTAGGAGTGTTTGCGATAGAGAAATATTTATTTTATTAAAATTACAAAAATCCTAATTAATATTTTGTTGATCGAATCCCATGAATCGTTAGAAATATTTAATAATGAGGTTTGTGGATAAAAAAAAATAATTAAATCTCATGTCAAAATTTTGACAAATTTTTTATTTTTTATTAGGACAATAAAATAAATAATGAAATTTTAATGCCTTTAAAGGTTTTATGCGAAAGATGTGTATTTAATAAATTCTAAGGCTTGATCGTGCATAACTAGTCAAAGAAAATGTCGGGATCAGTGGACAAGTGTCAACTGAAATGATCTGGAATAGACATAAGACATTGTCAATGAGATTTTCTATTCAGAATGCACTAATTGGAGTCGTTTTCTATTTTAAACTTCTCCCCTTTCTCTCAAATTTGCACTCCTCATTGTGATGTCTGAAATAATGAAAAAGGCAGGAGGGCGATGATAAATTTTGGAAAAATATGGACTTGTCAAAAGTAAGTCATTTTTATGAAGACTCATGTTTATATTGGTAATAGTAAAATAAAGTGGGATATGCACTATTACGAGTTTTTTATAATATACATAGTTTCTGAGGTAGAGGAACACAAGAATTTGACCATGCTACCCATCCAATAAAAGACATTATAACTTTTATATTTACAAACCTATTTCTTGAGCAAAGATACTTTTAGGGTTCGAAAGGAAAAGTTTGATCTAATTAATACCAGAAACAATTTCATTGTTATTATTACTAAAATTTCTACCTGATATTATTAATTAGGAAGAGTATTTAAAAATATGTCTGATCATCAAGGATAATGATAAATCAATCATTAAATGACATTTTAACTCAAGATTTAGTCTTCATTGATTATCATATAATATTAAGGTAAAGCTGCATAAATGTTGATACTTTGTGTTTAAAAGTTATTACCATGTATATATCAAATTATCACTAGGTATATATCAAGCTGTTTTCATTTTATTTGTGTGAACTGATCAAGTTGACACATTGATATTTGGTGGTTGAGTACCTTGTAATTATTACTTAACATCTTTTTTATCGATTTAAGACCTTTAAGACCCACTTTTAAACTCACCATTACCAAATGTACAGTATCCACTGATGAAGAGGGTGCTGCAAGCTCTCGAAATATTTGGAATTATAACCAATTAATTTAAATAAAATTACTGGGAATAAGCAAATTTTTTAATTACTCCCTTCATTCTAATTTAAAACATCCAATACGTACTGAGCAGGGTAAAAATAAAAAGTACTTTAATATTATTAATATTTGTCAAATTTACCAAAAATTGAAACGTAAAAATTACTTAAGATATGTATTTATGGATCAAATTAAAAGTTGTTGTCAAACATTCAAGATTAAAATTAATAAATTTTTTTGAGAATTGATGGAGATTGGATGAGATAATGAAAAATAAATTTATTGAAACGTCACTTTGAATCTCTTAAAAACCGACGTTTTGGATGATCTTCTTGATCATGGTAAAAACCTTTAAAAAAAGACTCAACGAAAGAAACTTGATTTTCACTTTCAACAGTGCTTGAATATTGACATTTCTGGCAAGAGTCAACCATGGAATTTTTTTTTAAATAGAAATTTAAATAAAAAAAATGTAATGATTCTGGTACAAAAGGGCAATATTCAATAACTGTTGAATGAGAGAAGAAGGTTTCCTTCGCTGGCCCTTTTAAGCCCCGAAGAATGAGACAAGATCCTCCGAAACGTCAGTTTTTAATAGGATGAAAGTGACGTTCCAATAAATTTATTTTATTCGAAATTTTATTTTTGATTATTCTTGGGCTGCCTTACATCAATTCTTAATATAAATATTACTTAAGATATGTATTTATGGATCAAATTAAAAGTTGATGTCATACATTCAAGATTAAAATTAATATATTTTATCAAGAATTGATGGAGATTGAATGAAAAATGAAATTCCGAATAAAAGAAATTTATTAAAACGTCACTTTGAGACTCTTAAAAACCAACGTTTTGGGTGATATTCTTGATCATGATTTTTAAAAGGCTCAACGAAAGAAACTTGCTTCTTCACTCAATTAACAGTCCTTGAATATTAACGTTTCTGGCAAGAATCAACCATGCGAAAAAAAAATTTATTTTGAATTAGAAATTAAAAAAAAAAATCTAAAGGAAACGGTAATATTCAAGAACTGTTGAAGTAGAGAAGAAGGTTTCATTCGCTGACACTTTTAAGCCCTGAAGAAGGAGACAAGATCCTCCGAAACGTCAGTTTTTGAAAGGATGAAAGTGACGTTTCATTAAATTTATTTTATTCTGAATTTTATTTTTGATCACCCTTGTACTGCCTTACATCAATTCTTAAGATATGTATTATAATGATCAAATTAAGAGTTGTTGTCATAGATTAAAGATTAAAATACATTTTATTGAGAATTGATGGAGATTGGTTGAAAAATAAAATTCCGAATAAAAGAAATTTATTGAAACGTCACTTTGTGCCCCTTAAAAACCGACGTTTTGGATAATATACTTGATCATGGTTTTTAAAAGACAATGAAAGAAACTTACTTCTTCTCTTCTAACAGTGTTTGAATTTTGACATTTCTGCCAAGAATCAACCATGAAAAAAAAAATTATTTTGAATTAGAAATTAAAAAAAAATCTAATTATTTTGGCAATAAACGGCAATATTCAAAAACTGTTGAAGGAGAGAAGAAGGTTTCATTCAGTGACACTTTTAAGGGCAGAAGAAGGAGACAAGATCCTTCGAAACGTCAGTTTTTAATAGGATGAAAGTGACGTTCCATTTTATTCTGAATTTTATTTTTGATTATGCTTGGACTGCATTACATCAATTCTTAATATAAATATTACTTAAGATATGTATTAATGATCAAATTGAGAGTTGTTGTCATACACTTAAGATTAAAATTAAAACATATTGTTTTATTTATTAAAAAATATTAATGTAATTAAAAAATTTAATTTAATCAATTTGAAAATTGTCAGGTTATCATTTATTTACTAATAGTAAGTAAGGCTAATATCAATCTAATCTTGTAAATAGGAATGGGAATATAAGTTAAGTAAATGGATGGCTGGATGTTGTTACCTGAGTGTATTTGATTTGGTGGCCCCAGCTGTATCGGTGATCGATTCAGACCCCCCGGACACACAGTTAGGTTGCTCGGCCATAGACGCTCTGCATGAATCCAATCATGCCACAATCAAACTAAGCCTGGAGCCAATTAGAACAAACAACAAAAACAAAAAACAATTAGACATATGATCCAGCTATCAGTGACTGACTGGTTTACACACATCGATTGAAAAAATAACCCAACTTATTGAATTAGCAATTCATTCATTTCATTAAAATTTAAAAATAATGAATTTTAAAAAGAAACAAATTTCACAATATTGTAAAATTATAATTACATTGTAATCCAGTATTATCTTATATTTTAAAAATTATATAATAATTAGTATTATATAAAAAAAATTTTTTTATTAATATATGTCTAAAATAATATAAACAAAAGTGAATATAGAATTTAAATTGTTTCTAGAATTTGAAATTTTGATATTCTTTGACAAATGAAGAACAATAAACAAAAAAAAAACATAAGTTATATTTTTTCCGAGACAAAGAAATTTCAACTAAAATGAAAAATATTATACTGAAAAAATACTTCTTAATATTCTTTTTCGTTTATTTTTAAAATACAAGAAATATTTCCCAAGAAATTAAAATGTATATTTGTATCCAATTCTATTTTCGTAGATTATATTCATATTAGGATTTATTGTTGAATAATTATTAGTTTATTTTTCTTATTTTGTATTGTTGGAATTTTATATAATGTGGTTTAAAATGGTGTAATTGTGAAAAAAGAAGTTATTCGGATGGTTGGATGAAATATTAAAGGAAATGGGAAAAATTTCGACATAAACAAAAGAACGTTGGAATCCACCATGATTAGACTTGTCGAGGCGATCCAAGAAGCCAAGGACTCTGGATTCTGGATTGCAAAATCAGGAAAAAAATTCCTCCATTTGATAGGAGAATTGGGTGGTATGGATTGATGAGGAATGGCTCAGGCGTACCTTGTTCGTAACTAAGAGAGATCGAACACCTGAAACTCGAGAATGGAGGAAATGCGAGGCGACTCATCGCTCGCTGACCGAGGCGAGGGTTACCCAGCCAGCTAACAGCCAGGCTAGTCGTTTTTGCACAACAAAAATGCTATTTGGAGCCAAATAGGTAGCAATCGGCAATACGAAACGTTCACAGGGCAAAAAGTCACCTAGTTTATTAAATTTGGCCCAAAATCAGCCCCTGATTACAAGTGCATAAATTCAGAGAATATGGTGACAAGCGAAGGACATTTGGGTTTCTAACTACACATCTGTTTGCCTCTCGCTCGATTGGTCGTCGACAGACGGCGCTAGTGGCTTTTCACACTCCCCTCATTACCACCCCTCAATGACGAGACCGAGACAGCTGTTCCAACCGCCAAATTTAAAGCCACTCCCACTAGGTCAATTAATGAAATATGCAAATCAAATTTAACCGAAAGAAAAAAAAGGAAGTGAGTTTTTTAAATTGATACCGGTTTTTAAGACATTAAATTAATAGTCATTTTAGTATTATCTTTTTAAATAATGAAAGTATATTGAAGGAGACAATGAAAGAGTGTCTTCTGCTGGAATTATAAAACTCTCCAGTCATACATTAATTCCTGTAAATCAATTGCAATAGACTGATGAAGAGGGCAAAGCCCTCGAAACTATAGTCTCGTTATAAATAAAATGTATAATTCAAGCAGAATACACACTCTTTTATTGTCTCCTTCAATATATAAAAATTCAGCTACCCTCGGCAAAAAACTTTCAATTTAATGAAAGTATTAGTTAGTAGAATTATTTTAAGTTTAATTCAAGATAAAAGTAATTTGCAGCCAAGATTAAATAAAAGCAAAACGTTGGCAAAAAGTATTGACTTTTATCTAATTCTAGTTGAAAATAGAAATCTTTTTTCCCCCTGAATTTAAAAAACTTGTTTTGTTTATATTCAGCCAACTGATAATAATCCGTATTTTGATTAAAAACTTATCAAAATGATTTTTCCTAAAGGTGATGCCTATCTAGATTTTTTGTCCTAATTCATCGAAATCGTCAAAGCAGTTTTTTGAGATGGAACGATACAGATAAAAATTTATTGTATTAGAGAATAGTAGCTAGGTACTCGTGGTGCTTCCTTTATTCTTCAACTTTGATTGAAAAACAATGGAACGGAGAACAAAGCAAATTTGGGACTAGTAGTAGTTTATTGAACCTGCTGGTTAGTAGTAAAAAATATAATAAAGTCAGCTTTTATAGAACACTATGCTGGTTTATTTTATTTGTATATGTGTAAATATTTATAATTAATGAAAATTATTGTTCAAAATTTGAATGAAAACTTTAGATAGACTTTAATTAAGTATTTGGAAGCAAGTGTGTACATGTTAAGTGAAAACTTGCTTAATGTAAATGAGGCATTATAAACGAATGGAGAATAGAATTTAAGAAAGTTTGCTTCCACCGCTTTGCCCACTTTTTTGCTCTACAGTCCACAATGATAATGTACGCACGATCATCGAGTATACAGTCCTAAGATTAGTTTGATGCACTCAACACTATCCCATGCCAACTCTTTCAATTCTCTAAAAGTTTCACTTCACATTATCTAGAGAAAATATACCGATCTAGTTCTTCTCCAATTTGATCTCTAAAATATTCTTTAGCATATATATATATGTCTTTATCAACATCTTACATTTTCTAAACTGACTGAGGAGGAGCATAATAATTTTGGTTTTGAATTAACCACTATTTAAGCTTGAGTAATTCTAGATTTAATTTATTTTTAGCTTATTCCGTTGTACGTGACTTTACTTCCCATATAGCGGAATTCTTTAAATACAAATAGATGATCCGATCTTTATAGCCTCCCTCGAAGAAGCGTTTTCGTAATTTCCCTGTTTTATAAATACTATCACGGCATGTGCGCTAATGAGTTGAAGTCAACAATTCCCCCCAAAGCCTGCTTTGAGTATAGGATGCAATTAGAGGCATCCCAGCATCCATACGAGGTTAAATTGGACAAGTGCTGGACCACTTCATTTACCAATAATTTTGGCCCCATGACTTCAAGGAAATGGAATTCTCTCCTGGCCTCCATATTTCCCAACATTTATAAATCTTAATCCAACTTTTCTCAAGATCAATTTCTCCTTCTCTTCAGTAATGTAAGGGTGTTACGAGACCAGAGGGCTGCATCTTCATGGTGCGCCCCTTCTTTCAAAAGATGGCATTAAAAAAATATCAAAATTCTTTCGACTTATTTTTATTCACTTTACTCGTATGTAGCAGGCAGTTTGTTCTTTCTTTATACAAACTAAAGCCTTAGTCTTGCTCTTATTTATTTTCATTTTGATATCCTCAACTAAATATGGGTTGATTCGTCTAATTCGTTTTTATTGGCTGCTATAAGGACAATGCAATTAAAAATATAATAACCAATTTTCAACTAAGAAAACTATCTATAAGAATACATAATTCTCCCCCAATTCAAAAGGATTTTATTATATATCAGTATTCTGCAATTCACAGAATAAATTAACAACGATAATCAAGATATCATTACTTACATACTTGTGCTTTTTTCAGGAAATATTTCTTCTATCCTCACAAATTCCATTCAATATAAATTTATTTCAAATATGAGTAATAAATAAAATTATGGATAAAGTAAAATAAAGGGTTATATTTATATGAATCTTTGATAAAACTAATTATAGAGATTTTTTATTCCTATCCCCTGAATATTTTTATACTAAGAGTATTATTATTATTTTTTTAATCCTATGAGAATCCAAAGATATAGAATTGATAAAACTAATTATAGATTTTTGTTCCTATCCCCTGACTATTTATGTACTAAGAGTATTTTATTATTTTTTTAATACTATGAGAATATAAAGATATTTATTATGTTTTAAATTACAGAATTGATTCAGTATCAATCAGACTCAAATGTTTCAAATCCTATTTATACATATTGCTAAAATTTCAATCAATAACTATGATTGTTTTTTTTTCACTCTCTAAAATTTTAATAAACTTCGTTTTACGAATCAATATGAAAATAAATAAATAAAGATGTATGGATTAGATTAGACAGATTATTAGTTTTGAGTTATAAAGATATTAAAAATAATTAAGGTTCTCTGTTAACCCTGTTAATTAAATAAGAAAAAATTAATGAAATAACCGTGCATTTATGAATGAATTAAATATTTTTGCTATCTAAATAATTAAATAAAAATTTTCTATTTACATCTATAACCCGAAAAAAAACGACCACAAATCACGTAGAAATTAATTTTTATGAATAAAATTACTAGTTGAATAAAATGAGGAAAGTTATTAAAAATTACTCCTTTGAAATCATGAACTTACTTTATAATAAATAAATATTCTTGATTTTCTAATAATATCAAATAATTCTGATATAATTCTTTTATAGTACTTTCGAACACTTATGTTGGCAATGAGGAAGTTTTTTATAATATAAAATTTTTTTTACTAGTTTCAATGAAATATGAGAAAAAGTAAAAACTAACCTTGCTACGATAATAACAATTAAAAAAATATTTTCAACAATCATTTAATAATGATAAACACACTTTATCACTGTTATGGAAAGCTTTTTTTTTATTGTTGATATTGTAACATAACAATAAACAAAAAGTAGTTCTCTGAAAAAAATTACTCACTTCGCGCTTTATCATATGAAAAACTTTTTTATCAGTTGTTGAAAAAATGTATATATGTTTAAATTTAAATATAACGAGAATAAATTATCAATTTATAAAAAATAATTTCTTTAAAACCGAATCTAATTGATTTTTTAAATAATTAAAATTTGTTAATTTTTGAGATTGTTTTTGAGTTAATTTTTAATAATTAATTATGAAACTTTTTTTTAGAATTATTTTTGAAATGAATCTTGTATTTATTTATATTTAAGAAAGGTTTTTTATTATGATTGAAATTGTAACTTAACCTCAAATGAGTTGCCTGTTGACAGAATGAAAGCGAAATATAAAGCGTTACTTTTACTCTTTTTCCTGGTTTATCTCCTTATCACAATTTATTCGTTCTATCAATTATTTTATATTCACAAAGAGAGTAAAGAGACTGTCATTGTTACGAAGAGTAATCGTGAAGTGGTCGAAGTTTGGGGTAAAGCGGCGATTGCTGATTTCCTTTGGAGTCACATTCTCAACGGAAAAATCATTTCCAATGAGAATGGTAACATTTTCGGTAAATTAGAAACGAATCGAATTGATTTTGTTTATCGTTCGGGGCCGCAATTAGTCCCGAATTCGTTCCCGTTGGTGAGCAACCTGGTCCTTGTTGTTAATGGTCGATCGCAAGAGAAAATCGAACGAGCACGATTATGGCTCGATTATCTTGTAATGTATCCCAATTTGAAAAATACAGCTGTTGTGATGTTAGGTGACGAAGAGTGTAGAAACGAGTGGAT
Organism: Forficula auricularia; assembly: GCA_024734495.1. Classification (NCBI taxonomy): domain Eukaryota; kingdom Metazoa; phylum Arthropoda; class Insecta; order Dermaptera; family Forficulidae; genus Forficula; species Forficula auricularia. The sequence continues at coordinate 1,762,596 of JALMQS010000152.1, read as the reverse complement.
TGAGAGGTATTTACGCTCCCGAGGAGGTCTCATTGATATTCTTCTAGTCGTGTATGATTGGTCCAAGGTGGATAATAAAGAGATATTCCAGTGGCCACTTGGGGTGGCCACCTACAGAGGCTTCCCTAATGTCCGCAGGGGACAAATCGACTTAGCCTCGTCCAGAAGTCACGTATGCAATTTTCTTGGGACTATTTACAGAAATTCGTCAAGAGAATATCTAGTCTCCGTTTTAAATAAGACTGAGCAATGTGTGGTCATTACGAGAAGCAAATGGACACCTAATGAGTCTAAAGAATCGGTTAAAAAATACATCAACACTCTTCTCGACTCGGATTTGACCCTAAGCCCTGTCGGTATCAATTCCGAATGTTATCGAATTTATGAGGCCATGTCTTTAGGTAAATAGGAAACAAATTTAGAACAATTATTAGTATTAGAGCACTGCGAATTTTTCAAGCCAAAACATGAAAGTAATTAATGAAAATGTTCAATTATTTGTTAATAATTCTAATTACTCATGTACCTATATATATTTTTAATGTAAATATATTTATAATTTAATACCGAGATATTTTAGTATAGGTGAAAAGAATCAAATTCAGCACCTCATCATATTTTGCAAACACAGGAGTTTTTAACGGGTTATAGTGGTGTTTCACAAGTTTAAATAAAAATTTTAAAATTCTTTTAATTATATTTTTGGAGTTTTATTTTAAATACTGTATATATATGTATTTCGGGTTTTTAGCCCATCATCAGGAGTTTGAGTTTAGAAAAGACTGAAGAAATTTTTTTTTATTTTTACTTGTGAAACACCACTATAACCGGTTAAAAACTCCTGTGTTTAATATGTTTCACTATAAACCAACACCGCTTTCCCTAAATGTTATTTTGCAAACGTTTTCTAAACCACTTTGAGCCCCTTAAGATAGACAACCGTACATACCTGCTTGTTGAGGCTTTGGTAATCAGATTAATTGGAGAATTTTTTGGTATTGGAACTCAAATAATGAAATTAGAGGTTGATCCAACCCGAAAGAATTCTCCGGATAAACAAATATTTACGCGAGGGGTGAACCGTAATCTAAAATCGTGTACACCTACTTCCACTTTCAATTCCAAGTAAAAGACAATAATAAATTGAAAGTTTTTGCCGAGAGTAGCAGAATTTTTATATATTGAAGGAGACAATAAAAGAGTGTGTCTTCATAAATTAATTCCTGTGAATACATTGTAATAGACTGATGAAGAGGGCAAAGCCCTCGAAACTATAGTCTCGTTATAAATAAATAAAATTTATAATTCCAGCAGAAGACACACTCTTTTATTGTCTCCTTCAATAAAAGACAATAGATAACAAGAGATTATCTAATGATATATATTGGAATTCCAAAGTAATTTCAAATAATTCTAAAGGTGTACACCTAATTCCAATTGTGGTTAATCCCTCGTATTTACCAAATCTAATAGTTAACCTTCTAAGAAAAAAATCTCGGTCTATGGCCATCTAATTATATAATAAAAATAGTAATTTTTGTAAATGATATTAAATTATTTGTATTTTAAAAGATTTATTTTATTTAAATTTTCTAAAAATTCATTTCTGCCAAGCCTAGAGTGAAAGTGCATCAAACTAGCAGTGAATGGGACAAGACTATTGTTGAATCCATTCACAGGTCTCTTTTGAGGCTTTTATTATTTTGCGCTCAAGATATGTTTGAGCATTACTCGATCTCTGACTTTGTATATTAGTTCTCTTATTAACTTAAAGTAAATTATTTCCAGTGATTAATAATAATAATATAAATTGTTTTCAGGAAGTGTTCCTGTAATTGAAGATAACGTGACCCCGGGATTTTGCACCCGGGACAGTCACTCACCGATTCGTCTTTTGAAAGAGTATAAAGCCCCTGTCATCTGGATCCAGCATTGGTCGCAAATACTCGATATTATTAAACACGAAGAACAATTAACGTGGGAAGAGAAGATTGATAGACGGACATCAATTATGAATTGGTATCAAGAATTTAAAGCGAAACTTAAAGTACGATTCATTAATATTATTGAAAAAAATTTCTTTTTTAAAAAAATAGAATTTGATTGAAGAAGAAGAAATGAACGAAGAAGAATTTTGTGCCATATACTTGTATAAAAATGATTATGTATAATTCAACAAAATTAAAAAAAAAAATTTATTTAAAACACTATAATTGTATTTTTGTCTTTAGTTGAAGCGTATATATTATTCTGTGTTCAATAGTTCCGGGTTTTCTGTGTCATATCGTCGCCTTAGAGTGTAAACCTGCCAACTCACAAGGAAATTTTACAGGGCAGATTAAAAACAAACAAAAGTTAATTTGAAGGAGACATTAAAAGAGTGGGTCTTCGGCTTTGCCCTCTTCATCAGTCTATTACAATTGATTCACAGGAAGGCCCTCGAAACTATAGTCTCGTTATAAATAAAATTTATAATTCCAGCAGAAGACACACTCTATTATTAATTTTTAAGGATTTAGGTGTCGGTTCTAGGTGAAACATTATAAGTAACTTATGAGGAGAATTTTCTAGGTTAGGTTCCACAAAAAGTTTTTGTGAAACCTAACCTAGAAAATTCTCCTCATAAGACACTCTATTATTGTCTCCTTCAATATATAAAAATTCTGCTATCTTCGGCGCAAAAACTTTCAATTCAAAAGTTAATTTGTTGTTATGGAAAGAAACTATTTTTCACATTTTTTTCTACAACTTTAGGATCGTAATTTTAAGAAGCAGTTTTACTTGTACGATGCTGCATCTCTTTTTCTTTCGAACGATATTAATATGTCATATATAATAAAAAATGGATTTGGCAGGTTTACACTCTAAGGCGACGATATAATTTTTAAAGTGTAAACAACAAAATAAAAATGTTTGAAGAATTAAAAATTAAAAAAAGATGTGTTAAACTTTCTATTTGATCGAAATGCTAAAGGCATTAAAATATGATAATCAATAGCCGGATACTGACTGATCGAGCAGCCTCGCGAGGCTGCCTCGGGCGTTTGCCGCAGAACCGTCCTGAGTGAACGCTTGAAACGACCCGAGGCGCCTTTGAGCATTCACAAAAACCGACGGATCGGGCCGAGGCAGCCTCAGGCGTGGCAACGAGCACTTTTGCCTTGAAGATATTTTTCATCAGTTTAATTGTTTCGGCTAAAACCAACTCCTAGTAGCAACACTCGCTCTCGAAGATGTCTTCTAGAAATCTTAAAGACAATAGGGCATTTTCTGGAGCGAGTAAGTTAATTGGATTAGATTAGGGTTTTTATGAGAATCTCATGACACTATTCCGAAAAATACCTAATCAAATAATAAAAGTTAAAACAAATATGATCTTCTAATAAATGTGCTTTAAGGACCACTGGATTGAAGGGATAACAAAAAATATAAGAGGGTATATATAAAAAATCCAAATAAAAAATTTTTTCATAAAATGAATAATACGGGAAAATTTCAAAATTGAAAAATTATAAAACATTTTCTTTTAAAATGAAAAAAATCGCTTTTAGCAAAACATTGATTTTATATTTATAATCTGAATAAATTTTCCAATCAATTTATGAATTACCTTTTTCATGATATTACTATTTTTCAATTAATAAGCTATTATCCATATAAAGATAAG
>JALMQS010000152.1:1703587-1758829 GCA_024734495.1 Forficula auricularia | reverse complement strand
TGAAGACACAACAGAGCAAATGCATTAGAAAGGAACAGGCAATTTATGGAAACGCCTAGATTTATGCAACCTAACCGCAAGTTCTTCGTTTCTATTATCGAATCAAAAGGGGAGACTGATGAAAAATAATGTCATGCGAAAAATGAAAGAAAATAAAAATAAAAATTATTGAAAAGCAGTAGAGTAGACAGAAAATTCTCATGGGGGGGGGGGGGGGGGGTCAATCCACAAAGCAAAATATTTAGTGGGAATTTTTTTTTTTAATAAAACAAATAGTCCAGTTAAATTGTATTTTTACCAGGAAAGTTTTGGGCTAGTTGTAATTTTTTCGACCCTTTATGTTTTTGGGTGTGCTGAATCCGAATATAACAAAATTTCGTGACGCAACATTGCCAAAAAAGGGTAAAAAATCTCATTTTTGGCGGTTTTGTGCTTATAACTCGAAAACTATGAACGTTACCTAAATTATCTTCCTATTCAAAATAAAATATCATAAAATATCATACAAATTTCGTTATTTAGGTTTTTTCTCCGACCAACCATTCGGGGTCAAGCGCTAGTTGAAAATTGGCATATTTTTTCTATTTCCGGAAATCCCAAAAACACGCACTTTTTTCGATTTTTTCCCATTTTGATCATGAAAGAGCACGTTGTCGACAAAGACCACTCTATATATTTTTAAACTAGATTAAATTTTCCACAATTGAAATAAAGTTTCATCTTAATTGGATAATGGTAATCCGTGCCGCAATGAGGTTGAAGTTTTGAAAAACTGCAATTTTTTGCAAAAAATCGCAGTTTTTCCTTCATAAAATGAAAACTACTCGTCCTAGAAACTTGATTTCTGTCTCATTCTCTAGAAAATTCTGTTGACTTGAACGTTTACTTGGACTACTTTTTTGATAAAAGATAAGATTATAGATATTCTGCATTTTCCACTAGTACTTTTGAGGATTCGGATCATATCCTGTCATGCAAAATGTTAGATGTCTATAAATCTAAGATTTTTATCAAAAAGTGGTCCAACGTTCAAGTCAATAAATTTTCCTAGAAGAATGAGATTTAAATCAGGCAATAGAAATATAAATTATCTGCATAAAAAATATAGTCCTTATTTCCCTATAACAACTTTAATAATTTAAATCAAGTTTCTAAGATGGTGGTTTTCATTCTATGAAGGAAAAACTTCAACCTCATTCCGGGACGGGTTCAGCACACCAGAAACATAAAGGGTCGAATAAATTACAACTACCCCAAACATTTCCGGGTAAAAACACAATTTAACTGGACCATTGTTTTAATAAAAAAAAATTCCCACCAAATATTTTTCTTTGTGGACTGACCCACCCCCCCCGATGAAAATTTTCTGGCTACACTACTGGCTGTCTAGAATACATATATCATTCGTAGCAAAATATTTCAAAATTTAACCGAAGTACAAAACTATCTAAACGAATTTTTTAATCTAAAACGTGTACATTTTTTTAAAAGTGATTTGAATAATAGATCACTAGATGAGAAACTGTCCTAAGAGTTTAAGGGAATTATATTTTGAAATAATATTTAAAAATCTATATGAAATATAAAAATTTTAATTGAAAGTAATGGAAGGCAGCAGGCTAGTGGGAGAAAAAAATTAACACATATAAAATAAGGTGTAATTTATTGGAATCCTTCCTCCTTTTCTTTCAAACCGACGTTTCGGAGGATTTTTCCCTCCTTCTTCAGGTAGAGAAGAAGGAAACATTTTATTTGTTTCATTCATTGACCCTTTGAAACCCTGAAGAAGGAGGGAAAAATCCTCCGAAACGTCGGTTTGAAAGGAAAGGAGGAAGGATTCCAACAAATTACACCTTATTTTATATGTGTCAATTTTTCTTTCCTCACTACCTCTGGGCTGCCCTCCATTACTTTCAATTAAAATTTCTACCAGTCCGTCTCTCTCCAGAGAAAATTTCGTTGCATAAAAACTTTTTATTAAGATCAAAAATAATAAAATTTCCTTCCAGTCTCCTCACCCTCTACCCACTCGGGGACCTTGATAAAGAAAAACGATCCTGATATAAAATATTAATATTATTATGTGGAGAGACCCGACAAAGAAAAAATATAGAAATGCATTTACCCGAAGATGTCTCTTGCCAGGATTACTTGAACATATTAAATCGCCCACTCGTCCATAGCCTTCAACCATATACAAAGGATTCTCATTATCAGTATATCTTCGAATCTGAAAATAAAAATATGGAATTATTATGGAAGCATTAGCATATGGTCCTTTGTCTATGATCGAAACGTTAACGTGTCCATAATTTAGTTATGGTTGGGATTCTAAAGTGAGTCTTAGAATCCAGGAGATTGTATTAATGTTTATAAAAATATTTATTTAAAAAATAATCAGAATCGCATTCAATATAGTATAACTTCAAACGCTTCAAGTAACAATATTTGATGTTATATTAGATGAATTTCAGATTCTTTTTTATAGAATAATTGGATTTATTTCTGAAAATATGTTATATGTAGTTTATTTTTAATTTTATAAATTTCTATTTATTTATTTAGTCAATTATTAAAAATAAATTAATAAATTAATCAATAATAAAAAATATAAAATATATTTCTTTGATTAGACAAAAATCGCACAATTATTTAAAATTGTTTTGAACAAATGAGTTTAATACATTTTTCTAAATATGAATAAGAAAATAAATAAATAAATAAATAATCATATTTTCATGGATTTCAATACTCCTGTTCAACTTCGCTCGAGTTATATGTTTAGTGGCTTCTTTATTTATGAAACTGAATAATAATAAAACGCACAATTATAGGTAAACTCAGTGTAATTCGTATAATGAGAAAAATATATAATATAAACAGAGAAACAGAATCGTTAATAATTAGTCCAGCCAAAATAGTCAGAAAAAGGTCCAAACATAGACAAAATTCTCACAGACCTTTGAATAGTCATTTTAAATGAAATGTGAAAAGTTCCCATCGATCCGAAATGTGCTAAAATTTTTATTCAGGGTCAAAGGTAATGAAAATCAGTTTTTCACAAATATCTCTTAAACGGTTAGTTATATTGTAAAAATACTAGTTTTCAAATTTATAGAGCCTGCGATTTCCGACAAAAAAGGTTCTTATACTTTTTCTGCTACAAATTATCGTTCGCATGTAGGCAAACTTGGAATTCTTCCGAATATGGATTTCATCCACCTTGGCGGTAGAGTACTTTGGCAGATTTTTTTTTACGTGGAAAACATCTATTCAATTAAACTTTTAAAAGGGGGTGGGGGATGAGTGGGAAGGTTTGGCGGGAGGGGGTCACTGTTCACAACCAGATGACTGAAAAAAAATTGAAATACAAAATTTATTTATAGTCGAGGCAAATTACGATTTTAACAGGATTTATCTCCCGATAAAGGTTTTATTGATGGAATACCTTTATTGGTGCCCCAATATTACTACCCTACGTTTTCCCCCAAATCTAAATTGTGGGCGCCTCAAAATGAGCAATCTTCGGGCTTTTGTCAGTTTTTCTTGAATAACTTAAAACAGCTTATCAAATCAAAAAAGATAAATTAAAGCTCTTGAAATTACGCGTAAAATGATGACAATTTCAAACATTAATCTTAATTGGATAATGCAATGTGGTTGAAGTTTTGAAAAACTTCAAATTTTTTGCAAAAAACCTGTTTTTCCTTCATAAAATAAAAACCACTCATCCTAGAAACATGAGTACTGCCTCATTCTCTAGGAAATTTTATTGTTTTGAACGTTTAATTGGACCACTTTATTGATAAAACTCTTAGATGTATAGATATCCAGCATTTTACATGACACTTTTTTAGATTTGGATCAAGTTCTGTCATAGAAAATGCTAGATATCTATAAATCTTAAAAAAGTAGTCCAAGTAAGAATTCAAGTTAATAAGATTTTTCTAGAAAATGAGATAGGAATCAAGTTTCTAGTGATGAGTGGTTTTCATTTTATGAAGGAAAAACTGATTTTTTGAAAAAATTCCAGTTTTTCAAAGCTTCAACCACAGGTTTGAGCAAATTTTTAGCTCTGTGTGAATTTTGGCTATGTTGAATGTCTATTTAGAATGGACTAAATCTTAGACCATGAAATATATAGACACGCCCTCTGCTACTCTCCACACAGAGTGAAGTGAGGCCAACATCGCCTACAAATGACGTCACGTTCTCGCATAAATATTTTGGTGATATTAATATAATATTGATTTGCGATTATTGGAATCCGAAATAAATAATCTAAGCTACGATAAATTTATATCAATGTGTAATAATTCCTATAGTGGCCATTCTATTTCTGGGTGTTCCTACCTACAGATGACGTCACATTCTCTAATTGATGTTGGCCTCACCAAATCGACACCAGGGGTGTCTATATATTTCATGGTCTAAAGACTAAATAACAAGAGAAAAACAAGGAATATATAATTGTAAACAAACAAAGAGATTAAAAGGAAATTAAATTAACATATTAAATGTCCTATCTTCGGCCCGCCACACTTGAATAAATAGATTAAAAATATTGATTAATTATCAAGAAGACTGTGAGAAATTCAATATCCTCAACAATTATTATGAATCCTTTATTTGGATTCATAGTAAAATAATTTCAAAAACAAATTATTAATATTTTGATAATAATAAATAATGTGAATGTGAAGTTGAAGTTACCGTTCGGATACAGGTCATTTTGCAGAAGTTGGAATCGCATTTCGGCACAGCCAATTTAGTCGATTGAATAAAATTGAGGTTTCCCTTATAGTCTTCTCCAAAGGCTCCACATTCACATGGAAGACATCTACAAAACAGGTAGAAATCAATAAAAATTAATATAACAGTATATTAAATATCCAATTTATAGATTTACCTAAACGTAGAAAAATAAAAAATATTTATAAGATTGAATCTGAGAATTTTATTTATATTAATTTATTTATTTATCTTCTGAGGATCTTAATTCTCTTTTAGAATAGATGTTGATTTTCTTTGTTTCAAAAAATAATAACACGGTTATATTTTTTTCATTTATTTTTATTTTATTGTTATATCAGGACGTTTCGACATTTACAGTTATGTCATCATCAGCCTAAAAATAAAACCATCCTTTCATTATTTAGCATCAAACATACCTTGAAACAATCTTAAATTTAGTTGAATCCATAGAGTATATAGAGAGGAAAGCTTGCGTATTTGGAAAAAGCACTCTCTAGCGGGTCATGCTCAAACTCTTAGTCCTTAAGAGCCATTCATAGAGCATATGTTGTCACATGACATTCAGTCTGACATTTTGTTTTTGTCATAGATAAAAGATTCCACAGGCTTTGTTTTTATCAAACATTCATTTAGAGTAATTTTCCAACGTGCACATTTATCGATTAAAATATCATATAAATATAGCTAGTTCTCGACGTCAATGTTGTGTGAATAGTGTTGCTTTCGCGACACAAAATCAGATAAAGAACATACTTTTTTTGGACGCCCTAAAAACAATGAAATGTAAGTAACCTATTTAAAATTAACTCAATAATTTTATTTCTTTGATTTTTATGTGTTAATTCTTGTATAATTTAATTATAGAGCTAAACGCTGGTGTCAATTTGCTGATATCCATGAAAATAATAAATATTTCTTTATATGTTCTGACAATTTTTAATCAAAAACAATTTATAAAAAATATCCACGACGTCTGCAGCGAGATTCTCCTAGAATGAAGTGATTTCGTATCCACATTAAAGCCGTCCGTCCACACGGTCTCCAAACACCGGCTCTTGATTAGATTTTGTGCCAGAAGCCACAACATATATATACATATTTTTATTAAAATAAAGAATAGCCTATATTTTATAGGTAAATAGATGATATCTTATTTTAATTTAATAAAAAAAGATCATTTCAATTAGAAAAATAAAGTAAAAATATTGTTTATTTTTTTAAGTGTCTAGGTGATTCTTTGAAGGTTTTCCTCAAATAACTAATGTTGAGCGAATGCGAATCACAAAAATTCCATTGAAAAGATTGTATTTATTTATTAAAATATTTATAATGTCATTTTTTGGTCTAAATAAAAAAATGGTTAATTTTAAATTATTTTCAAGTATTTATTTTATATATGAATTTCCTCCTAGTCCCTCAAAGTCCCTGAATCTTAATTAAATTATTTTCAAAAAAGAAACTCAAAAAAGATACTTAAATCTTTACATTAATTATTTGCCAAAGTTTTTTTTTTTTAATAAAAGTACGATTTTATTATATATATATTTTAAAGATTTGTATTTATTTTAATTACAAAACAATTAATAATTTTTTCTTTAATATACAGGGTGATTCACGGTCGATGGGACGTTATCCGTTTTATGTAAAACAGAAAGTCGGATTTTTCTGAAAATTTACCACCTACATTTTCTTACCTGTTCTATCTATCTAAAAAAATATAGTTGCTGTGACTTTTCAATGGAAGCCGAAACGTCGCAAGGCTGAAAATATTTTAGATCGATAGAACAGATAAGAAAATATAAGGTGCTAAATTTTCAGAAAAATCCGACTTTCCGTTTTACATAAAACGGATAACGTCCCATCGACCGTGAATCACCCTGTATATAAGCTCATGATAAATTATTTTGAATCATCCGCTGTGTGACGTCACCAAAATTTTTCTCGATGAGATGCGGTTCCCGCCATTTTGCTTCAGTATACGACCCGCCAGAGAGCTCTGTAACTCGTATACGCTAAAATACATAGGGCCCTTATGGAGCCTTCCTCTCTATATACTCTATGGTTGAATCCAATCAAATCACATCCTGTATCATCTGAATACATTTTATAAGCTATTAATTATTCCTTTTATATATTTATTATCTAATGATTTATCCGATAACACAAATAATTTCAATTGTCCAACACACAAACCACCAGTGAACACATATCTTGAAACGTTATTATTTTTTGAAACAAAGAAAATCAACAGCTATTCTATAAGAGAATTAAGATCCTCAGAAGATAAATAAATTAATTAATATAAAAAATTTTGGTCTCTGTTTCGGTTTGATCGTTTAAAAATGACCAAATCGTGGAGAAAAATCATTTTAAGCCATGTTTTATTCATCTGTCTATGGGTATGTGTGTCTGTGTATCTGCTTGGATTCCGATGGTTACGATAACTCAATCAACTGGTGTGTTCATCACACGACTTTCACATTTTCATTTATTTGAAGTCATCGCGACTCTACTAATTTACACCCCCTTCCTTTATTCCGTTTTTTTTTATTTTCTCAAAAACAATTGCAACATTTTTTTTTAAATTAGTGTATTTGTCAAGTGTCATGCGTTATTAATTGTATCTGCATTTAAATAAACGAAAGAGGTGTAAATTTAGGTGTCGTAAAATAAATATTTTAATCGTTCATATCTCGTCTTAGGAAAGTCGCAGAGCCTTGAAATTTGAAACTTAAGCTATCTAGAGGCTACAAGAAGAATAAAAAGATTTTGGCTAAAATAGAAAAACCCGAAGTTGATGTTTAACGTACGTAAGTATGTACCCCTCCTGCGTTTCGCAACCATAAGTCTCAGAGCTACGAAATTCGAAAGTTAAGCTCAATATAGGCTAAAAGGAGTACAGCAAGCTTTTGGTTGAAATCGGAAAACCGGAAGTGGACATTTACATGAAAGATGCTTCGTTTTTTTTTTGATTTTCTCAAAAACGACTCCAACGATTTTTTTAAAAATTAGTGTATTTATCAAGTGTCATGAGCCCCGACATTCTTACTTTACACCCCTTCCTTTATTTCAATGAGATTAAAATTTATACATAATATAAACGTGAAAGTAAAAAAAAAAAAAAAAAAAAAACTAAACGTCGTAGAAAGTTGGTTTCGGTGAGAAAATGATTTTATTTCCAAATCAAATAACTGATTATATTTTTGCGCTATCTAAAACTTTATAATTTTTGGTTAAAAAATAAAAGCAGATTGATTATATTGAATTGATTAAATTATACTTGTATTTAAATGAGTATTTTATAGAGAGATGTAAAAATATAATTACAAAATATTTTTAGTCTGTCCATCACTAATGGCAAAGAACTGTTTTTTTTCTTCGTATTTTCGAAATATCTCAAAAAATGTTTTGATAGAAAAATGGAACAAATTCACCACGTTTCGGTCTACAATAAAATCTTATATAATGAACAACGAAAATTGTTTATTTTTTAGTTTTAATTATATTGTAAAAATGTCTGTAAATCAGTGCTTAAAGTTGTCCGGACATTAAGGAAATGTTGGATTAAAAATCTGAATTTTTAATATGTTATTAATCGATAACAAATACGTATAAAATAATATTTTGAAAAAGATCTGACCAAGAGTTTTCGTGTAATTAATTATTAAAAGTCGGACTTTTAACACGTAGTGAATAGGGAATGTTGGCTGAACGCATATATTTCGATTAATCTAGCCAAATCGTAAGATGAGAAAAAAACAAAAAACTTTTATTTAGGTATATAGATAAATTATCGTAGGTAACGTTAAAAAAAACTTTCTGACCCAGGGATTCAAATCTAAATGATCGAAAATATCTGTCTTCTTCTCTTAAAAATAAATAAATCACGTTACTCAAGTCAAAAGAGATTTATTTATTAAATTTATTAATTAAATTATTTCATATTAGGGATTAAAAATGATGGTTAGCTAACATCGAAATTAAAATAATTAATTTGTGTGTTAAAATTTTAATTTTATTCGAAAAAAAAATTAGATTTTATTTTGACTTGCGGGATATTGTCCGAGCACCTAAGTGTTATACCAAATTTTGTGTATGTCATTACTCAAAAACCAATGAAAGTATCAAAACGAAATTTTATATTTAGATATTTTATATTGAGATTAAGAGATAATTAAATTTTATTTATTTATTTATTTATTTGCTATAAGAGATGCTTTGAAGCAGATGGATTTGATTGAAATCGGACAAAAATTTAGAGGGGGTTTGAATTCATTGTTAGACCAAATTTTACACAGTTAATCTTTAGGACGGGGGTTCGGATAGGCTAGGCGGTAGCGTGTCATCCTGCTAACCAAGTGGACCCGGGTTCGAATCCGACTCGAGGCATCCTGCTAAAATCTGACCTCCGGGGTAGGTACAAATTTAAATAAAATAAATAGTATCGTCGGCTTATGGCTAGAAAGGCCGAAAAGCCAAAAAAGTCTTTAGGACCCTGTGAAACTCAATCAATTTGATTTTTTTATAGAATTTTAATATAGGAGGGGCCAGGTATTTAATAAAAGTTATAAAAGAAGGCCACAACATTTATTTTTATTTTTTAATAAATCGAATAAAATAAAATTTAGTACCTGATTCCTTTCATTGATAAAATAATGAAGATGGCAAGATGCAAAAGAGTTAATGAAGACATTACTCTTCTCCTCTCTCTGAACTTGAAATAAACTGAATCGGAATCAATTTGGCCTTTTAAAATGGTTAATAAACAATAGAGGAAAATAATCTGAGTAAATAAGTATGATTATTAAATTGAAATCGTCCATTGTTTTCTTCCTATGATGTCATCTATCAAAGTATGACACAGGATTCCTTTTTACCAAGAGAAAGAAAAGATTTCCTTATTATGAAAAGTATAATTAATATACTTTTGTTATTAGAACAAAATCGATTTCGAGAAAATATTTACTTAAAAGTGAACTATAGAATCAATATTCTCAAAAGGTGGCCGGCCCCTAATAAGGGATGAATTTCCTTTAGAGAATAGATTTTATACGATTTTATCATCTTAATTGCTTAATCTAATAAATTTCCTTAAAGATGATAATATATTTCGTCCAAAATGCATCCTTTAAAAGCAATTCGTCCATTAAAAGAGACGATTTTTTTTTAATCATAATTGTATGAACTATTTGGGAGAAATTTTGAAAAAACTAAAAATGTCTTTAAGGAGGTTCGGGACTGTTTATCATTTTTATAAGAAAATTCTCAAATTTTTACTATCGAATCATTGATGTATTAAATATTTATTCCCGATATTTGAAGTTGATCGTCTGTCCCATTACCGAGAAATAAATTATTGAAAATTGTCCTTTTAACATGGAAGTAAATGGACCGAGCTTTTAAAAGGGCTATATAACTTCTATACAAATTATACCATTTTCAACAAATTTATACAGATCAATAATTCAACTTTTATTAATCGAATGATACATTTTTCAATAGATTTGACATTCTAGTTAATTAGTTATTCATAAATGTAAAAAATAAAAAGTTATTTGCAGCCAACAGAATATAACAAAAGTACTAGTGTAGAATTCCAACTCTATTTCTTGAAATCATTTTTGTGTTAAATAAATGTTTTTATAATGAGAAAAAATTTATCTCAATATTCTTTTTATTAATATTATCAAAACAAAGATTTTTATTCGAAATTAACCTCATTATTACAATTTTTTTATTAAAAATTTAGTAGGCAGAAGTTGTCACTCTGCAGAAATACAAAAGATTATTTCGAAGATAAACCAGATAGATAAGCTGTCGAACTCCCTTAAATAAACTACTCTGCTTTATGCACTGAAACGATTTTGATTAAACTTGAAAGAAGACTTCAGGAATTAAATTTTTATTTTATTTAATTTTTTTAAGGTTTTTGTATACAAAAAGAGCAAAACAGGACCCTATTGGTGTCTTTCTGTCTGTAGTTCGTTAGCTAAATAAGATACAAACTAAAAATTTAAAATATAAATGTATCCGCAAATCAAAAAATCTTATTAAATTTTAATCGAATGATTATTTTGGGAAGGATTGAATTTTATGTGGAGTCAAAAATAAAAAATATTTTTTATCATAGATTGTGAAAAATGAAGTAGATTTTTTTTTAATTTTTGTGATTTAAAATTTTAGAAGATTAATAATTTATTTATCTATCAAAAAATCGCTATAAAATTTCTTTCCTTTATTCACAATGCAAAGGTCTACAACGGTTGCACATTTTTAGTGCGACTCCTTCTTGATTCGATATCATTATAAAAAATCTTTACAAGAATATTTTAAGCCCTATGATATAAACATGTTTTTTTTTTCATTTTTCAGCCACACAAAAATATGACCTTTCACAAAATAATTATTTGATTATTTTTGATTTCCAAGAAAATAAATATATACTATATATGTGTTGATATCTTGTTTACTTTACGAGCTACGATGTTCTGATAGACGGATATACATTGTGGCGAAACTAATAGGCTTATTTTTGAAGAGAACACTAAAAGAGAAAAATCCATGGAGAATGAAATTTTAAATTTAAGCTAGTTATGAGTTATTGAGGGCACAGGTGCGATTTTTTTTATAGAGGTGCTTCTTCTTTAAGTGCCATATTCCTATGTCTCCCTGACGCTTTTGGCTCCTCTCCACATATACCTGCGCTGAGTGTGTTCTGAGTGTGTTCTGTTTTTACACAGATATACGGGACCTACTTTTTAACGCCAGTTCCGAACGGCTAGTTTGGAGAGGCTACTACAATTATACTCTTGGTAGGTTGCCATTGTTTTCCAAGAGGAGACGACTGCAAATATCTGCCGAGACTCAGTCTCGAACCAGCGTATTTCAGGCCAGCGGTCCGACACTCTAACCACTGACCCACAGTCACCTCAGAGGTGCTAAAAAATATTGCAACGGACTTTGCAAGAGACGAAATGAAATGCTGATTTGCGAGGTCTCTGACTGAGGAGATAAACAAGAGAGTTTGAATGGATTGTGGCTGAGTTGTTGTCATATTTTGTTTGATAATAAAGTCTTATTTATAATTGAATTGATTTAAATTATTTTACCCTTTAAAACGTTACAACTGGTGTCAGGTTTGGAGGTAAATTATCCCTGAAGAGTAGAATAATTAAAAAAAAAAAGGAAAAAAAAAAAAAAAAAAAAAAATGTCGACGACCAGATCTCAAGCAAATAAAAATGAAGAAACATCCCTCATGGCTGTTCTTTTACAACTTAAGGCTCAAATGGAGGAAAGTTCTCGAAGATTAGAAGACAAGATTGAGGCAGCTGAGGTGAAACTCGTTGGAGAAATGCAATCCCGGGTCGGCGATCTGGAGAACACGGTGAGCGAATTAAAATCGAAGCAACATCAATTAGAAGATGTTTTATCCACGCTAACAAATCGATTGGATCAGATAAGCGTTCGACCAGAGAACCAGACGTCGCCGTCCAAGCTATCAACCCCGATTTTGGAAAATCACACGGACTCACTTATTGATCTCAATTATGGCGAACCCAAAGAGGGTACTTGTTTTCAAGAAAAGCACAAAGTGAAACCACCAACTTTCGATGGAAAGTCACCATGGAGTACCTATCGGCGGCAATTTGAAGCAGCGGCCAGGGTAAACCGATGGACGGACAGTGACAGAGGTACATTCCTTATCCTTGCTCTTCGCGGCGACGCTCTTAGCACTCTCCAAACTATTCCTGAGGAGCACCAGCAAGACTATAAATTAGTGTCAGCACGCCTTGAGATGAGATATGGGGACATGCATCTACAGCAATTTTATCATGCTCAAGCTAAAAGCCGTACTCAGAAATCGACTGAAAGTCTCCAGGAGTTTGAAACAGACGTCACGCGGTTAGTCCGTCTTGCATATCCGACTGCTCCTCATAATTTTCTCGAACGGCTAGCAATCGACACATTTGTGGACGGGTTAAGGGACCGAGAAATGCAGCAATCACTGCGGCTCGCTCGTCCGAAAACAATAGATGACGCACTCGCCCATGCTTTGGAGTTCGAAGCAGCAAAACAGACATCGCATGGCTACAGTCGCGTTCGCTGTGTTCAGGAAGAACTACAAGGGCCATTAATGGAGACGCTCAGACAGGTCCTTCAAGAAATTAAAAGAAAACCACCTCGCTGCTGGAACTGCGGACAAGTTGGACACGTACGTAACAGGTGCCCGGAAGTCATAGAAGATAAAAAAGCCGGAAAACTAAAAAGGGTCAACAAGAGGGGGCGGAAGTTGGCCTGGAGAGCTCGCGCCCCAGTAGTCACGATATGTGCGGCATCATCTAAAAACTATTTGGATAACATCTATATCGATGGGACGGTAAACGATAAGGCGCTGTCATTTCTGATTGATACGGGAGCAACAAGAACAATTGTGCGTTCGGAAGTGATGAAGGACAGCAATGTTACATCACATACGGATATAAGACTACGTACGGCTACCGGGGAGGTAATTACAACTAAGGGGGAAATCTTGGCGAAAATAGGAATTGGAAGCAAAACTCTGGACCATCTAGTGCTAGTAGCAGATATCGCGGACGATTTTATTTTAGGAATGGACCTTCTAAGCAGGCTTGGTGTCTCATTGGATTTAGAACATGGCGTGATAAGGGTCGGTAATGAAGTGTCATTTATACATTCTCGCAAAGATGATGCAGCGATCCGAGTCATCTTAGCAGAAGACACCACCATTCCTGGACGAAGTGAAAAAATCGTCATGGGTAATTTAGAAGGAGACCTGCGGGAAGATCGAATAGGAATGATCGAACCAATGGATGACCAACAGATTTCTAACGGAGTATTAGTGGGGAAAAGTCTCGTTCGGGGAACAGCTTTAGTGCCAGTTAGAATTATGAGCGTCAACCCTTATGCGATTAGTTTAAAAAAAGGTACGATAATGGGACTATGCACTCCTGTGTCCCATATAGTTAATTGCGTTGTTCCACCGAAGGATACACCTTATAAAGAGTGTCCAAAAGAACTGCATGAATTAATCAGGAAGTCATGCGAGAAACTTGATCAGGTTAATTCAAAAGAAATTCAAGATTTGATAGCAAGAAACCAAGACGTCTTTGCTACGGCTAATTCCCCAGCAGGGAGAACAGAAGTGGTGACTCATCAGATCAACACCGGCGAAGCTTCTCCTATTCGACAACATCCAAGACGATTACCTCTGGCAAGAAGAGAAGAAGCTGAAAATATTATTTCAGAAATGAAGAATCAGGGTGTGATTGAACCCTCGATGAGTCCATGGGCGTCACCAGTGGTCTTGGTAAAGAAGAAAGATGGGTCAACAAGATTTTGTGTCGACTACCGTTTACTAAATGACGTCACCAAGAAGGATAGCTACCCTCTGCCACGTATCGATGACACCTTAGATACTCTTACTGGTTCAAAGTGGTTTTCTACCCTTGACTTAAAAAGCGGCTACTGGCAAGTAGGACTTAACCATGAAGACCGTGAGAAAACTGCGTTTACCATCGGCTCTGGCCTGTGGCAGTTCACCGTAATGCCTTTTGGCCTATGCAACGCTCCTGCTACCTTTGAACGTTTGATGGAAACCATTTTGCAAGGGCTATCTTGGAAGACCTGTTTGGTGTACCTGGATGATGTAATTGTCCTCGGTCGCTCTTTCGGGGAACACCTCAGAAATCTTGAAGAAATATTCCAAAGACTACGGGTGGCAAACCTGAAATTAAATCCAAAGAAGTGTCAATTGTTCCAAGAAAAAGTGAAATTCCTCGGACACATAGTTTCAAGAGATGGAGTAGCAACCGATCCGGAAAAAGTGGAAGCTGTTAAGAATTGGCCAACTCCAAAGGACAAACATGAGCTTCGAAGTTTTTTAGGATTGTGCACTTACTATCGTCGCTTTGTACTTGGTTTCGCAAAAATAGCCACGCCCTTGACCAATTTAACAGAAGAAAAACGTCCGTTTGTCTGGAGTAATGAATGTGAAGAATCGTTTATCAAACTTAAAGCAGCCCTAACTTCTACGCCTGTTTTGGGCTATCCTCGAATAGAAGGACAGTTCATATTAGACACCGATGCCAGCAATACTGCTATAGGCGGAGTACTTTCTCAGAAGCAAGATGGTCAAGAGAAGGTCATCGGATATTTTAGCAAAGTTCTTTCAAAACCAGAACGCAATTATTGTGTCACCAGGAGAGAATTGTTAGCGATTGTGAAGTCTGTGGAACATTTCTACAAGTATTTATATGGACGAAATTTTCTTTTGAGAACTGATCACGCGGCCTTAAAATGGTTACAGAGTTTCAAAAATCCTGAAGGGCAGGTGGCCAGATGGATAGAGCGCCTGCAGGAATACAATTTTGAGACCGAGCACCGGGCAGGAAATATTCATCGAAACGCTGATGCACTATCACGAAGACCGTGTAATGAAGACTGCAAACATTGCTTACGGTTAGAAGATAAATGGTGCTCTCTGAAACGAACAACCGTTATTGATGACCGATGGCAGCCAGAAAAACTACGGGAAGCTCAAGAGTCAGATCCAGACTTGGGGATTATTCTCAGATGGAAGAGACAGGAACGCCGCCCAGCTTGGCAAGAAATAAGCGCACTAAGCAGGAAAGTTAAAATTTATTGGGCGCAATGGAAATCGCTTATTGTAGAAGATGGAATTTTAAAGCGTTGTTTGGAAGCTGAAAATGGCGGCGGAACCAGGCTTCAAATGGTAGTTCCAAAGGATCGAGTTTCCGAGGTGCTGGAAAATTTGCACGATATATCGGGAGGTCATTTAGGAATAACGAAAACACTCCAAAAAGTACGAGAAAGATTCTATTGGGCAGAATACAAAGACGACGTCAAACAATGGTGTCGAAAATGTGCATTGTGTGCCACAGGCAACGGCCCTCTCAACAGAAAGAAAGCTCCAATGAGACAGTACAACGTGGGAAGTCCCTTCGAGAGAATAGCTATCGACATCGCGGGCCCCTTCACCCCGACCGAAGCTGGCAATAAATACATCTTGGTTGCAATGGACTACTTCTCGAAATGGACTGAAGCATACGCCCTACCTAACCAGGAATCGTCAACTGTTGCTGAGGTACTAGTAAAAGAGTTGTTCAGCCGTTTTGGAGTGCCGCTTGAGCTCCACGCCGATCAAGGCCGAAACTTCGAATCTTCCATCTTCCAACAAGTGTGCAGCCTCCTAGGAATACATAAAACCAGAACGACTCCGGCTCACCCGCAATCCGACGGCATGGTTGAACGAATGAATAGAACAATGGCTAAATATCTCAGCAAAGTAGTATCCGAGCATCAGAGAGATTGGGATCGGTATCTACACCTTTTCTTAATGGCCTACCGATCTTCTATCCACGAAACAACAGGGCAAACGCCATCTTGTATCCTGTTTGGCCGAGAAATTAGGTTACCATGTGATTTGAAGTTTGGGTGTCGTCCTGGAGAACGCGAAATGGCCGGGGAGGACTATGTAGGAGATCTTAGAAAGCGATTAGATGCAATTCACGAACTCGCCAGGAAACATATCGAGTTGGCCAGCGATCGGATGAAAGACAACTACGACATCAAGGCGGAAGAAGGCGGATTCCATCCAGGCGATATGGTGTGGTTCTATAACCCGCGAAGGCGGCGTGGACTATCACCTAAGTTGCAGAGGAATTGGGAAGGCCCGTATGAAGTGCTGCAACGAATCAACGATGTAATCTACCGAATTCAACTACCACCCAAAGGCAAGGTCAAGGTAGTCCACAGAAACCGTTTGGCCCCTGTGCTGTAAACATCTCGTTCGAGGACGAACGAATTTTAATAGGGGGGCATTGTAACGGACTTTGCAAGAGATGAAATGAAATGCTGATTTGCGAGGTCTCTGACTGAGGAGATAAACAAGAGAGTTTGAATGGATTGTGGCTGAGTTGTTGTCATATTTGTTTGATAATAAAGTCTTATTTATAATTGAATTGATTTAAATTATTTTACCCTTTAAAACGTTACAATATTAAATTTTTAATTATTTTATTTAATTTAAGTCAGATTTGTTGGTAGATGCATTCTAATCTCATTGAAATTCACCAAAACGAAAGTAAGTATTAAATTTACTCAAAAATGTAAATTTTCGTAATGTTTTTCTTTTTTTTTTGGATTTCGATACCCATGATAACTCGGAAAAGAAAAAGTTTGTTTATGTGCAAAATTTTTGTATTTCCAAAAGTGATTAGATTTTTGAATTTTTAGCTAATTAATATTAATTTGAATAGTTACGGGGAACCGTAGTACTGTTGTAGATAAAATTTTTAGTGAAAAGCTTCATATTAGTACACTAGTAATTTCTAGTTAAAAGTGTTTGTTGAAAAAGAAAATAATTGCTAAATCACCAAAAGTTTACAGAGAGCGTAGCGAATCTTGAAAAATTTTTATTTTTTCCTCCTATTCTTGTTGTTTATGTTCAAAATATAGACGAAGTCAACTCAGTTAGCAAAGTGTGTGAATTAAAGGCAATTTGGCCAATTGTAGGTAAGTCGTAAAAATCCAATTGGCAATATAAAAAATATTTATTCTAATGATTAACACTAGTATAATAATTATATGTATTATTAAAATGCAGAAAGTTCATGTTAATTATATTCCCATTAACTAAATGTTTCAATCTATGTATTTTTCTTTATCAACTTCTTTTTTTAAACTAGAAGCTTGTTAATTACTCTGTACAAAAATTTAAATTATTGGTTGTCAATGATCCTCAATATAAATAAGAGATAATGATTGAGATATTTTCTTTTATAACTGTACTTTGCAACATTAACAATTATTTAACAAATTCTGAAGAGGTGACAAAAAATGTATCATGTTTTTGTTTTTTTTTTTTTTTTTTTTATTATACATAACAACTAAGGATATTATACGAATATATAAGTACCTAGATATAGAAGCAGAGGCTGGTTTCCCGAAAATTTTTTCAAGGGGTGACTACAAATTGTATCGTATATTCGATGGATGTCCATCAAAAGATAAGCTACGAGTGAAATCACTTAGATCAGCGACTTCAAAAAAATAACAGTATTTTTTCAAAATTTTACTAAAATAATTTTTTGTCATCCTGGAGCTTAACGTGTAGTAAAATATTTTATTGGAATTGACCAAGAGTAAACACAGAGTTAAAGTTTATCTATCCATTTATTGAATCATATTAAACGAGGAAAAATTGTATATACCTACTATACGATTTAACGATAAGAGGTGAATGAGTGAATTTACCTATATAATTTTTTCATTATTTTAAATTAAGCTCTTTCGCCGACAGGTATGAAAAATACCTGAAAACTTTGAAGCTATCTCTATGGACATTTTAAAAAGAAATTAATTTAAAAAAATATTAAACATATATATAAGAAAAGCTGCCCCTCGATTTTTAAAGAAATTCAAAATTCGAAACACTCAATCATCTTTATTTAAACTACATATATGGATATATGTTTAAATTTAGAATCACAAGAACGAAAAATTTTATAAAGATTTAAATCTCTGAGTGAAATATTGAACGCGATACATATATCAAAAATAGGTTCATCTCCCAGGGTATTCTTTCTGATCCAACAACTATATCGGAAATTTTTACCAAAAATAAAACCACAGTAGAAAGATATTTTTTTAGTATGAAATTTTTACCTTTTACAAAATAAGAATTAAATTACCCAATAAGACCGTCGATGATGGATAAAAGGAATCTCGGAAGTCAAAACAAAAACAAATAATTATTTATTATTAACAACTGCAGTTATTATACTTAATTTATATTTTGGCTGTGAATGTTTTATTATTTGTGACATTTTTTCATTATTTATTTATTAATTTATTGTTCTATTTAGTTATTTATTTGTTTATTATTTATTTGTTAATTTATTGTTTTATTTATTTATTTATTATTTTCATTGTCTGTGATACTATTTGATAGTTTATAAACTCATGGTAGACTGGCTACAATGGAATTCATTCCGAGGCCATTAGGAGGAGAGAAAAAAAATTATTTGTATATACTTGTAAAAAAATTTAATGTGTATTAATATGTTGGTTAAATAAATCATAATTAATTGTTAATTGTTTACAGGATCCGAATTGCTAATTATGGCACTCAAGTTTGATTCCAGAGGGGGTAGAAACCGCAACTTTCTCATTTTTAAATAAATATTAATTCCATTTCGGATCTAGTAGATGACAACTTCTTGTGATTTCCTTAAGTATTATATTTAATTAATTTGAACATTTGAGTGTTTTATATTGTTATTTTTGAAAAATAGAAGGAAGATTTTAATGATTTTAAAAACAACTCACAAGATATAAGGCCAATTTAAATCTTTAGATCTTAGTAGATAATATGTACTATATACCGTATACAAGTATTATATGTCAGAGGGTTTAAATTGACCTTATTTTTTCTACTTAATTGTTTATTATATTTAAGTTTATTATTTATTTTTAACGTTCCCTAGGCTGAGAGCGTACTGAGTCTTAAAAAGATTCACTTTTTTCTTCAAATGAATTCAAAAAGAGGCGTACCGAGGTAGTAAAAAAGCTTCTAAGCCACTTATGTTAGACTCGAGAAAAGGCGTGGGTTTGAAATGTCTTGAGTAACCGCGAGAGTTACATTAATTTAATTTAGTTAAGTACAAACGGATTCATAATCATAAAGTAGTAAATTAAAACAATACAAGTGTTGGTAGCTTAAAAGAATTCCAATGTTAAATGATTAAAGTTCTCAAGGAAATGGCAGGATTTATGTTCATTAGCTTAATTAGTGGTTAGTCTTAATTAAGAAATTTATATTGTTTTAGAAATTATATTAATATCAAACAAAAGAAGCGCCTTGAGGGTGTTTTGTTATCAATTAAAATATTATTTGTGTGCATTGGATAATTTTTATTACAAGTACACCCCATCTCGGGTCTTGGGTCCCAAAAAATAGCAATTCGTTCAATCTGGCTACAGGGCGAGGTGGACAAATCTGGCATGTAAATAACACTCTTAATATTTCACTCAAAGATTTAATGGGGCTTATGCAGAGAGATATTGAAATTTTTGGAAAACGATATTTTTATGTTTCTAAAATAAATTTTTTTATATTATAAATTTTACTCAAAAAAATTGTATTTTTTGAGATAATAATTGTTTTGTCAAAATGTCTGTTAGTCTGTGCGTTACCCAATTTTTGTGGCCGAGCTGGCTCAAAAACTAGTGTGAATATCAAAACCAAATTTCACACATAATTTCGGTGCATTGAGATTAAGAGATGATTAGATTTTGGTGCATATTGACTCTAAATTAAAGGGGATGGAGGGGGTTAAAAATTAAAAATCTAGGCCATTTGAGCAAACTTAACCAAATTTTGTAGACATAAACAGTGGACCCCTAGAAGTCTAAAAATGCAAAAACTAACCGCCGAAAATGGGAGGGGGGGTATGGTCAAAAAATTAAATAACTAGGCCTCTTGATACCAAACTCAACCAAATTGTGTATACATGAATCAGTGGGCCCACAGTAATCTAAAAATGCAAAAACTAACCGTCCAAAATAGGGGGAAAGGGTCAAAAAATTAATATATAGGCTCTTGTACCAAACTCAACCAAATTTTGTATACATAATCAGTGGGACCCCAGAAGACTAAAAATGCAAAAACTAACCACCCAAAATGGGGGGTATGGTCAAAAAATTAAATAACTAGGCCCTTGTACCAAACTCAACCAAATTTTGTATACATAATCAGTGGGATCCCAGAAGACTAAAAATGCAAAAACTAACCACCCAAAATGGGGAGGGGAGTGTAAGGTCAAAAAATTAAAAAACTAGGCCCTTGTAGCAAACTCAACCAAATTTTGTGTACATAATCCGTGGGCCCACATAAGTCTAAAAATGCAAAAACTAACCCCCCCTACGTGATTATAATCAATTTTATTAAATAGCGTCCATGTTGTATGGTAAAGTCAAGTGGATGGCCACATCAGAACATGTCAGTTTATTTTTTTCTATTTTTGCAATATATTTTTTAATTAATGATAAAATAAAAAAATATACTCCCACTTGACTAAATTTGCAACTGGGCGAACAAAAACTTAATTTGCGCGTTTCCTGTCGGCTGCTAGTTAGAAGCGAAACGATCATAATACTCACGAGCAGTTTATCAAAACAATATGTCTTCAGATGATATTCTCTCGTGAATTGTTTAGAAATATAAAGTCTTCTACTGAACTTTTTATATTCTATATATTGTTTTTAAAATATTTTAATTTTGTTCGTGCCTTAACTAATGGATGTATTAACATATATAGTTAGTTAAAAATTGTAATACATTTTTCAAAGGATAATTTTTTTTTCCAAAAACAAAATTACAGGGAACATAGATTTTGGAATTTGATTTTAGTGGTTTGTATTTTATAATAAGGTTGAGAACGGCTGTTCTGTTTATACCATGGGTAGTCTAAGCCAAAAAAAGTTTTCAATACATATATTACTTGTGCAACAAATCATGGAATTTTAAAATTGATGATAAAAAATCACGAATAAAGCAAATTATAAATCAAATTTAATCATGGGCGTACTGAGAATCCATCAGTTTACAAAAAAAAAGTATCGACATTTTTAAGAAGATTACAACATAATTGATTTCTCCCTATTGAATTTTTGGTTCTTAGGAATCGGAAACAAAAAATGTTTCTATATAATTCTTCTTCAAGCGGAATTCTCGATTCCAAACGTCGGCGGTTACTATGGAGACCGAGGGGTGAACCGCGACATAATATCGTGTACACCTACTTCCACTTTCATTTACAAGTAGAAGACAATAGATGCAGGGGCATTATCTAAAAATAATTCCAAAGATGTGTACACCTAATTCCAATCGCGGTTCACCCCTCGATGGAGACTATCCTCTCCATTGTAATTTTTCGTAGGGTGGTTTCTCATTGCCTTGCTGTGAATTTAAGAAGGGGTTTTGGATTTTCGACACAGATGAAAATTGTTCTAGGGCAAGATTCTATCGCGAATAAACTCGATCCAAATTTAAAAGCCCTACAGCTCTATCGGCGCCTCTCTATTAGTAATTATGGTATAAGAGGTTTATTCAGTGAGGTTTTGCCTCCAAGGCTTTCTCAGACTTTATAACATACATGTTACAAGTAATAATGAATCATTCTTATAATCTCAAACCACACATATATACAAATTATCCACATAAACACCGAAATTCTGTTATTAAGTATCGTAATCAAAGTATAATACAAGTCTTGGATTCATTTTTTTTTCTTTTACTCCATTTTAGAGAGGCAATCTGCCCCAAAGGGCAATAGGCACATTTATTTTGTAACAAGATATAACAATGGCATGTAATAAAAAGGACTATAGCCTAAATTATAAAAGTTCCAATGAACTTGCAATTTCTCTGGATGACCACATATATATACAATAAAAATTAAATATAAGTTTTTTGACTTTAAGCTATTTACAAAAAAAAAAAAAATAAAACAAAAATACAAACATAAGTTTTTGGTTTGAAACTATTTACAAAACTTCTATAAAATACAAGTTTTTTGACTTGAGGCTAATTACAAATAATATAAGTTTTTTGACTTCACACTATTTACAATAATAATTATTTACAGAGGTATAATCAAGGATTGATCAAGTGAAACGTTGGGGAGGTCATTTGGTCTGTGTCTCTTAAGTCTTTTGGAATTGTTGTTCCATTAGTTGTTTTGCGTAGTCGTTTTGGTGGTCATTTAATTTGTTTAAGTATTTGTAGCTGTATTGTCTTATTTCTTCTGTTACTGAAAGGATTGGTGTGTCTTTTTGTATGTCGGAATTGGATGGAGGTACTTCAAGCTTGAGTTGTTTATCATAAAAGAATTTAGTCTTTTTGATTTTAAGTCGATTCTTTCACGTTTTCAGTAGAGGTTGCCATTAATAGTCAAAACATCAAAAATGGAATGCATTAAGATTATTTCTCTAGTAATAGATAAGAATCGATCGTTATTTTTGATTTTAAGCAGATTCCTTCATGTCTTCAGCAATGATTATCAATAATAACCGAAACGTCAAAAATCCAATGTAGAATTGTTATTCCTCAAGTATTAAATGAGAATCGATCATTATTTTTGAATTAAAGTAAACATGAACTGCAAATTGCAAGTGATATCAGATTAATAATAAAGGAATAAACATATTAATATTTCAAATGAATTTGGATGAAGTTTAGCAACGATCCGTTGCAGTTTATTTTATTATCGATTACTAAAAGGATTTCCTAAAAAATTTCAACTTATTATACTAGAGAAGAATTAAAATACTGTTCAATACTTTTAAAATAGCCAAGAAGATTTCATAAAAGATATTATTTTCTTTCAGGGTGTTACTACTTGGTCTAAAACGTGTATCTTTCTTTTTTGTTACTTCGTGTAATTTATTTTTCTAATCTTTTAAATCAGGGAAGTTCAATTCAAAATTAATTATTTTCCCAGAGTGAAAGAACTCTTGTTCCGTTGGAATATGTAGGTATATATCTGATGAATTCCTCAATAAATCTTCAAGTTACTTTTAATTATTTTCGACTAGATATCTTAATAAATGTTCAAAGATCTATTCCTCCGGACATGGAAAAAATATGAATAAATATAAATATATATCTGAAGTTAATTTTCTCATTGATATATCAAAGAATAATTAACACATTAACGAGAATTGTTTTTGATCGCGCTTTTTAAACAAGATATATATATCGCGAGACTACTAGTGGTTGAAGCTATTGGAGTCTGCCGAGTCTTAAGTCTGGACCAAGAGAGAATTAAAAGATGTGATCCATTTGGCTATAATCCAGCATCATTTCGCGATTGGTCCACATACTTCACTATTTCAAGTTAGAAATATATAAATTCGGATATTACTTTCACTTAAAATTTGACAAAAATCATCTGCATTCGATTCGCGATCGAATCAAATACTGCAAACTTACTATTAAATATATATCTGTTGATATTAGGCAAGAGGGTTTGTTGTGGGATTTGTTTGAGATTATAAAGATTTGTCTTTATCTTCAGTTTATTAATATAAATTGGAGTAAAAATTATAACTTTTTTTAAGCCTAGGTACGGCAGTTTTGGTAGATTAATAATTTTTGACGCCATTTTTTCAGCATAGCCCTTACGGTTTATTCTCCTAAATTGAAATTTATTCAAAAAATTTATTTTTATTTTCGTTTTTTATTTATTTATTTAAGCCTTTAAAAGATACATAATTTGTGTATAAGTTATAGGTACTGATTACATTTTTTTCGTCTATTTATATAGTTATATATATATAAGTATTTACAATAAAATAAATAATATAACTTAAGTTGTACCAGGCCCAGTTTGGGCATAGGCCTCTCCTAATTTCTTCCATTCTGTTCTTCTTTTGGCGATTCTAGTCCACTCATTGCCCGCTATTTTCTTGAACTCGTCGTTCCACCTTTTGAATTGTCTTCCTCTTTTTCTTTTTCGTTCTATAGGCCACCATTCCGTTAATATTTTGGTCCATCTTTCATCTTTAAGTCTTATTATATGGCCTGCCCAGTTCCATCACATTATCCTCTAATATAGGTAAAATTTTCATGAAAAGTAATAGAAAAAAGACTAAAAACTATAATGACCTTCAACCAACCAACAGAACAGGCAGGCTTTAAGTCCGGGTACTCAACGTGTGACCATCTTCAAGCCATCAACCAACTAATTGAGAAATCTTGCGAATATCAAATTGAAGTCTTCCTTGCTTTTCTCGATTACAAGAAGGCATTCGACTCCATCGAACACAACTACATTTTAAAATCCATGCTTTCACAAGGATTCAACACGGAATACGTTTCTTTAATAAAAGAAATATATAATAACTCTGAATCCAGAATAATATTAGAAAAAAATGGACCTTACTTCCCAATTAATCGAGGTGTGAAACAGGGCGACCCTCTATCACCAGCACTGTTTAACTGCGCCCTAGAAGACTTATTCAGGAATTTAAATTGGTCAAATAAGGGTATCAAAATAAATGGAAGATATCTAAATAATTTGAGGTTCGCAGATGATCTCGTCTTAATAGCAGGTTCTAAAATAGAATTAACAGAAATGATTAACGAAATAAACACTGAAGGTAAAAAATATGGTCTGGAAATAAATTATAGTAAATCTACATTTATGGCCTCCAGAACTCAAACAAACATAAAATTAAAGGACAACAAATCTTATATAGAATACAATCCAACAGTAACATATTTAGGACAGATAATAAGTTTCAAAGATAAAATGAACAAAGAAATAACAAGAAGAATTAATTTGGGATGGAACAAATACTGGTCACTAAAATTCATTTTAAAAAATGTAAATATTGATTTAATTTCAAAAATAAAAATCTTTAAGCAATGCGTTATTCCTGTTATGTTATATGGTGCTCAGACTTGGACATTAACAGAAAAGACAATTAACAAATTAGAAACAACTCAAAGAGCCATGTTAAGAAGCATCTTAAACATAAAAAGAAAAG
Source organism: Forficula auricularia (assembly GCA_024734495.1). Taxonomy (NCBI): domain Eukaryota; kingdom Metazoa; phylum Arthropoda; class Insecta; order Dermaptera; family Forficulidae; genus Forficula; species Forficula auricularia. The sequence goes on along the minus strand of JALMQS010000152.1, from coordinate 1,733,478 downwards.
ATAAAATAAAAAACGAATACATTTACAAAAAAACGCAGATAAAAAATATTAAAAATACAATTTTAAAACTAAAATGGAACTGGGCAGGCCATATAATATTTTTGTATACAATTTATTAAATTGTAATTCAAAAAAAATCTGCTAGAATGTTTATTATTTTTTACCACAAAAACGGATTAAAATTCTCAATAAAATAAAAATTCAAAAAAATGATGTTTTCAACGATAAGTTCTAAACTAAAAAAGTCCAAAATCTAACCAGTTCTCCGCATCGAAAATACAAATATTTTAGCACAAAAACGAACTTTCGGCGATTTTTCGTTCTCAAGTTATCGTGGGTATCTACACATCGATAGACACACATACAGAAAAAATTCATGGCTGAAAATGATTTTTCTTCACGTTCCAGACATTTTTAAAAACAATGAGCAAAAAAAATATTTGAAAATTTTTCCGTGAATTCAATACTAAGCTCGCCCGGAAGGCAGGCGAATCGAGAAATACCCTGTTAAAAATTCCTTATGTAATTTTACTATAAAAATAGAAGACCGGTCTCAAAACGTTTTAGTAATATTACATACCAGATTGTAATCTTACAACATATTTTTTACTAATACGTATCTAATTAATACAAGAAAAATGTAAAGTTACAATTTATTTTTGTATTTTTGCAATGAGTTATGTGATTTTACCAATTTAATATAGTATTTTTTTTATTACACGCAATCTTGTAAATTTCCTATCTATTTGTATTATAAACATAAGAAAATTTACAATTTTTTTAACAGTGTAAGAAATTCACAAGAGGGTGGCATCTTTATTTTTAAATATATATCAGAAGGGTTGTTTTTTACCCACTCTGAAATCGAGCCCGAGTACCAAAATAGCAATCCGGGTGAATTGGCTGCCCTGTGAGGTATGGATTACTATTATTGGAACTCGGGCTCGATTTCAGAAGGGGTAAAAAACAACCCTTCTGATTTATAAATAAAAATATTCTAATAGATAACACCCTCTTGTGATTTTCTTAGAAAATTTAAATCTATTTCTATTGACAACTTGAATTCTCATCGAGCAATAAATACTCCCTACCCATGTCCATATTTACAACAATGTTGTTGTTTTTTTTATTTTAATCATTTTTTAAAATTTTAATGTTGAAATTTCGAAAAAACCCACGACTTGAATACTAAAATAGTTACTATAGTTAAAAAGATATATAGCCCAGTATATAAGGGGATTTCAGTTTACATTAATTGTGGAAAAATATTTTTTTTCTAGATTCGTTTGGTATGGTGTAGGTACTTATGTCAAATCTAAGTTTGCGACCTCGTAAGTGTGGGAGGACAACTTTTGGTGGCCGAAAAAGCTCAAAATTTTCGAACTTTTTCCAGTTTTTCGCTTATAACTCGAAAACGGTCCATATTTTGTAAATAGCCGTCCTATAGTAAATTAAATAGGACAAAATTTCGATTAATTGGTCCAGTATTTCGATTTTTTATGGGGATTCAAAAAACAGCCCCCTGGATCACTTTTGAATATCCCAAAAACTCGCAAATTTTTCGATTTTTCCCATTTTGACCATGAAGGAGCACGTTTTAGACAAAGACCACTCTATACATTTTTAAACTAGATTAAATTTGCTACAAGGTAAACAAAGTTTCATCTTAATTGGATAATGGTAACTCGTGCCGCAATGAGATTGAAGTTTTGAAAAACTGCAATTTTTTGCAAAAATCGCAGTTTTTCCTTCATAAAATGAAAACCACTCATCCTAGAAACTTGATTCCTATCTCACTATGTTTACTTAACTTTATATTTGACGGATAGATAGGCTATGCCTCTGGGGTGGTTCTGACCCCTAAACCCCCCCCCCCGTGTATACGCCACTGCCGAGTAAGAGACTCTATATTTTTACTACATACAGGGTATGGTCAGCTTAAGAGCTGATTAGATTTTGGTGCATATCGACCCAAAATTAAGGGGGTGGAGGGGGGGGGGTTAAAAATGAAAAATCTAAGCCATTTGAGCAAACTCAACCAAATTTTGTATACGTAATCAGTGGGACCCCAGTAATTTAAAAATGGAAAAACTAACCCCCTCCCCTACATGATTATAAATAATTTTACTAAATATTAAATAAAAGTGAGGGACCAGGTTGTATGGTAAAGTCAAGTGGATGGCCACATCAAAACACGTCAGAATATTTAGTAGGTAATTCATTAAAATATGCAATATAATAATTAAAAATGATTAAATTACAGTTAAAGCTGTAGGTGATTTAATTTGTTTATTTAATTGTCTTCTAGGATTGAATAGAGAGAGAATAGACAGACTAGAGAGAGAGAGATGACCATCTGTCGGATCGGAGAGGTGACCAAAGAGGTCTGGAGAGTTGAATGCCTTTCGCTAACTTACTCGTCCCTCTTTCTTCTTCTTCTCGTCTTCTTCTTCATCTTCTTCTTCTTCTTTTTCTTCCTGTTCTTCTCTAGGGCTGCCATGCTCTTGTTGTCTGCTCGGTTCTCTTCGTGGATGCCGCTATTCCGTCGGCGACGACGACGCTTTATAAAAGGGAGGATTCTCGCTGACCGGCAGTCAGTCAGTTCAAGTTCAAGTTCAAGCTAGCCATCCAATCTCTTACGTCTAAGTACTCGAGCATCATCAACAACAACAAGTTGAAGCCAGTCAGCCAGTCTTCTTACGTGTAAGTACTCGAGCAACATCAACAACAACAACAAATTATTGGATAAAAATACTTGGTAGGTTTCACATTAAGATATAAAAATAGTATAACTCAGTTACTTTCTGTTGGTCCTGAAGATGGGTTAGTCACCCGAAATATATATATATCGAGATTAAAGTCTCTCCAAAAATAAATTCGTTTTATTTTTATATCTTAATGTGAAACCTACCAAGTATTTTTATTCAATAATTTTAAAAAATGTTTCACCAAGTACCAATACCAAATTCGTTAAAAACAACAGCAACAAACTCACAACTCATTGACATGTCTTCTGGTCTTTCTCTTACGAAACTTCTCACCTTTTTTTTTTATTAATGATTTTGATTTCAACTAAATTCATTATCAGAAGAATCACATCTGATTTTTTTTTTATTTGAAAATTAAAATTTTTGTAAAATCAATAAGAAATCGCATTTTACAATTTATTAAATTATTTAATCGAAAAAATGGAAAAGGAAATATAAATTATAGACTATAACTTATACACTAGTTAGTGTTGCTTACATTTCCTCTTTTAAAGCAACTATTCTTCCGAATTTTCATTGATATAGGGAGAATTTCTTTCGAAATGCTGGAATTTTTAATTAACGTTTTGAGATTCTTTTTATAAAAGAATTTTATTTATTTATTATGAAAAAACAATTAATAAATTTTTTAATATATGTATATAAATAATTTATTTGTTAGATATTATAATTTCGAAGGTTTATTCTATCGTTTATTTCCAATTTTACCGTCTATCAGTGCATTTGTCTGGATTCTAATACTCGCGATAAATCTTGTTGAAAGTTTATTTCGATGACAAAATTTTTGTATTTCAGAAACGAAGAACTAATTTAATTTTGGGATGTCCAGTTTTGCAATTTCAGGTTGAAAAATGTTGAAATTTAGATAAAAATCGAATTGTAGCTAATGAGCTAAAAGTTATATTAATTAGCTTCATTCAGCCAAGTTTCAGTTTCCTTGTTCAATTAAACAATTCAAGCAGATTAATTTATAAACTAAATATCGTAAACTTATTTATAAATAATTGTATTTACTTTAAAATGATATATGGCAGAAAATTTAAAATAAAGCCATCCGAGCGATTTCATTTAAAATTAGAGTAAAAAAATAACTAAGTAAATTAAATGAAAAAATAGATAATTAAATGAGAGAAATTTTAAAATTTAGGATTCGGTGTGGTCGCTTGACGAGGACTTTTTTTAAAACATAATTTAATGTTTTTTTTTATTATCAAAAAACTATGCTTTAAAATAACTATAAAATACTTGTGGAAACGATTTCATAGCAATAAATCCAGTTGAGTCGTGATAATGATAAAAATTAAGATCGTCCGTATTTCATAAAAAATAAATTAAAAGAACTCAAAGAGCTTTTAAAAATTTTTTTACACTATTTGTTTTTGAAGGAGACAATAAAAGAGTGTGTCTTCTGCTGGAATTATAAATTTTATTTATTTATAACGAGACTATAATTTCGAGGGCTTTGCCCTCTTCATCAGTCTATTACAATGTATTCATAAATTAATTCCTGTGAATTCATTGTAATAGACTGATAAAGAGGGCAAAGCCCTCGAAACTATAGTCTCGTTATAAATAAATAAAATTTATAATTCCAGCAGAAGACACACTCTTTTATTGTCTCCTTCAATATATAAAAATTCTGCTACTCTCGGCAAAAACTTTCAATTTTTTGTTTTTGGTGAATATATATTTTTTGAAATTCTATTTGATGGCAAAAATGTAAAATACATGTGAGAAAGTTATTTATTTTTTTATTTTATTTATTTATTTATTTATTGGGTATGCCTAAATCAAATATTCGGAAGGTTTTATTCTTGATATTTTTCAATTTTCATCAAGTTTTTAAGTTTCTTTATTGAGATTTCCTTAACAATTTATATTTTATGATGAATATTTATTATATTTTATTGAAATTTGTTTAGATGGTGTAATGAAATGAAAACTGTTGATATTTTGAGTATGGGTTAAATATTATCGTCCTCAATTTGATTTAATGATGGTATAGATTATTGGAAAAATTGACATTTTATTAAAACGTTTATTTGGTGTAGAAGCCACTGGTTCGCGACAACAGTGGTATATATGTTAAATGATACACGGGGGATAAAATACAGTATAGTATAAGGAGCAAAGAATAATCAAAACAAATTATTTGAGAATTTGGAGCCAAGTACTATTAAATCGATTCCACTTAAAAATCAAGATAACATTAATTCAAATAATATTTTTACTTTGATCATTTGATTTTATTAATTGAAAACCAAAAAGTTAAATATGATTCTGGATGGATATCGATATTTTTGTTATTAGAGATACAATATCATTTAAACAAACGACAAATATCAAACAAAAATATTTACATAAAATGACTCTTATCAGGAAGCTTGATTGTTTCCCAAACAACTTTGCTTACAATGGAATCCCTTCGAAAAATTAATTTTTCCTGATTTCTTTGAATAAAAATTTCTATGAATAAAAAAAAAACGTGATTTTTCATGTTTCACTGGACGTATCCATAATTAAATTATTGAGATGGAATCGTAGGTAGTTGGACATTTCAGCCGCTGAGGAAGTCATAAATAAAGTGACGAAACGTCCGGCATATTAATTGAGAAAACTGTGTTTTTGATTTAATTTTCTTTGTTCAACTACCTACAATTCTATTCAGTGAATTTTAATCTGCAATCTCTCAATTACCACCAATTTATTGTAATCAAATTTTAAAAATTACAAAAAAGGATTTTCATTTATAAAGAGATTTATTTCTCCAATCAATGATGTTTTCCTCTGTTTGATGCAAATATATATATATATACTTTTTATTAGAGACTATAGTTTCGAAGGTTTTATATTTTTATAGACATTATTAATAGCAGCTTTTTTTGTATCTGGCAGGATTTCTTTTCACTCAATTTTTTTTTGATTAAAATCGATATAGCAATTTTTAATAATTTTCGAAAATACTAAAAAAAAGTTTGGGATATATAGTACCTAAAAAAATAATATACCTAATAATAAAGGAAATCTTTATTTTGAGAAAAAATTCGAAATTTATATTTTTATAGGTCTTTACATTTCAAGATCCCAATGAGTCCAATAATGTGATTTTTAGAATATGTTCTTATGTGTGTGTGTAACTAAAAATACTGGCTATATCTTTGAACCAATAACTAAAAAAGTTTGGGAGGTACTACTTAAAAAAAAACCAAACATCAAAATCAATCTATGTTCTATTCTTATAATTTTGCCAAAACCTCTTTTTCAAAATTTCATTAGATATGTAGCTTGTAGATGTTAAAGCTTGAATTATTGTGAATAAATTTATTGAAGGTTGAAATTTTCTTTAAATCACACATAATTAATTATAATTATGTATTTATTGGACACAAAAAACAAATAATACAATATAACTACGAAGTTTTGATCGATTTATTCTAGTTAACCTAAAATCGGAGTATGTGATTATACTCAAGCGAGAACATTTGCAGAATAAACCGATCGAAACGTCGTAGTTATATTTATTTATTTGTTGTTTGTGTTCAATAAATAGTTATAATTAATTATGTGTGATTTAAACAAAATTTCATAGTTTATGGTTGAAAGGTCTAGCTAGCATTTTGGTTAAACACACACACACATAAGGACATTTTCTAAAAATCCCATTAGTGGCCAAATGGGACCTTGAAATGTAAAAAGCTGTAAAAATATTAATTTTGAATTTTTTTCAGAATCAATATTTCCTTTAATAGAATTACTGCTGCTATTTGATGGGTGTTGGAAATAAAAAGCGCTGACCTGCCGAAAAAAACCCTATCGATTGAGGTACTGGTTAATAAGTCTCTGAAAATTATACTAAACATGCTACATTTCATTTTTTTTTACGACCCAGCTGTGAGCCCATAAAGTTTTGACTTGCCATGTGTCCCTCCCACTAATTTTGCAGCCCTGTGATTTAAAAAAAATCTATAAAAATTCAGAAAGGAAATTTAGCGTGAGTGTTTCGATTAAAGTTTTTTTTTTTGATTGCTATATAAAATAATTAGTTTAAATGAGAGATGAAAAAACTTTTTGTAATTTGACATGGTTCTTTATATCATGAGATCATGACCATACTTTTTTTTATCTTTTATGGAAATATACATAGAATCGAATGTGATATTATTAATACCCGGAAATAGAAACAAAAACCAAATCAAAGCTAGTAATATTTGTTGAAATATTTCTTTTTTATTCATCTATATCTAATAAACTATTATTATTCATACTGTTAAGAAATTATTCCACAATTATGAGTTATTATCTTGTTTCGATAACAAGTATTAGGTAAAAACGTCTGATTCATTTTAGATTTTACGTCTATTTCCTCAAAAGTTAAAAAAACAAAAATTGAAGATGATGGAATAATGAGAAAAAATTTGCAAATAATTAATTAAACAAAATTGTACTTTTTTGTTTTTTATATTTTAAAAAATTGATTACGATAAAATAGCGGACATGGGTGGTTTCAATAGCAAAAGCGGATGAGGTTTAAGAGGTTTAAGACCCCAATCATTTTAGTAATCGTAAATTAAGCAGTTTTTCTTTTTGTCTTTATTTTTTATTATTTAAAAAAAATTCCATCATTAAAACAATTATTAAGCCTTAGACTACCAATTTCAAATCTTTTTATTTAGGAGTTTATTTATACTAAATTTGGGTTGTTATCATCCATCTTTAAAAATAATTAGGCTGGGTATTGGGACCTTGGACTTGAGACAATAATTAAAAGCTAAATTTCTAAAAGTTGCAACACGTTTTGTCGTATATTTTTCGACTTCTTCAGGCAATTTTTAGGATCAGCTTTCTCGTTAATAGATATATACAGACCATTAGACTAGATTTTAATTAATAGAGATTGTGATGTTGGTGCAAGGTGAAACATCTTTAATAAATAAATATGAAATATTAATTTACTATGAGTTGAGATTTTTTCAATATATATATTTCGAGCTGTAAGCTCATCTTCAGGAAAGTACAGAATTTAACTTAAAGTTAAAATTGTGTACTTTCCTGACGATGAGCTTACAGCTCGAAATATATATGTTGAAAAAATTTACCTTTTTAATTTTAATGTGAAACAAGTGACCCAGAAATCTTAACTCATGGTAAATGAATATTTTATATAATATTTATTTACTTTTATCTTTAGACTAGATTTTGCAATGAAATAATTGACAAGGTTTAAACAAACTTAATACAAACGATATTAAACAAAATAAATAAAAAATCTCAAACAAAAAAAGTGCTTGTTGATGTTGAGAAAATATTTTTAATCTCCCTATCATCAATAGAACAGAGTATGTACATTCAAATAGAACGCTCTGTATTAGGAGTTGCATTTTCAGGCGCTGAATATTCATTCATTATACTAGATATTACTAAAATTGATAAAATATCAAATAATTTTAATCTTAATATTAAGTGGTTAAATTAAAGTTTTTTTAAATTTTTGTCCGGTTATCAAAGTAGAATTTTAATAAATATGTAAACTTAAAATTCAGTGTTAAAACCCTATAATTCAGGTACACAATTCAACAGGCTCAGCGAAATTTCGCTTTGTCCAAAATATTTATTTGTTTTTAGAATTTTAAATATATATAATGGGCCAATCTCCTCAAGATATTACCTGTGTAATCGTATTGAGCATAGTTATTTATTTTATAAATTATTTACAATGCAAAAAGAAGGAGAGAACATTCTCCAAAACGTCGGTTTCAAAAGCTCTAAAGAGAAAAACTCTCAATAAATACTCTTTAGTTGGAAATATTCTTTTGATTTATTCCTGGATTCTGCCATCCATTAAATCCTCCGTTCTCTTTCAAATTTGAGATTAATTTAGTATTTTATAAAGATATTTCTAAATGTGATTTAATGGCTCAAATCTTAACTAAATATGTTGTGAAGGTAGATCGAAACACAATTGAATATTTTCGGCTCATTATTTAACCGAATTCTTTATTCAGATGAATAAAAATAAAAATAGAAAATTACTATAAATCTCAGTGTTGGACAATATTTCTAGAGGTTGAACATTGAAAAGTTCGCTTTTTTTGATTCAGAATGTTAAAAAAAAATAAAAAATGATTGAAAGTAAAAAGTGTTGAAAATTGCCTCTTTCTACAGATGATGATAATGATGATGATGACTCTTATTTGTTCAAAGAATCGCTTAAGGTCTATTCAACTCCTGGGAAAAAAGTCAACATTATAGTACATATATACCTATTTGTATATACAATTCTACAGCGGATTCACTTAGCATAATTATCCAGTAGCTATTAAATTATTATCTAGTCAAAAAAATCGGCCAAAAGAGATTTTCGCATTTTCCACATCGATTTATTTGAAACATGAAAAAGTAAAAAAAAAAACAATTGATTTCAATTTGAAATAAAAAAAATAAAATAGGCTAATATATGTATTTATTTTTTTATATAATTGGTGAATTTGAATTTTAAAGTTATTTTTTATATTAAAGCTTTGTCGGTCAAATTAATGATTTAGGATGATTTTCGGGTTGTGTTTACTCATGGTACTTATAAATTGAAATTTTTTTATTTGGCAATTCAGCTACAAATTCTGGAGACTAATGAATTTGTTATGATAAAAAATAAAGCATTAAAATATTCTAAATATGAATTAATAGGAAAAAGCGCAAATTTTTTCAAAACATTAATTTTTTCAGAAGCTAGTAGGGGATGAATTATAACAGGCAGTGAGGGGTGGATGCGAATTTTTTAGTAAAAGTTTGTCGAAGTTGGATTACAAGATTTTACCCAGACAGAGAAATAAAGTTAAATAAAAGCATGTAAAAAATTATTAAATATTACTTTACCATGCAGGGTATGGTCAAGTATAGTAATCGTGCATGAAAAAGTCTTTTTTTATTCTTTTTTTCGAAATATCTCAAAAACGGCTGAAACTATTTTTGTTAAAAAAATTGTGCATGGCATTTAGGTCTACAAAAAAAACCTTAATAAGTGAACATCGAAAAAATTATATTTTTCAAGATAATAATTGTTTTGTCAAAATGTCTGTTAGTCTGTTATTCTGTTATTACGTGCGTTACCAAATCTTTGTGGACGAGCTAGCTCAAAAACTAGTCTGAATATCAAACCCAAATTTCACACGTAGTTTTGGTGCATTGAGATTAAGAGCTGATTAGATTTTGGTGCATATCGACCCAAAATTAAGGGAGGTGGAGGGGGGGGGTTAAAAATACAAAATCTAGGCCATTTAAGCAAACTCAACCAAATTTCGTATACATAATCCGTGGGCGCCCAGAAGTCTAACAATGCAAAAACTAACCCCCCTTACATGATTATAAATAATTTTATTAAATATTAAATATAAGATAGGGGCCAGCTTGTATGGTAAAGTCAAGTGGAGGGCCACATCAGAACGTGTCAATTTATTTAGTAAAAGTTTGTCGAAGTTGGATTATGAGATTTAATTCAGACAGAGAAACCAAGTTAAATAAAAGCATGTAAAAAATTATGAAATATTATTAAAGATGTTTCAAGATGGTAGAAAAAAGTGTTGCTTTCAAATGACACACCTTGATATTTATATACCTTTGCCAAGATTGAAAAGAAGCTATAAAAGAATTAATTGAAATTGCGTTTTTCTTTATAAAAGAATTCATAACAAAGGATAAAGAGGTGATATTTTATGCTCCTGATTTTTATTGATTCATTCACCTTAAATAAACCTTTTTTTCAAATGAAACACCTTGGTATACCGAGATTGACACGAAGCTATAAAAGAATTAATTGAAATTGCGTTTTTCTTCATAAAAGAATTAATAACAAAGCAAAAGAGGTGAATGGTCATATTTTATGATCCTGTTTTTTTATTGATTCATTCACCTTAAAGAAACCTTTCTTTCAAATGACACACCTTGGTAAACCGAGATTGACAAGAAGCTATAAAATAATTCATACAAAGCATATAGAGGTGAATGGTCATATTTTATGCTCCTGTTTTTTTATTGATTCATTCACCTTAAATAAACCGAATATGCAAATATACATATAAATACACTAAAGAACACCGTTACAAATTCACATTCCCAGGATCGTGCACAAATGAATAGTTCGTTTTCCTTTTAAATTATTTATCTTTAGCAAACTCAACAAAAACCACACACGATTACTTAATTATTACGAGCATTCAAATTTGATTATATATTGTTATTATCCGTTATTTCTTCGTGAGGTAATTGAATTGGTATTTGATAAATTCACAAAAACATAATTTAGGTGGTTTAAATTGAAATATTATAATTGGACAAACAAAACATAACCATTGAAGCTACAAATCCCAAAATATATCTCAAGCGGAAAAATATTAAAATAATAAATTACTAAGTAAAAAAAGAAACCAAATTGTACTTTTATTATATAAATATATATATATATATTTAAAAGGGAAAATCACTGAGGTTGTCCTCTATTTTCTGAATTTCTATATTTGTAAACTCTAGATTCTGAAGCTGGAAAGCATGAAATCTAAATACAAGTTCTTCGTTTTAGAAATATAAACATATATTATCACAGAACTAACTTTATAAACGACATAACCCGTATTGTAAAGTAAAAAAAGTGTGTTTCATTGAAATGGGGTATATTAGACGTTTTTGGAAAACGGTATTAATACAAGGTCCTATCTGTCAGTCTATTCTTCCGTTTGTTGAGAGCATTGTAAGCTCGTAAAAAGAAATATTAAAATAGTATAATATCTTTTTGATTAGAGTTAAATACAAATTTTTTTCAATTTATTTTACTTTAAATTTACAGTGCAAGAGAGAGCCAAATTGGCTATTTTTAGGTGATTTTTGTACCCGTCGCAGGACAGCGCCAAGATATTCGGCCGCCCGTGTGCAAACTTTAAAATTATTGGATAAAAAATACTTGGTAGGTTTCACATTAAGATATAAAAATAAAACGAATTTTTTTATGGAGAGACTTTAACCTCGATATATATATATTTCGGGTGGCTAACCCATCTTGAGTTACTTTCTGTTGCACCTGAAGATGGGTTAGCCACCCGAAATATATATATCGAGGTTAAAGTCTCTCCATAAATAAATTCGTTTTATTTTTATATCTTAATGTGAAACCTACCAAGTATTTTTTATCCAATAATTTTAAAAAATGTTTCACCAAGTACCAACACCAAATTCCTTAAAAACTATTGCAAACTTTAATTTTACGCCCTCTTTATAGTCTTTTCAAGTGTCTGTCTACTAGCTGTTTTGCCGCCCTTTGACTTGGCCGCCTGTGTGTTTTGCACACATTCGCCCTATAGTCGGCGCGGCCCTGACCTGTCGGTATTTAGAAATTACTTAATTTAAAATTTTTTAATAAAAATCTAAACTTAAAACGAACACCGATTTTGTATTCTATAACAATTAAATTCATTAATTTTTTATAGCCAGCTCAATTATTTATCTATTTATTTATTTTTTGTATTCATGGTTATATTCAACTTCAAATTGAAAAAACCTAAGTAAATATGGCAAGAAATTGCTCTCATTATATGTTTGGATCGGATGTTAATAGTATCCATCCCACAGCGTCGTTGTTCAGGTTTAAATTCCTGATTTCGCTTTGGATTGGACATCATCTGAAAATGTTTTGCTTCTCTTATTTGAGTTCCTCATGAGTGAGTTTGGCTTGCTTTTTTTTTTCAATTGGAATTCAAGTCGGCTGGTCGGAAGAGAGAAAAGAGCGAGGGGGGCACAAAGGGACCCGACAACAACGCCAACAACACTAAATCAACAATTAACAAAAAATACCCACTCAATGCAGGATTATACTCTAGGATTATAATTGAAAATGGTTTGGTTTTTTTTTCAAGTTCGCAACATTATAATGAAAAAAGAAAAAAGATAGAAAGAAATCATGAAAAAATGTTTAGTAAATATTTGGTTATTTTTATGTGTACAGAGTATTTAAAAAAAATATCGGCTCGTGTTTACCACCACATCACATGACTTTCACTTACACCACATTAATAACAAGCCAGTATATCTATCTATCTACTCTTATTAAACGAGCAAAAATTGTTTATTTATATATTTGTATATTTGTATCTTAGTTCTATTTTGAAAACGGCTCTAAAGATTTTGATGAAATTCACGGGTTAGGAGGTTTTTGGGTTGATAATTCGATCTGTTACGGTCTCATCTTCGACAAAATTGTTTTTGATGGGTTTTTTCATAATCAAATTAATTATACTCATGTAGACAAATCCCAATCTTAGGGTTTTAAAAAAGGTTTCCCTTTTACTTTTGTATCCAGACAGACAATGGATTGGGTTAATTCATTGTTCTCAAATGCCTTGAAGAAGTATTGTGATTGTGGTTTTTAACATAATTTGTTCTCCCTAAACGTTAGAATTATTAATAAACGTTTTATATTTCTTTTTATAAAGAACCTTATTTATTAAATAGAATAAAAATAATAAAGAATTTATTTAAAAATATCTTTCTCATAAGCAGGTCTCTATTTTCGGCGAGGTTTTGGGGGAGGTCGAGCGGGGTGGAGGTGGGGCCGGTACAGTGGGCGAATACTATATATATTTGTATTTTTTTTAATTTGAAAACGGCTCTCAAATAAAAATCGACCTTTTTATCAGAATTTTAAATTAAATATTAAAATAAATCTTTTAACTGAAGGAAAAAATTACCGAGCATCGCTCGGTGCCTCCAGGTACTCTTACTATTAAATGAGCAATTCTTTCTATATATGTAATCGGTTTCTCGAAAACGGCTCTAACGATTTCGATGAAAATCACGGGGTTATTTTATAACTAAATTATTTCAATTTTCTTTTATCAATACACTATTATTTTTAAATTTAAAACCCACTAATAACATAGTTCATTACAAATATTATTATATATATTAAAATTAAAAAATTTAAATTAAAGAAATTTAATTATTTGTGTCTATTTTCTATTGAAAACCGAGATTCATAACTGAATTAATGCAAAAAGGCAGTCCAAGGATAATGAAAATCAGACATTCCGAATTAAAGAATTTATTAGAACGTCATTTTCATTCTTTTAAAAACGCGACGTTTCGGAGGATCGTCCCTTTTTCAGGGTTTAAAAGAGTTAACGAAGGAACCTCCGTGTATATTTATATTAATTATTAGGATTATCTAAAAGATATGCATAACAGTTTATGTATTTTCCATTCTTCTCTGCTTGTCCGTTCTTTATATGTACTTTAAATCGTCTGTCTGTCTGTCTGGCGTGTTTCCTTTCTTTTTCTTTCTCTCTGGTTAAAGCATTAAGGAATTTCCTGACTCTATAATCAAGTTCGCACAATGATTAGTCTTTTGTTTAGACATATTCTTAAAAATGTTCAACATCTACTTATTTAAATTAACTCGGAATTCCTTTCTGAACACTTGTGAACTGTTTATTCAATTACCAATTTAATTTATAGCTTGGAAGTTTTATGTACATAACTTTTAAGGAGTTCGGTGTTGGTTCTAGGTGAAACATTTTTTTGTGAAACCTACCTCGTATCTTACTCAAGTTTTATTATTAGTTTTATATACGTTTGAAAATATTCTACAGGCCGTTGTTTAATTACTGGATGATTTCCGAAATCATTAATCAAAGCAGGGAAATTTTTCTAGAGACTGTATATATATTTTAAGGTTCCGTTCAAAAGTAAAACACCACCTTAATTAGTGTCGATGTCTGTCTGTTAGATTATTGTATCTCGTAAACTAAATAAGATACAAACTAACACTAATTAGGAGCTTTAGGTTTATATTATATACACATTTTTCCCTAAATCAAAAATATAATTAAAATTTTAAACCAATGATTATTTTGTGGAGAATCGAATTTGTTATGAAAGAGAAAAATAAAAAATATTTTTTCATCATGGGGCGTGAAGTATCCCTGAACATATTTCTTTAAGTATAATTAGGTTTGATTTTGACTTTCCTTACCTAAATATGGAATATATAGTAAAAGTAAGTAGTACGATCGACCAGAAATTAGAATTCTTTTTTTAAAAAAAAAAAGTTTCTTAAGACAGAAATATTAAGCAACTATTTTTTCACATTTCTTAAAATTTTCATTGATAAAGGAAGAATTTTTCCCGAAACGTGTTGGATGTTTAATAAACTTTTTTAGATTGTTTTATTTTCTTTATAAAAACTTGTATTTAAAATATACACAATTAATAAGTTTTTTTCAATATTTTATACACTTTTTATATATAAATATATTTTTTGCATTGAATTATTATATCTATACATTAATAAAGATTTTTTAGCACCCTATTTTCGAAATATCCCCAAAACGGCTAAAACTATTTTCATAATAAAACAAAAAATCAAAAAATTCAGTTATGAATTTTTGAATATTTAGAAGTAAAAAACGTAGTTTTGAGTTACTAACCGTTTAAATTTTGACAATTTTTAAGCAAATAACAATAGGTATTTCTTCCCATTTTTATCCTCGCTATTATTCTGTTCCGAATGAAAATTTGCTCCTGTAATCAAAAATTATACCCACATTTAACTCACATTTTTGTCATTCCTGAAAAAAATGGTAGGTGCAGACTATTTTCCCTGACACCATCACATATTTAGATATTTAATATTGACATTAGGAACTGATTAGATTTTGAATCGAACCAAAAATTAAGGAGAGGGGTTGAAAAATGTGAACCCTTTATCCAATTTGGACTCAAAGTATGCATAGTTAGTCTTTAAGGGAACTACCAATGCAAAAATCAGTTTCCTAAAAGGGCCGAGGGAACGGGTATGATATATTTTTGTACAGGGAGAATGGTGTAGGTTTTAGGGGAAACATAGATCTAATTAAAATTTTAAAATATAAATTACTAGGTAACGATTCACAACTAAAAGACAAATTGCTTGTGAGCAAGACTCTATATATAATATATTTCTATGGGAACTCCTGAAGATGGGCTCGTAACCCGAAATTTGTCTTTTATTTGTGAATCCTACATAGTAATTTATATTTTTAAATTGTATGATGAAGCCATGAGATAGATGGCCATATCACATATTTTTCCTAAGAATAAAATTAAAAGGAAGATTTTCCCTAAACAGTTAGAAATTCAATCTTAAGTAGCCTCTTAAGAATGCTGGTTGCTTATAAAGACAGTCATTTCCAGTTTTTCAAGCAACGCTAGCATTTAATTAAAACCTAAAGAGGAATACGCGGCATATATTACTTAATTCCGATTATCTTGGAAGGGGTTGTTTCACTTCCGGGATCAATGTACCATATTCCCTATTCATAGAAAAACAATTCAACCTATTTGGATAGATTCAAAAGACAATAAAAAATACTAAGCTTAGAATGATGACATTTATTGAAAAATATCCGAGTCATTTATTTTAATTATAAAAATAATACGAAGGCCACACTAAACCATGTAGAAAAAAGGAGTATTTTTATGAGAACTCGGGAATAAAAATTATTTTAAAAAAGATCACCAATAAATAAATAATGATGACAGTGTCATTTCTTGTTTTCTTGCTAATAATTTTCATATATACCCTAGGGCCTTAGGGGATAGGCCACCCGGGAGGTCTTCGAATTAAATTTACTCAACAAAATTTGATTTTTTGCTCATTGTGTTTAAAAATATTTGAAAATTTTTAACCGTGATTTTTTTCTATCTCTCTGTCTGGATTCTGGAACAATAACTCAAAATTAATTTTGTATTCTCTAATATGAATATGTTTATAGTTGCAGTAAAATACATTCATAAAGCAACTATTTTTCAAATTTTCAATTGATAAAGGGAGAATTTTTTCCGAATTGAAGTTTTTTTAACATTTTTTTGATTATAAAACTAAAGATTTGAGCATCTTTTTTTGAAAATAGTTGGAATGTTTTTCAAAAAATCACCTCAGGTTGAAGAGCTGACTGCCCGGAAAGCATGTTATTTCTCAGGTTCGACTCCTGAGAGGATGAATCCCCTCTGATATCGCAATTTAATAATATTTCTACTGAAATCTTAGAATTTGTCCTAAAAATTAAATTCGTTCTCTTTTAATTTTTTGATTGTTTTTTCATTAATTGTATTTATTTCTTTTAATAAAACAATCAAGAAATTATTTTCAAATTCAGAAAGAAAAGTCATAGAAAGTTCGTTCCGTCGTCAAAAATGTATTTATAACGTGAAAAAATGATTAGGTTTTACTTTTGGCCTCTTAGATCGTCTATATTTGTTTATTTTGGTTTGGTGTTTATTTTTCCAAAATATTTTCCCTGTTTATTTTCATTTTCAAAGCCGTTCATTTTTCAATGCGCGTTGTTCATTTTTATTTCAACTTTTTTAATAGAGAAGGGAAAAGAGAGGGGGATTGACTTATTGACAGCGATCATAAGGGCAGTTTTATTAATCTGACGTCACAGGGGCTATTCTCCGATTTTATATTTTTATTCTAGTGCGGTCTTTATGAAGAGGTGTACCTAGTCTTATAAAAAGTTTTAACTTTTTCCTCCAATTACATACTAGTATTAATGTTTTCCTGACAAACTTGAACAATTTTTTTTTTTTGGCTTTTCGGCCTTTCTAGCCATAAACCAATTTACGATACTACTTACTATTTTTTTAATTTGTCTCTATCCCGGGGTCAGATTTTAGCCGGATGCCTCGAGTCGGATTTGAACCCGGGTCCACTTGGTTAGCAGGCTGGCACGCTAACCCCTAGCCTAACCCGATCCCAAGCTTGAACCAATTTAATTTTTTTTCACTACAATATTTATATTTTTTTGTTTGTATTCACCATAGAAACCGACACTTCAACAACGTTTAAATAAAATGTATTGTTAAAGCTGTCAATGAAGTAATATTAATTATTGCAAAACGTGACAACAATTTTATATTTGTCACGTTTTTGGAAGTAATTCAAATGATATTTATTTATTTTATATCTAATAAATAAATAATTCTACTTTATTTTCATTATATAAAATTTTATTTTATCAAATAATTTACTAATACCTACTTATATTTTATTTTATTTTTTAGGTGTTTTCTTTACGAATGATACAATGATCCTCTACAGAGAACAGTGGACGCCCCTTTTGTTATTAGTCATCACAACATGTATCAATGGACAATTTTTTTCAGGCAGTGACGATAAATTCATTAAGAAATATGCAATGATGAAGGTTAGTTAATCATTTACCTATTGATTAGGAAAACCATTATTTTATTATTATTATTAATTCGTTATTGCATTTTTTCACGAACAAATACTAAATTATAGATATAGATATATCGTTTGAAATGATTGATTGATTTTTTTTTTATTATTTTATCTTGGTTCGCTCACGAATCAAACAAGAGTGAATTTCATTTTAATGAGATCACGTTTAGGTTTTGAACTTTTAACTTCAACTTAAAGACCTGAACAGCCGAATGAACGGAGGTGAGGCATAGGAAAATAAAATTTCGCATTTGTTTTCTAATTGAAAGCAAATAAAAGGTTGCCCGGCTCTTAAATAGCAGCAGTGGCGGTGCCAACACCAAATGGGATTTAGTTTGGATTCTCTTTCTTCCCATCAGGTGTATGAGAGTTGTTTCGGACAGGAGGTAATCAAACAAGTGTGCAGGGAGATGAACGAAGCACGATTAAGATGTGCCTCGTCATCACGCAGACCGGCACCTGCAGCACCTGCAACAGCAATGCCGCAACAGCAACAGCAACAGCAACAAGCTCAAGCAGCACCAGCACCACCGCTACAGCAGCAGCAGCAACAGCAACAGCAGCAGCAGATCTATGTTCCTAAAATACCCATGCCAACCCACTTATTAAATCAACAACAACAGCAGCAGCAGCGGCCTGTGTTCGGATTTGATCCTGCCAAATTAGAGCAGGCAATTTTGGCGGTGCGCATTGGACAAGTTGCACAGGTAGGCAGCAAAAACAAAAGCGTGAGGAGATTTCATTAGCCAATTTATCCTTAATTATCCATTCAATTCAGATCATGGTATTCCTTAAATAATTTTAATTAATAAGTATCCAACAAGGGACGTACTATATATACTTTTGACGATTTTAAATTGAAAGTTTTTTGCCGAGAGTAGCAGAATTGTTATAAATTGAAGGAGACAATAAAAGAGTGTATCTTTTGCTGGAATTGTAAATTTTTAATTTATTTATAACGAGACTATAATTTCGAGAGCTTTTCCCTCTTCATCAGTCTATTACAATTGTTTCACAGGAATTAATATATACATCCTGTGATTGTAATAGACTGATGAAGAGGACAAAGCTCTCGGAATTATAGTGTCGTTATAAATAAATTAAAAATGTATAATTCCAGGAAAAGGCACACTCTTTTGCTGTGTCGAAAGTGGCTTAACTTTAAAATTATTAAATGAATTCCCTCATTCTCTTCTTATCAATTACAAATAAGAACCAATTTGATTTCTCAAATAATTTGGAATATATAAATTACGGAACACACTGCATGCTAGTCCAGCTCACACATATTAAATGGGGGAAATTGTTTATTCAGATCTCTGACGTCAACCCATTCATTGGAACAATGTGGCTATAATATTTGTATTTTTCATTAGTTTTCCAAACAAAATATGTATTCAATATTTTTAATTAATTACTTATGTAATCGATTATTGGTAAAATGTTTATGCACAGACCTGATTAATCGTGTGTGAATGATTATTTTGCCCAGCAAAACCCTTATAAAGGTTACCCCGGAGGTGGTGTCCCGAGTTACCGTCAACCTTCACCAATCTTTACGCCAGCCTCTGCTGACTACTTCGCTAACCCTGCCTACAACCCTCTTCTGCAAGTATATAGCCCCTATTCAGGGCTCCAATCACCTGAACTGATCTCATACCCAGGTGGTATGTATGCACCCGCAGCATCCGCAGCCTATCGGGTCTGGCCTGCCCCCGTCGTCCAGCAACAGCAACATCGCACCTCGGTCAGTAAACAAATACCTACTTATTCAAAAATTCAGAACACATTAAGTAAATAAAAAAAGTGAAAACTTAGCTAGAGACGCCCTTATAATAAATTAATAATAAACTTAAATATATATTGTTCATTTATCTTTATATCAGGGCTGTCTAAGCCGCGGGCGCATGCGGCCCAGCACTACGATGTATGCGGCCCGACATGAAATTATAAAAATATTTTAATGTACTCACTGGAAAACACATCTGATACAATTTGACCTGATAATTTTTTTTTCTAAAATAAGAAGAAATTGGAAAATCTCTCCAAAAGTTTTCGTAGAATAAAAGGGCAGATTTTAAATTTTGAATATGTGAAAAAATATATCAAGATTTTCGAAAAAATAATCACAATTTTGGCATATTTTGGCTTCATTTATGATATGAATATTTTACCTGTAAACTTTCTGATTGAATATGAATATGTATGAAACTGCAATCAGACATTCAACAACTGAAAGATAAATTTAATAATAATATGTCTCATTATTAGAATTTTATAAAAATTATCTACTCAGAAAAAAATATTCCTAGTTTCACAATATGTATTCATTTTTTGAAAATAAGAATTTACATACTATACGTGAAGAAGCTATATTCAAGAATAAAATTCACTAAAAGCAAAATTATAAGCTCAACTATCAGGTAAAAAAATATGAAGTTTCGAATATTTAAAAATTTGAAGTGATAAATGATTTAAAATTAAAATCCTGAAAGAAAAGAACTTAGAAATTATTATTTTATGACAATTTTGCTTCATTGTCATGGTAGATATCATTATTAAACATTATTAAATATATTTTTTATTAACAAATATCAATAGAATTAGTATATTTTATATGCGGCCCGGGGCATTTGTTTTTTCTTCAAATGCGGCCCGTATAAGCCAAAAAGGTTGGACACCCCTGTTCTATATTATAAAAATATCGCCTTAAAATTTCAATAAAATCATTCAAAAAATGATTTTTCTGCATTTTGGCCAGAAGTTCTAAAGCTAGAAAGTCCCAAATCTGATCAGTTCTTTGCATTAAAACTAGATACATTTTAAATAAATTTATAATTTTTCTCATTAATATACAGAATAATTAACACATTAATGAGAATTGAGAAATATAAAGTTCAGATATTATTTTCAATATCAATCAATCAAATATAGGAAACATATGATTAATTAATGGCAAGCACCTAACATACGTGCTAACAGATCGGGCGCTCTGGACTGGGAGAATTGAATATATAACATCTCAGATTTCAAATTCATCTGGTGATCCATCCAAGTGTCATGCGGGCTAAACGCAATAATGACGTTGGATTATAGCTAAATGGATCATATCTTTTTCATTCTCTCTTGGTCCAGACTTAAGACTCAGCAGACTCCAATAGCTTCAACCAGCAGTAGTCTCGCGATATATATCTTGTTCAAAAAGCGAAATCAAAACAATTCTCATTAATATGTTAATTATTCTTTAATATATTAATGAGAAAAATAATAAATTTATTTAACTTCATTATTTCAAGTTAGAAATATATAAGTTCAGATATTATTTTCACTTAATATTTGATAAAAATCACCTGCATTCGATTCGCGATTGAATCAAATATAGGAAACATACGATTTAGATACATTTTAGCACAAGAACAAACTTTATACGACTTTTTGTTCTAATAAATTTGATAATTTATGCGTGTAACAGATAATAAATGAATTCATTATTAAATTTTTATTTTTCGAAAAATAGTAACAGTATATTTAGTACTTTAGCTTGGAATTTATCTAATCAATCATGAATGATGGTAGGTAGTAAGGAAGAGCGCTGGTTACCTCTCTGTCTTTTGGCTGGTCGCGGGAATCCAAATTGGCTTCGATGATTGTGGGATCCGATTAGCTGATTGGTTGAGTGGTCGGTCGTATATGCGATCAGCGATCAGCTTCCAGGGTGTCGTCATAACCAACGATAACGGCGGTCAGCTAGAAAGAACCGCTAGTCGCGACATCGCCGGATTACCTTCTTCTCCCGAGCACACACACATTCTCAGGGAAAACCCTGGAGCTGTTGCTGGTTGCCCATTACAGCCAAATGTGCTCCTGCATCCGGGAATCCACTGACTCCCGGTTCAATTATACCTCTTGCTATATCCATCAATTATCTCTTAATCGTCCCTGTTCTAGGCTTCTCACTGAACTCTTCTCTTTCAAATCAAATATTCCCATTCGTGAATTCATTCATTCAGAGTGCACGCAACACACGCAATAGATGTTCAAATTTTTAATTTTTCCTTCTGAAGCTTTAATAATTGATAATTTTGAATATATATTTCGTGTTAGATTATTACTTTACCATATAGGGTATGGTCAAGTATTGTAATCTTGCATGAAAAAAGTGTTTTTTTTGCTTCTATTTTTCGAAATATCTCAATAACGGCTGAAACTATTTTGATTAAAAAAATTGGAAGAAACCATGGCATTTCGGGCTACCAAAAAGTTCTAATAAGTGAACATCGAAAAAATTATATTTTTCGAGATAATAACTGTTTTGTCAAAATGTCTGTCAGTCTGTGCGTTACCAAATTTTGTGGACGAGCTAGCTCAAAAACTAGTGTGAATATCAAAACCAAATTTGGCACGTAGTTTTGGTGAATTGAGATTAAGAGCTGATTTTGGTGCAAATCGACCCAAAATTAAGGGGGGGGGGGTAAAATTTAAATTTATAATATTTTCAAACTAAAAAAAAACAAGAAAAATGAAATTATACTATAAAATGAACCTATATTAACAAAAATATTTTTTTTTCTGGAGCCAAAATTAGGGAGGGGGGGGGTCAAAAAATAAAAATCTATGCCATTTGAGCAAACTCAACAAAATTTTGTATACATATTCAGTGGGCCCCCAGAACACTAAAAATGCAAAAAACAAACCGCCCAAAATGGGGAGCGGGCCAAGGGCGGATCCAGGGGGGCGACCGCCCCCCCCCATAGAGGCCCATGCCTGGCAAAAAAATTTGTAAAAAATTTGTAAAAAATTTTTATTTTTTCAAAAATTTTAAAATTGAAAATAAAGTTCTATGTGTGTGTGTGTGTGTGGGGCGGCGTCTCTGCCCCCCCCCCCCCCCCCGCTTGGACAATTCGATCGCGACACACTTTCTTAAGATAAAAAGTAGATCTTATTCCTGGATCCGCCCTTGGCGGGAGCATTAAAAATGAAAATCCAGGCCCTTGGCCTGTCGGTGTGATTTCAAGTTTTCTGATGGTGAAGGTGAATCTTCTTGAGATCTTCAACCAATGATCTTTAGAAGATAATAAAATCTTCTAAGATGTTGATTAAAAAATTTCGGTATTATTGTGTTGGGTTCTGAGGCTCAAAAGGAAAATTCGTCTGTTCTTGAGGTCACACAATTTGTTAGAGGTTTTAATGGTCTTTTTCATTATAAAAATAGTTTCATGGTAATAAAAATATATCATGAAAAGCATTTACCATAAAAGTTTTTTTTAGTATATTTTTTATACGTTTTATTCTTTACGATTTGCACGTTTGGGTTGAGAATACCGACAAAGAGTAATTAATGCTCTAGGAATTATTTAATATCTTCCAAGTCGTGAGATTTCTCGTTAATGTTACCTTATATTTTTTAAAGTTGAAATTATATTTTCTTTATTAATTTCTATAATTGATTAAATATTATATTGTGTGAAGTGTGGAAAATTTCAAGATAATTGGCATTTCTATGTGAGTCGAAGTTCACTTACAAGATTATATCCAGTCAGACAAACAGCAAGTAATAAAACCAGAGTCATAAAAACTATTGGCTGCGCGTGATTTCTTTGGGTTCTGCTGATTATGAGAAATGCAGGGTTTATTTAGCTTCGGCCCCTTCTCTCTAGAGTAATAAGCCGCTTTGATTAAGCAGAACGTTGCCCGAGGTGCACCAACTTGGAGGTGGTCTACACGCAGCACCGCATTTATTAGATTAATTAATATTAATAATACGCTGCCGATAAAATTAAAACACATCAACTTCAATTATTATTATATTTTTCTTCCAATCGTTATTTTACTTACACTAAGCCTAGTTGATCACTGTATGGCAATCAAGCAAAAATTGCTCGTTTCAAGCCGATTCTGACCTTTTGGCCAGTTTCAAATTTTAGAATAAGAACCAAATTCTGTATCTTTGTTAGGTCCGCTGAAGGAAAAAAACATTAACACTCGCATTCCTCAGCATTAACATAAGATAAACTTGATCCATCTTCTTTTTGCTTAAAACATCTTATTTATATCAGCCATTTCTTTTTATTAAAACTGATTAAAGTAAAGAAAAAGACTTTAAAAATCTAGTGAGAGCCAACAATAACAACTTTTCTTAAATTTTATTTGTTAGGGACAAGCGTTTAAGGAGGTCCTTTCATCGCCAATATTAAATAAAAAATATTAGATTATAACTATAACTTAATTTTTTATAATAGTTTAAGTCTCTATCTATGCTTAGGTGAAGTTTCAATCACACTAATCCGTGCAAATTTTCGAAAATAAAATTTTTTAAAATGTAAACATTTTCCCAAAATCTTATGGAAAATTAAGATCTTGACAGTTTCTCTTGAATTATTATACTACTATTAGTTGATTATATAAAGTTAAAAAAAACTAAAAATTAGATAATCGTATGTTTCCTATATTTTGTCTCGCGATATTTATCTTGTTTAAAAAGCGCGATCAAAACAATTCTCGTTAATATGTTAATTATTCTTTAATATATTAATGAGAAAATTATAAATTTAAAAATTAGCTTTTTGAAACATGCAAGTTTCTTTTTTTGCAATAAAATATATGATTGACCGACAAATTTACTGAGAAATTTACTTTAAAAAATCACATAAATGCTATGTTTGGATCTAAACATAAACAGTATTAATACAACGCATTGCCAAATCATACAAGAGTTATTATCAACTGATTTGAAACAAACTAACCTTATATTTAATTATTTTTTATAATTGTTTTTATTTCAAATATTTACGGCTTTCATACTATTTATTTTTTAATTCTATTATTTTTCATTTGTATTTTAACTTATTTTATTAAATATTAGATACTACACTTCTTTTGACTCCACTGGAGCGAAAGGACCTCCTTAACAAGAACGAATTTAATATCTCATATATTTTCGGAACTCTAAGTATTTGGCTGGTTTTTTATTAAGAATATTTTATCAGTTGTTTTTCATGGGCACAAGTATCCGATTGAATGTAGATTCGTTTGTCATTTAGTTAATTCACTTTCAAACAAATGAAAGAAAGATGACTTGTTAAAACCTTCTATTTCTCTATTTTTTACGTGAAGAAAAGAAAAAAGGATAGGGATTTTTTTTTGAAAATTTTGAAAAATTTTCATTTTTTTTTTTTTAAATTTATAAGGCTTCTTTTAAATTAATAAATCAAATAGATTTCGCTATTAATAATCTCGAAAAAATATGATTTCTCTTTTCAGAGGGATATGGATCTTCGCTCTACAATCGAAGCACTGACCACAAGAATGTCTGGACGAGTCCGAAATGTTACCTGCGTCATGCAAGAACTTGGCTACGTAAGTTGATAATTATTTATATTTTTCAATAAACTCATGTGAATATAAGCTATCCAAAATTAATGTATGAAAAATTGTTAATTAAATAAAATAAGATTCAGTTTCTATTTAAAATTTGATGGCCATTGATATATAATAATTTTTTGAAAAATATTTATTTACCATTTACAATTTGAAATCCCACTATACTATTTTTACTATTGTTTGGATAAAAAGAAATCTGTTATAGTATATGTTGTCTAATTTTTATCTTTTTTATATTTATTTATTTATTTTATTTCAGTTGGATGAAAATCTAGAGCCAAATTATAATAAAATGATTGAGCGTATTGATAAATTAAATGTTGATCACGATTTAAAGAAAGACATGCTCAGTGGAATCGATTATTGTAAGCAATTTGCGGTGAGTTTTTATACAAGATAAAGTTATAGCAATTTATCCATTAACCTTTGTCTTTGACTTTTTTTACATTAAAATTTAATTATTTTTTAGCAATGTCTTCCGGAAACACCGTCCAATCGATTTGGATTAAATCGTGAAGTCACAAGACCGATGTTCTTTTTTAAATGTTATAAGGTAAGAAATCAGACATAATTGCGCTTATTTGATAATTTTAAATGAAAGTAAAAATCACGAGAGTATCGTATCATCTACTGAATCCGAGATGTTGTGGATAAGTTTTAATACATGTCAGAAGGGTTGCATTCCCCCTTTAGAATAAGCTAATGAGACTCAAGCAAAACTTCTCCGGATTCAGAAGAGGACATTCTTGTGATTTTTCAAATAAAATCTAACTCTACTTACTATTGAAGGCAAAATAACTCTTTTTAATTTCATTTCTGGGTCGCACTTATCCAATCGTCTCCGAATTTTGAAAGAATCTCAAATTCAGAACAGTCACTAATTTCTCTTTAAATTATATGACATACCTAGTTGCTTAAATTTAGAATCCTTGAACCGCGAAATTTTACAAGGAAAATTTAAATCTTTCCATAAAATATTTTAGCCTATTATTTGCTCTTTCAAAATTTTCTATACAACAATATTTAATACATTCGTGGATATAGTCCTCAAGTTTGAAATTCAATTTAATCATTCAATCGCATTCGTATCTCTAGCATAGAAAGCTAGAAAGTTTATCAAAAATTGGATTGAAAAATTACATTAATGAAAAACTAGAAATTTGCATAAAATATGAGGTATACTCAAATATGCTCATTTCTTAGGAGTAGCTATTGGTCCGGATTGCTATTGTCACTCGAGGGAATGAATACTACTCGTACATACTATACTTCTGACATGTAATAAAAATTATCCATAATAGGGCGGATTCTAGTGATCGATACGTGTGATTTTTCCAATGGAATAGTTAATATTAATACTATTATTATACGAGGAAGGAGGCTAGGAATATAGTAAAGTCACGCGTGATATATTCATGTCCTGCCATATTTTTTGCATATATCTATTTAATTTTATTTCGACTTAAAATATCAATTATTATCTTGCTATAAAATTAGCATAAATAAAAATGAATTTTTATATTGCCGATTTAATGATATATAATATTTGCCGATATAATTAATGAGTTTTTTTCTTAAAAATGCGCCCTCCTAATTAATTGGAGCGGACGCGAAGGATAAGTAATAATTATTAGTCGTTCGCATACAAATTGGGAATAACTTACAAGAATACTATAGTTACATTGATTAGATAATTTGAAGTTTGAATAAAAAAATTAATGGACATTTTTATTATCATTTTTTTTTGTCCTTAAAATAGCAAAAGAAACTCGAAGCATGCGTAATGAAAGACGTCCGCGAGAAATTATCTTCAGCTGAATTGAGTGTGTTAACGTCCACGGGAGATGTTGGAGGACCTGAAATGCGCACCGAAGAACAAGTGAACCAACTGCAGGTGGACCCCACGAGAATTATCTCCGAATTCTTCGAGCAGGACAACGACAACACCGACTGGGGCGAAATCTAAACTTCCCTTATGGGCAGAAAACTTCACAAATCACACGTGTTCATTCGCCATCTTAATCATTTATTTATTCATTAAGTTCAAATCAAAAGAGATGAGAGAAACGTGAATTTATCGACGTCATTTTTTAGACGACACTAAGGGCCAGTTTCATAAAAATAGGATGACCCTATGCTAGGGAACATCCTGGGGTTACCTCTCGAAATGTGTTTCATAAAAAAAAGAGAGGGTGATCTCAAACTTAACCCCCCTATATTTTACTCTCCAAAATTGATGTGGTTAATCTTTATCCTGGGGATAACTCTGTTTTTATTTACATTAGAAAAACAATTTAGAGGTTAGAGTTTCAAATCAAAATAATTCAAAACAAATCGTTATATTATTTATTTTTATATTATTATTATTATAATTATTTTTATATACTATTAAATATAGCTAAATATACCTCTATATACATGTATATAGAATTTTAATTTATGTTAACACAGAACTAGAATAAAACAAAAGAATTCATTATGTAGGTATATTTTTAAAAAGTAAATATCTAATAAATTAAATTAAAAAATTTTGATTGTTTTTAAATAATAAAAGAATACAAGACTTTCATTTGTTTAATGAATACAAAACAAAAAAAAAATTTAACGTAATTGTTTTTTTTTCTAAAAATAACTAAAATGCAGGAAATTTCCCCTTTGCCAACCTATTTTCCTACCCTTGACTCAGGTGAGCTGAGGGGTGATCCGCGATTGGAAGTAGGTGTACACCTCTTTGGAAGTATTTTGGAAGTGCTTGGAAATATTTGGAAGTACTTGGGAATATTTGGAAGTGCCTGGAAATATTTGGAAGTGCTTGGAAATATTTGGAAGTACTTGGAAATATTTGGAAGTACTTGAAAATTATTTGAAAGTACAAGTGGAAGTAGGTGTACAAGCATATTAGGTCGCGGTTCACCCCTCGGGGTGAGCTAACTCGACCCTATTTTGTTTTATGAAATTCATATTGTTTGGAACTCCAGGGTAACTCTCAACCCAGAGTTGAGTAAGCTGAGGATTATTTTGTTTTTTATGAAACTGGCCCTAAATCTCCTTTTCTCATTAATTTATATCTACTTATATACCCACTTGTAAGTAATATAATTGTATATATGAGGTTAGGGGCATTTCTGATTGGGGAGATTGGCTATTGTAGTATTTTATTTAAATTAAATAATACATTTTTTTAAAGTTTGAATTTCTTAATTCCTTTTTTCCAAATCCTTCAAACTAAATATTATTAGGCAGCATGGGCGCCCAAAAAGAAAAAGGGGAACAATAAAATGTGTAAACTGTGAATTTTCATATTCATTTTAGGACATTCCCTAATAAATCGATTTTCTTGAAATCTTTAAAACTTTGAATACATATATTTATAAGTGTCCTTTATAAGTAGAAATTTTTTCAATAGTCTTTGCGGCACTAAATTTGTAAATATTGATCTTTGAAATTTGCATATTTAACACGCGAACCCTATCCCGATTGATGTTAAAGCGACTGTTTCATTAAATAATAATCGTAATTTTCTTGAAATTATTTTGAAAAATAATTTTTAAGAAAAATGATAAAAAACTTGATTTCAAAAATAAATGCAACAAATAAAATACACTAAAAGGTATAAAATAATTATTATCTTATTTAGTTACAACTAAACGACGAAATATTAACATGAAATTATTTTTGAAGTCGGTGCCAAACAACTATACCTTTTATGAAGCGAGCATACCCGCCGGATCGTACTAAGTACGATCCGTCGAGTGCGATTCGCTTAATAGGTATAGTTTGTTTGGCACCGACTTCAAAAAGTAATTTCATGTTAATATTTCGTCGTTTAGTTGTAATTAAATAAGATAATAATTATTTTATACCTTTTAGTGTATTTTATTTGTTGCATTTAATTTTTTGAAGTCGGTTTTTATTTTTTTCTTAAAAATTATTTTTATTTTTCTCTTTTTAGTGATGTTATTAATAGTGATCATATCATCAGAACTTGACCAAATTAATATGACACCATCCCTAAGACACCCCTTTCGATAAAAAAAGAACCATCGAAATCGGTTCATAAACTAAAGAGGTTAGGTCAAAATGCTGACTGTGCTGATTTGGGATTTTGCAACTGGAGAAGCCAATTCAAAGTAAATTATTTTCATCGTATTTAGCTCTTTTTTTTAATTAAAAAATCCCCAAACTTATACATGAATTATTTTTATACGATTTTGTCACGATACCTTTTTTATAAAATAAAAAACTGCAACGGATCGTTGCTAAACTTTATCCAAATTCATTTGAAATATTAATATGTTTGTTCCTTTATTATTAATCAGATATCACTTGCAATTTGTAGTTCATATTGACATTAATTCAAAATAATTCTCATTTAAGAGTCGAGGAATAAATCCATTCTACATTGGATTTTTGACATTTCGGTTATTATTGGTAACCATTGCTGAAGACATGGAGTGAATCGACTTTAAAATCAAAAA
>JALMQS010000152.1:1484485-1703487 GCA_024734495.1 Forficula auricularia | reverse complement strand
GTGTAACTTATAATAACCAATTTTATCGCAAGTAAAACTAGGTGTTGTCGGATAAGTTGGCACTTTGGTAAGACATATTGCAGAAATCTCCTTTAGATTGATAAGCATATATACGCTGTTAGGATTGCATCTGATTCGAACATACATTACTAGGGTGGTCCTGATTTCGGGTATTTTCGAATTTTTACGATGGCAAGGTCTCTCATATGGCTCGAAATAAATAAAAAAAAATATCCCCCAAATTTCAAGTCTCTATCTCAATTATAACCTGTCCCCCTAGCGATGTAAGTTTCTCATCTAAATAACATGGGGTTTTCGCCATTGAAAGATCAATGTTTGATTCCACCCAAAGTAATGGTCCAAAAAATTTGAAACTCTGTAGACTTTATCTTTATAATAGTAGCTATCCGTCAGAATTCTTACAGATTTTTAGCTATTATAATTTTGGAGTCAATCTCATTGCGGCACGGATTGCCATTATCCAATTAAGATGGAACTTTGTTTAAATTGTAGAAATTATAATCTAGTTTAAAAATGTATAGAGTGGTCTTTGTCGAAAACGTGCTCCTTCATGGTCAAAATGAGAAAAAATCGAAAAAAGTGCGAGCTTTGGGATATGTATTCAAAAGTGATCCGGGGGGGCTGTTTTTGGATCCCCATTAAAGATCCAACTACTAGACCAATTTTGCATTTCTTTTTTTTAATTTATGTGAAATTTAGTCCTCTTTAATTTACTATAGGACTGTTATCTATAAAATATGGACCATTTTCGAGTTATAAGCGAAAAATTGGAAAAGTCCGAAAATATCGAGGTTTTTCGGACACCAAAGGTTGTCCCCCACAATTTCGAGGTTGCAAACCTAGATTTGGCATACCCACACCATACCAAAGGATTCTAGAAAAAAAATATTTTGCAGCAATTAGTGTAAGCTGAACTACTTTTTGGATACTCTATTTACTGGGCTAATAGGCACCGAGAATTTGCGAGTTTAAGCCAATGAGAATATATATCCCACGCGGTATCGCCGCAGCGAGTTACGCCTTTCGAGGAGAGAATGCAATTGTTCTCAGTCAGTGGACTCTGCAAGTTTTACGCAAAAATGGAAGAGTGGAACGATGCGAAAATCTTATAGAGAGCTAACTACGCCAGTGAGGGAGTGCAATGTATAAGAGTCTGAAAAACTCTATTTTTGGAATTTAATATCTCCGGAACGATATTGTTCATAAATTTCCTTTTGCCACCAATCGATGCAGAAGTATTTAAATAATAATCTGTCTAAATTTCAAAAAAAAATCCTAATATGGTGATACAACTACCTTAAAGTAGGTATAATCAAATTTAAAAAAAATATAATTTCATATTAAAAAGAATAGAAACTTTACTCTCAAATAAACCCCTTTATCTGAACCGCTAGTATCTTCCACGTATCTTTATTGAAACGCGTACCACTGATTGAGAATGCCTAGCGTAAATTACACGACCTCTATAGAGTATAATGTGTATATCATTTCTGATATGTCACAACGTTTATTGTGTGAAAAATAAAAGACTTGCTGTCTGCCTTGTAATTAACCAATATGCCAATAGGATATCAAAGTGACATGACCCACATGCATATTAGTCTACGAGTGATAACGCCTCAAAACTGATTAAATAAACAGCTAAATGAATAGAATTATTTACATCTATAGGTAATTATATTTTGGAAAATCGCTTAATCTGTCTGTATACAAGGATTCGGCACTTTTTAAATAATGTCATATTTAATGGTTGTGGTAAATTTATTCCTTTCAAAAAACCTTAAGCAAAACACATCAAATTTATGGGTGGCACCCAAATCCCGAAAATTAAAAATCCAGACAACCCAAAATCCCGACAAACCAAAATCCCGACAACTCCAAAATCCAGACAAGCCAAAGTCCCTATATGTGAAATTCAGGCTTAATTATGATTTTTTATTAACCTTTTTGATATTTGCACAAATATATATATATACTATCTATATGTATCCGTGCCGAAATTAGGTTGAAGTTTTGAAAATCTGCAATTGTTTGCAAAAAATCTCAGTTTTTTCTTGATAAAATAAAAAGCACTCATCTTAGAAACTTGATTTTTGTCTCATTCTCTAGGAGATTTTGTTGACTTGAACGTTTACTTGAGCAACTTTTTTGATAAAACTCTTAGATTTATCGATATCCACAATTATCCGGATAGGAAATGATCCATTTTTTCAAAAATTCTCAGTTTTCCTTCATAAAATGAAAACCAGTCATCCTAGAAACTTGATTTTTGTCTCATTCTCTAAGAGATTTTGTTACTTCTACGTTTACTTGGACTACTTTTTTGATAAAATTCTTAGATTTAAAGATATCCAGCATTTTGCATGACACCTTTGAGGATTCGGAATGGGTCCTGTCCGGAAAATTCTGGATATCTATAAATCTAAGAGTTTTATCAAAAAAGTGGTCCAAGTAAACGTTCAAGACAATAAATCTTCCTAGAGAATGAGGTAGAAATCAAGTTTCTAAGATGAGTGCTTTTTATTTTATCAAGGAAAAACTGAGAGGTTTGATTCATCAGAAAAATAATTACCTTATGAGAAATTAATGTTAATTAGTTTTCATCGAATTTTCGGCATTAGTTAAGCATATTTCTCCCAAGTATCATGTGTGATTTTGTAAAAATATTCCCGATACTTTATGAACGTGAAAGGGTTAAACACTTTTCTTAGACATTGTTGAGAAATATAACTACCCTTAAATTGCATTGCTCATAATAGAATATTTTTACTTTACCATACAGGGTATGGTCAAGTATTGTAATAGTGCATGAAAAAAGTAGATTTTTTCCTTCTTTTTTTTCGAAATATCTCAAAAACGGCTGAAACTATTTTGATTAAAAAAAATGTCATGCCATTTCGCTCTACAAAAAAGCTCTAATAAGTGAACATCGAAAAAATTATATTTTTTGAGATAATAATTGTTTTGTCAAAATGTCTTTTAGTTAGTCTGTCTGGTTGTCTGGTTGGGTGTCGGTTAGTCTGTGCGTTACCAAATTTTTGTGGACGAGCTAGCTCAAAAACTAGTGTGAATATCGAAACCAAATTTCACACGTAGTTTTGGTCCATTGAGATTAAGAGCTGATTAGATTTAAGGGGGGTGGCGGGGGGGTTAAAAATTAAAAATCTAGGCTATTTGAGCAAACTCAACCAAATTTTGTATACATAATCAGTGCGAACCCAGAAGTCTAAAAATGCAAAAACTAACCGCCCGAAAATGGGTGGGGGGAGGGGTCAAAAAATGAAAATATAGGGTCTTGTTCCAAACTCAACCAAATTTTGTATACATAATCAGTGGGCACACAGTAATCTAAAAATGCAAAAACTAAGGGGGGGGCCCTACATGATTATAAATAATGTTATTAAATATTAAATATAAGTGAGAGGCCAGGTTGTATGGTAAAGTCAAGTGGATGGCCACATCAGAACACGTCAGCTTATTTTATTTATTGGGTATATTTTTTCTGCACAACTAATTAATTTATTCCGTGAATCCCCTGGGATTGAATTAAAATTCCAACATAAAATAATTCATTTGATTGTTAAAAAATTGGGACTTTACTCTAAATCACTTGCAATTTTCAGTTTCCTAGCCCAACCTTTACTGGTCCAGAATTTAAATCAAAATCTGAACACATTAAATGGCTCAGCCTGTATATTTACATATAAATAGGGGTAGTTAAAAGTTATTTATTATTAATCGCAGCGAAGTATTTTTTTAATTTCTATGCCTCTTTCTTCAATAATCAGTTGAATATATTCTGTAGTGAATAATTGTAGTTTAAATTATCCTCTTTTTAAAGAAATCGATTTTGTTGTCCAATTTCGAAATTTGGTTTTCAATTCAATCGAAAATGGATAAAGTTTTATATGGTATGTGTTTAAAGTTTAATAGTAGAAAATGGAGGAACCTAAAAGTTGTTTTTTCAAAGCTTCGTGGCGAAAAGAAGAAAAAGCTTGAAAGAAAATACACTGAGACATGTGCATAATATATTTTTACCCCTTCATAAATTAATACAACTAGAGCTATAAAGAATTCCTAAAATAAATAATATATTCGACTGCGATTTACTTACCTAATTAGAAAAAAATTTCATAATATTTTTATTTACAAATATGCAAAAAAAATTATGATTTAGATTTATAATACAGGGTGGGGCATAAAGATCTACCACATTTTGAAGAGGTATAAAAAAAAATTAAAAAATTTAACTAGAAAAAACGGAATATATTTTTGAAAATAACATAAAATATTTTTTTTTTAATGTGTTTTAAACAATATATCAGAAGAAAAAAGGGTGGGGGGGTCAAAAATAAAAATTCTAGCCCCTTCGACCAAACTATGTATACAAAATTTGGTTTGTTTTTGCATTTCTAGCCTTCTGGGGGTCCATAGACTAGGTATACAAACTTTGGTTGAGTTTGGCCTAAAGGGCTAGAATTTTTATTTTTAACCCTCCCCTCACTTTGGGTGGTTAGTTTTTGAATTTCTAGCCTTTTGGGGCCACAGGATCTGTATGCAAAATTTGGTTGAGTTTGGTCCAAAGGGCTAGAATTTTCATTTAATACTGCAATCCGACATGTTAGTTTGAACACCAATCAAAGCGAAGAAGCAGGACTGACGTCACGAGTAGACGTAATATCAGCTGCGAGAACATTTGCCGACTTTTGTGTTGTCAAAACATAACCAAGAAACGTAGCCATGGGGCAAGGGTTTACCAAGGCAAATAGTTCCAATTTTCCTAGAATTGATTTAATTGATGCTGGGAGAGTTTCTTTCATTAAACAAGGACTAATAAATAAATAAAATAAAATAAACTAAGTCAATTTCCACTTAAGATATGAATAAACTAAACCGTACAAAAGACTTAATTTATTATTCAATTTAAAACTCAAACAAGTTCATTATGAACCCACCATTTTATAATCTACGAAATAAAATAAAAACTTGCATTAAAGTGATCTACACAGAAATAAATTGTAGTATTTAGAGATATAGCTTTTGGATCTCACCTTGCAATATTAAGCCACTTATTTCGCATTTTTTTCTTGTGTGGAACATTAACAAATAATTTGCTAGGAGTTTTTTATGTGTTATCGCACTTAGAGACCGCACAGCTATTATTGACTTTAGAATTCATATCTAATACAGAAAATAACTAAAATTATTGAACTAATAATAATAACACGTTTGACACTGTTGAGAAGTAAATAAAACTGGAGTGACGTCACAGATGGTTCGACATCCCGTGGGGCGTTTTGGCGGAAATTTAAAACTTAGTATTAAAATGGCAATTTTGTGTACCAAACCTTTATTATCTGCAAAAATTAGATAATTTCCAACATAATAACACAGTATTTCAAAATCAGTCATCATGCTTATTATGAAAAAATTCACAAACTCCCTGAATCTCTCCTTATCAGCGAATAATAAATAGAATTTGTTTAATGCAAATTAAAAATAACACAAAATTTAGATATATAATATCATATATATTTATCATAAGTTTCCTGTATTTGATTCGATCGTGAATCGTAAGCAGGTGATTTTTGTCAAATATTAAGTGAAAATAATATCTGAATTTATTTATTTCTAACTTTAAATAATGAAGTTAAATTTTTTTATAATTTTCTCATTAATATATCAAAGAATAATTAACATATTATCGAGAATTGTTTTGATTGCACTTTTTAAACAAGATATATATCGCGAGACTACTGCGGATGAAGCTATTGGAGTCTGCTGAGTCTAAAGTCTGGAACAAGAGAGAATGAAAAAGATATGATCTATTTAGCTATAATCCAAGGACATTTCGAGTATAAAAAACGTCATTTTTACTTATGGAAAGTGGTGTAGGTTTTAGGTGAAACATGATGTTAATTAATAGAGTAAAGGTGTGTAGTTTCACAGTGAATGAAATAAAACTCAAAGAGGTTTATACAAACTCAATATATTTCGGATTATTAGTCCATCATCAGGAGTTTACAAGTTAATACTGTACTAACTTGTAAACTCCTGATGATGGACTAATAATCCGAAATATATTGAGTTTGTATAAACCTCTTTGAGTTTTATTTCATTCACTGTGAAACTACACACCCTTTACTCTATTAATTAAAAAACGTCATGCTGGCTAGACGCAAAATGACGTTGGATTATAGCTAAATAGATCATATCTTTTTCATTCTCTCTTGGTCCAGACTTATGACTCAGCAGACTCCAATAGCTTCAACCAGCAGTAGTCTCGCGATATATATCTTGTTTAAAAAGCGCGATCAAAACAATCTTCGTTAATATGTTAATTATTCTTTGATATATTAATGAGAAAATTATAAAATTCATATATATATTGTCTCATTGGAATCGATTACTACGTTTCACTTCTGTCGTGTGCTCTTAAGCACACACAACTATTTTCTTTAGCTTCACTTGTTTTTGTTATTCACTATTTCCCTTTACGAATTCTTTCCTTTTAGTTGTTAATATTATTCAGCTCTTCATATAACCACAATAATTACTTTAGAATATTATAGAAATGGGAAATATGCTTTGATGAAAAGGTGGCAAAAAGTTTTCCACCTTTGAAACAAGAGGAAAATTAATTAGAGAGAGCCATCCCCCTTGCCTCACGCTCCACCCGAAAATCCTAAAATATTTCAAATAAATACAAATCGATATTTGCCTATATATAATTGTCTGCACGAGACCATAAAGAACCTTTTAACAAGGGATTACTATTAAAATTACAACTCTTTTTAATGGAAAAGATGGAAATATCATTTAGCCAGATTCTGTCACATTGACAATGAATGCATTATATAATATAAGCCTTAAGGGGTTGCGTTTTCAGAGATTTTTAAATTCTAGTTTGAGGCAAGTACTATAATAATTGAGATCGGAAGGGCTGGAAATTTGATAAAATCCCACAGTGTGTAATAGACATAACTACATCTAAAGACTAACCGCTGCTTAACTTCGGCAATAATGCGGTATCCGATGCTTTCAACATGTCAAAAAGCCCTTGGCATATTTTTATCCAATCCCCATAGGCAGATTAAAAGAGTGAAAGCCTCGAAAGACCCTGGAATAGAAAACAAAATTTAAGGTTCCGTACACACATAAATCAGATCCATAATAATCAAACTGCGACGATAAACAGGGTGGGGCATAAAGATCTACCATATTTTGTAAGTGGTATAAAAAAATGAAAACATTTAACTAGAAAAAACTGAATATATTTTTTAAAAGAACATAAAATAAGTTTGTTTTTAAATGTGTTTTAAACATTATCAGACAAAAAAAAAAGGGGGGGGGGTCAAAAATAAAAATTCTAGTCCTTTTGACCAAACTCAACCAAATTTTGTATACATATTCTGTGGGCTCCAAAAACGCTAGAAATGCAAAAACTAACCACCCAAAATGGGGGAGGGTCAAAAATGAAAATTCTAGCCCTTTTGACAAAACTCAACCAACCCTAGTAGGACAATATTTCAAACTATATACTAGTATGAAACATTGTGCTACTAGGGAAATTTTGTATACATATTCTGTGGGCCCCAAAAAGGCTAGAAATGCAAAAACTAACCACCCAAAATGAAGGGGAAGGTCAAAAATGAAAATTCTAGCCCTTTTGACCAAACTCAACCAAACCTAGTAGCACAATGTTTCATACTACATAGTAACCATATAGGGCCTATATAGATTTCCAGAATCTATGATATATAGGAACTATATAGTTACTATATAGTTTGAAACATTGTGTTACTAGGGAAATTTTGCATACATATTCTGTGGGCCCCAAAAAGTCAAGAAATCCAAAAACTAACCACACAAAGCGGAGGGATGGTCAAAAATTAAAATTCTAGCCCTTTCGACCAAACTCAACCAAATTTTGTATATATATTCTGTGGGCCCCAAAAAGGCTAGAAATGCAAAAAATAACCACCCAAAATGGGGGGTCAAAAATGAAAATTCTAGCATTTTTGACCAAACTCAACTCAACCCTAGTAGCACAATGTTTCATACTATATAGTAATCATATAGGGCCTATATAGATTTTCAGAATCTATGATATGTAGGAACTATATAGTTACTATATAGTGTGAAACATTGTGCTACTAGGGAAATTTTGTATACATATTCTATGGGCCCCGAAAAGTCTAGAAAGCCAAAAACTAACCACCTAAAGCGGAGGGGATGGTCAAAAATTAAAATTCTAAACTTTTCGTCCAATCTCAACCAAATTTTGTATACATATTCTGTGGACCCAGAAGGCTAGAAATGCAAAAACTAACCATTGTTTTTTTTTTAATTTTTTTAATTTATTTTCATCAAGCAGTGGACAATCTTATTGATTTCTTAGTATGAATCATTAACTCTGCTACTCTCGGCAAACTAAATATTTTCCAATAAATCTTTTATTTCATATCTGACGGTAAATTAACCTAAAAAATAAAAATAATGAGTTGTAGTTATGAATGATTAAGATAAAGAGAGAATGAGTTTGTTATCAATATCTTAATTAAACAATTAACTGGGTCCGGGTTTAAAGGGTTCTATCGTTTAGAGGATTAAGGTCAGCGCGTGTCATTTGTAGAGATAGCGACGTGAGAATTGAGGTGGCTATGAACCCCCGATGGGCCCCCCCCCCATTCCTTTACCCCCACCGATCTATCCAGAGACACTCAATTTTAAAATAAACGGGGACACATTTTGATTTTCCCAATTCCAAAATTTTAGATATTTGGATAATATATTTTTATTTTTATTCAAAGTAATTTCAACTATAATAAAATCTCTAACATTGTCTATTTTTAACCGACTTCAAAAAAGGAGGAGGTTCTCTATTCGACTGAATTTTTTTTTTTTTTTTTTTTTGTGCCTATGTTACCTCATATCTCCGCCAATTGTCAACCGATTTTGAAAATTTTTTTTGCATTGGGTCCAGTCTAGCTTCCGATTGGTCCCATTTTTTTTTCGTTTTTTTTCATAGGTATTAGACCTTTTTTATTAGGTTTGTTTAGACCTAACCTCTTTGTTTATGAACCGATTTCGATGGTTCTTTTTTTATCCGAAAGGGGGTGTCTTAGGGATGGTGTCATATTAATTTGGTCAAGTTCTGATGATATTATCACTATTAATAACATCACTAAAAAGAGAAAAATAAAAATAATTTTAAGAAAAAAATAAAAACCGACTTCAAAAAATTAAATGCAACAAATGAAATACACTAAAAGGTATAATATAATTATTATCTTATTTAGTTACAACTAAACGACGAAATATTAACATGAAATTACTTTTTGAAGTTGGTGCCAAACATATACCTTTTTTATGAATCGCACTCGACAGATCTTACTTAGTACGTTTTGCGGGTACACTCGCTTATAAATATAGTTTGTTTGGCACCGACTTCAAAAAGTAATTTCATGTTAATATTTCGTCGTTTAGTTGTAACTAAATAAGATAATAATTATTTTATACCTTTTAGTGTATTTTATTTGGTGAATTTAATTTTTTGAAGTCGGTTTTTATTTTTTCTTAAAAATTATTTTTCAAAATATTTATTTGTTTATAGTTGCCTTATATACAGTGAAGCCCCTCAAATCCGAAAAAAAGAGAAACTTATTTATTTATTCATAAAACAATTATGTATATATTCTACATTATAACCTTATTTTACATAATTAGTTGAAAAATTAACAAAGAAATCGAGTTAGCAAAGTGTAAATGTGTGTCTACATACTTATGTCATTCAGGATTCAAAAACGTTAAAAGTTGATTACTGAAATTCTTTAGGTTAATCACTTTGCAAAAACAATGAAATAATAATAGAAGCACACAAAATATCACTTAATATTTCACTTGATATCAGTTATCTTCAATTGTCGAAAGCTGCTTTCGGCTAATCCGAACAGGCTACAGCCCCAATTAGTTCGGATTTGAGGGGTTTCAGAGTATTTTCTTTTCAAAGCAACTATTTTTCCAAATTTCCAGTGGTAAAGGGAGAATTTCTTCCGAAACGTTTAGATTTCTGTTAGACGTTTTGATATTATTTTATAAAAGAATTGTTTTTTGTTAATACAAAAAACGACCACACACACACACACAAACTTCCGTCCATCCATCCGCACTCACTACATGAAAAAATCCCACTTTTTGGCCTCTGGACGAGACCCCATGTAACTTTTGGCAAAATCGTCACGTGATAAAATTCAACCTGATTGAATACTACAATTTGTTACTTTAATTTAGACCATGAGTTCCGTAGTTTTTACCTGAGGACCCTTTGAAGTCGCGCTTGCCGCGAGACCGACCCATGCTTCGCATTGGATAAAGTAAAAACAATGAATACATTATTTCAACAATTTATTTTATTTAATAATAATAGAAACACGAAATATCACTTAATCTTTCACTTGATATCAGTTATCTTCAATTGTCGAAGCTGCTTTCGGCTAATCCGAACAAATTGAAATCCGAACAGGCTACAGCCCCAATTAGTTCGGCTTTGAGGGGTTTCACTGTATTCTCAAAGATTAAAATTCATGGACCATCCCCAAATTTTAATATTACTTTGTTATAAAAATAAGAGCTGCGAAAATCTTCTGGTCTTCACAGCATTTAATGTTTTTATAATTGCTATTTTTAAATTAATATGTTAATTCGAAATGTAATAACAAAAAATAATAAACTAACAGTGTTTTTGCTATGATCGCATATATCTGTGATATTATACGCAGAAAATTAATCGCAGAGGCTCCACTAAGCCCCTTAGAGATAGTCAACTAAACCTACTCTCAAATTCTACCCCTGCTAATCTTAATTCTATTTAGATCGAAAAAATATCTCACTATGGTCAATTAAAATTAACAAAATAAATTTGCATTGGATAAAGTAAAAACAATGAAAACATTATTTCAACAATTTATTTTTAATTGATAAATGATAGAAAGGAAGCCCAAGGAT
This sequence comes from Forficula auricularia, assembly GCA_024734495.1. Lineage (NCBI taxonomy): Eukaryota > Metazoa > Arthropoda > Insecta > Dermaptera > Forficulidae > Forficula > Forficula auricularia. The sequence continues at coordinate 1,692,459 of JALMQS010000152.1, read as the reverse complement.
TGTGAAAAAATTATCTCGAATAAAATAGATTTACAAAGAGAAACAAAGAGGTTGTCTTCTACTTGATATAAATAAACATACACACATATATATCGAAATGATATATCTGTATATATATATATATATATATATATATATATATATATATATATATATATATATATATATATTATTTGTTTGAGACTATAGTTTCGAAGACTTGGTCTTCATCATCAGTCTTTTTACTTTACCATACAGGGTATGGTCAAGTATTGTAATCGTGCATGAAAAAAGTGGGTTTTTTTCCTTCTTTTTTTCGAAATATCTCAAAAACGCCTGAAACTATTTTGATTAAAAAAATTGAGCGAAACTATGGCATTTCGCTCTACAAAAAAGCCCTAATAAGTGAACATCGAAAAAATTATATTTTTCGAGATAATAATTGTTTTGTCAAAATGTCTGTTAGTTTGTTAGCTATAAGTTAGTTAGTTAGTCTGTGGACGAGCTAGCTCAAAAACTAGTGGGAATATCGAAACCAAATTTCACACGTAGTTTTGGTTCATTGAGATTAAGAGCTGATTAGATTTTGGTGCATATCGACTCAAAAATTAAGGGGGGTGGAGGGGGGTCAAAAAATTAAAAAACTAGGCCATTTGAGCAAACTCAACCAAATTTTGTATACATAATCAGTGGGACCCCAGAAGTCTAAAAATTCAAAAAGTAACCGCTTAAAAAGGGGGCGGGGTCAAAAAATGAAAATCTTGGCTATTTACCAAACTCAACCAAATTTTGTATACATAATCATTGGGACCCCAGAAGTATACAAATGCAAAAAGTAACCGCTTAAAAAGGGGGCAAGGGGGTCAACAAATGAAAATCTTGGCCATTTACCAAACTCAACCAAATTTTGTATACATAATCAGTGGGAGCCCAGAAGTATACAAATGCAAAAACTAACCGCCACCTACACGATTATAAATAATTTTAGGGGTCGGGTTGTATGGTAAAGTCAAGTGGATGGTCACATCAGAACACGTCAGCTTATTTAATTATAAATATTATTTTTCATGGAGTCAATACCGTATGGATATTGAAAACTTTTGATCTTTACTTAGCTGGGAGCCAGTTAGAATTCTAAAATTTGGTTGAGTTTGGTCGAAATGGCTAGAATTTTAATTTTTGACCCCCCACCCCTTTTTTCCTCTGATATAATGTTTAAAACACATTAAAAAAAATATATTTTACGTTCTTTTTAAAAATATATTCAGTTTTTTTCTAGTTAAATGTTTTCATTTTTTATACCTCTTCAAAATGTGGTAGGTTTTTATACTGATACTATAATAATTATATTTGATTTGAAATGAAATTCTAATAAAACCTCAACTTTTGTCTGACATATATAAACAATAACGTGACACATGTGTTTGCGTAAAGGAGTGAATATTACAGAGTACTCTTGCTTCGTGAAATAAAATGAAAGGACAAGGTTATTAATCTCTACCATAAAGGTCCATACTGTAGTCTCAAATACTCAAATAAATAAATTAGATCGTAAGCCTGAGACGGACGTACTTGCTCAATTACACGGCTACCCTTACACAATATATAATTATTATTTAATTTGGATAAAGCATTTAAATTCTCCGCTGTTTTATTGTTTATTTTAGTACAAATTGTCTCAACATTCGTGTCCTCATATCCTTTGAAAATTTATTAGGGCTAAGGAAAGTTTGTCAAAGATCATTCATATTACCAGTCAAAATGTTATATAAGATTAATTTATAAACTTACTGTGTAGCTAATGTAACATTTTAGATCTTGATATGAATGATCTTTGAAAAAATTATATTTAACCCATAAATCTCCTGAGGATGGGAACCAGCTAGAACAAGAAACTTTAGGGTAAATAAAACAAATCAAATACTTGGATGAGTTTACCCTTAATTTACTGGACCGCCCTCGTCAGGTGGGTTACATTTTGGAAACACAGAAGTTGCAGATCTTCCTGTAAAAAAATGCAAAATTATTAAAAAAATAACATTTTTTTGAATAATTTTTTGAGATTTTTTTTTTTGACTTTTCGGTCTTTTCTAGCCACCAACCAATTTACGATACTATTATATTTTTAAATTTTGTCTTTCTATCTAGGGATCAGATTTTCGCCTGTTGCCTCGAGTTGGACTCGAAGCCCAATCTAATCATTTATATGGAAATATAAATATCTTAGCACAAAAATTTTCTACCACTTTTCGTTCTTAGTTTTCCTGGGTATGTGAATTCAGACACATATTCTTCTTCGAGTGCCATACCCGAAACGGGTGTCGGCGCCTCTCCACATATACCTGTGCTGAGTGTGTTTAGTTATTTTACACAGATATACGGGACCTACTTTTTAACGCCGGTTCCGAACGGCTAATTTGGAGAGGTCACTTGGCAATTATACACTTGGTAGGTTGCCATTACTTTCCAAGAGGAGGCGACTGCAAATATCTATCTGCCGAAACTCGGTCTCGAACCAGCGATCTCCGAGTCAGCGACCCAACACTCTATCCACTGACCCACAGTCGCCTCTAGACACATATAGAGACAAAAAAATTAAAAACACAAAAGACTCCGTATCTTTCTTGTCCTTGGATCAAACTCAACCAACTGGGGGGTGTCGTGATGGTGGTGGTGTGGGGCGCGGGTGCAAGGTGCGGGATGGGTTTCGGGTGGTGGAGGTCCAGGGGGGCGTGTGAGAGGTGCAGTGGCGGGGTGGTGATATGGAGCTCGGGTGCATGGTGAGGGGGTGGAGGTCCTGCGTGGGGTTCGGGGTGGGGTCCAGGGGTGAGCCTCTGGCTAGCAAGAGGCCCACCGAAGGCGGACATTGCAGCTAGTCGTAGACATGATAAACAGATCAGGAATGTTGAAGCTTTTTTTAGCCTAGCTCTTAACAATTTATTTTTTCCTGATTTTATGAATGTTTCTTCTCGTTCGAACAAACGTGTTTTTTGATTGTTTTTTGAAGATTTGTATTTTTTATATTTTTATCCATAAGGAATAGCAGAGAGCAGGTAGGTTGTATAAATCAATTGATTTTTAATTGAAATAAATGAGCCTATGAATATTTTTTAGCAGTAAAATAGGATCTAATTGCAAATTTTAGGATTTATGAGAAATTCCGAGAGAAAACTATATACTAGTGTGCTGCAAGAAGAATGTTGGTTTGGAAGGGAAAAAGGCGAGCGGCAGAAATGGTGTAATAAAGGAAAGCGGGCGAGAGAGTGTCTACGTGGGACAGAGACGTCGAAGAAGAGAGGACAAGGGCTGAGAAAACGGCCGTTTGGAAACGAAACGAAACGGGTCTGAAACTCTGGGAACCTGGAAACCGGTTCTCCTCCGCAGAGCACCTTGCTCTGGCTCTGCACTCTACACTCTACACTCTGCATCAGGCAAACACTCTTCAGAGAGAAGCCAACAGCCAATTTCACTACCAAATATACTATGGTGGCCATTCAGAGTACATACTTTACCAGCTGCCTTTTGCAACGATAAATAAGCTGACGTGTTCTGATGTGGCCATCCACTTGACTTTACCATACAACCTGGCCCCTCACTTATATTTAATATTTAATAAAATTATTTATAATCATGTAGGGGTGGGGGTTAGTTTTTGCATTTTTAGACCTCTGGGGTCCCACTGATTATGTATACAAAATTTGGTTGAGTTTGATATAGGGCCTAAATTTTCATTTTTTGACCCCCCTCCCCCATTTTGGGTGGTTAATTCTTGCATTTTTAGACTTCTGGGGTCCACTGATTATGTATACAAAATTTGGCTGAGTTTGGTACAAGGGCCTAGATTTTCATTTTTTGACCCTACACCCCCCCTACCCCCCACCTCATTTTGGACGGTTTGTTTTTGTATTTTTAGTGTTCTAGGGGGGGGGACACAGATTATGTATACAAAATATGGTTGAGTTTGCTCAAATGGCCTAGATTTTTAATATTTTACCCCCCCCCCCCCCACCCACTCCACACACCTTAATTTTGGGTCGATATTCACCAAAATCTAATCAGCTCTTAATCTCAATGGACCAAAACTACTTGTGAAATTTGTTTTCGATATTCACACTAGTTTTTGAGCTAGCACGTCCACAAAAATTGGTAACGCATAGACTAGCTACTAACTAACTAACTAATTAACTAACAGACATTTTGACAAAATAATTATTATCTCGAAAAATATAATTTTTTCTATGTTCACTTATTAGGTCTTTTTTAGACCGAATGCCATGGTTTCGCTCAATTTTTTTAATCAATATAGTTTGAGCCGTTTTTGAGATATTTCGAAAAAAAGAAGGAAAAAAAACACTTTTTTCATGCACGATTACAATACTTGACCATACCCTGTATGGTAAAGTAAAAAGAACAAGACCCCCCAATGGAAAAAAATATTATTATTGGCATAAAACTCCACGAAACTATTCTTAAAATAAATTGACACGTTCTGATCTGGCCATCCACTTGACTATACCATACACTTCTGGTTGGTATAAGGGCCTAGATTTTCATTTTTTGACCCTACAACTCCCCCCCTCCCCCATTTCGGGAGGTATGTTTCTGCATTTTTAGTGTTCTGGGGACCCACTGATTATGTATACAAAATTTGGTTGAGTTTGCTCAAAGGGCTTAGATTTTTATTTTAGACATCCCCCCTCCTTAATTTTGGCCATAGAAAAAAAATATTTTCGTTATTATATCTTTATTTTATAGTATATTTTATTTTTCTTGTTTTTTACTTTGGTCAAGTATTGTAATCGTGAATGAAAAAAAAAATGTTTTTTTTTTGTTTCTTTCTTTCAAAATATCTCAAAAACGGCTGAAACTATTTTGATTAAAAAAATTGGGAGAAACCATGGCATTTGGGTCTACAAAAATACCCTAATAAGTGAACATCGAAAAAATTATATTTTTCGAGATAATCATTGTTTTGTCAAAATGTCTGTTAGGCTGTGTGTTACCAAATTTTTGTGGTCGGGAAAGCTCAAAAACTAGTTTGAATATCAAAACCAAATTTCACAGGTATTTTTGGTGCATTGATATTAAGAGCTGATTAGATTTTGGTGTATATCGACCCAAAATTAAGGGCATTAGGGGGTGGGGGTGTTAAAAATTAAAATTATAAAATTTTCAAACTCTAAAAACAAGAAAAATGAAATATACTATAAAATTAACTTAAAATAACAAAAATATTTTTTTTCTGGCTCCAAAATCAGGATAAATAAAATCAGGGGATATAAAAATCTAGGCCATTTGAGCAAACTCAACCAGATTTTGTATACATAATCAGTGCCCCCCCCCCCCCCAGAACACTAAAAATACAAAAACAAACCGTCCAAAATGGGAGGAGGGGGGGGTTGTAGGGTCAAAAAATTAAAATCTAGCCCTTTGTACCAAACTCAACCAGAAGTGTATGGTAAAGTCAAGTGGATGGCCACATCAGAACGTATTAATTTATTTTAGTTTGGAAATATTATAATTTTATTTTTTAACGCCCCCCCCCCTCCCTAATTTTGGTTTCGATTTCAACCAAAATCTAATCTTTTTTAATCTCAATGCACCAAAATTACACGTGGAATTTGGTTTTGATATTCACACTAGTTTGTGAGCTAGCTCGTCCACAAAAATTTGGCAACGCACAGACTAACTAACAGACATTTTAACAAATCAGTTATTATCTCGAAAAATATAATTTTTTCGATGTTCACTTATTAAGGCTTTTTTGTAAACCGAAATGGCATGGTTTCGCCCAATTTTTTTAATCAAAATAGTTTCAGTCGTTTTTGAGATATTTCGAAAAAAAGAAGCAAAAAAACACTTTTTCTATGCACGATTACAATACTTGACCATATACTGTATGGTAAAGTAAAAAAGAAAGAAAAGTTGCTTTTTCTAAGATTTAAAACCAGCACAAGACTAATATATAATTATATATGTAGTATATATCTAAATATTTTATATCATTCTTATTTTTACCATTCTAAAATTATAATCACCTTGACGTCAGTTATTTTTATTCTTAGTTAACCTTTTCCTTTCTTTGTTTTCCCAGAAGATATGAAAAATAGGTTTATTAATACGAGAAGGGATTTGTTTGTAAGAAAGTGGCTGGTAAGCAGGCAGGCAGCCTTCAATGGAATTGTACCATTCAAAAGAGAGCACGAGTGAATGAAAGCAAACGTCAGCGGGGGTGAAAAGAGAATACGATAACACTCAGGCCTCTAATAGCCGGCGGTTAATTATTCGAGAATCGAACTTAGTCAATTGCCAGCTGATTCGATAAATCGCTCTATTTAGAACAGGGGTGTCCAAGCTTTTTGGCTTACACGGGCCACATTTGAAGAAAAAAATTGTCCAGGGCCGTAGATAAAATATACTAATTTTTTATTGTTAAAGGATTAATAAATTGAATTGCTTCTTTCCAGTAATTTATTTTATTATTCAAATGGTTAATCCAAATATTTCGAGAGCGCTTTCGGCATCTCTTCCTCAGTGGAAACCACTCCCCCACCAATGTGCCGACCCCATCAGTTTGTACAGAACATTGGTGGGGGAGTGGTTTCCACTGAGGAAGAGATGCCGAAAGCGCTCTCGAAATATTTGGATTAACCATTTGAATAATAAAATGGATTGCTGGAGGGAAGCAATTCAATTTGTTTATCCTTTAACAATAAAAAATTAATATATCCAGTACACACCAAGCCAGCAAAATTCTTAAAAATATACTAATTCTACCGATTTTGTTGATCAAAAAAGATAGTTGATAATTATATCCAAATGCCTCCCACTCGATCGTGAACCCAAAGGTCGAAAATAATTTTCTTCTTCACTCCAGGACGCAACCACAATGAAGCCGCGTCAAAAGACAATTATAAATTAAATTAGGGAATGAAGAAAAATATCTATATATATAAAAGCCATTGTCAGACAGTACCCGTGGCGCAGCAAGGGGAGTGGGAGAAAAAGCAACTAACATTCAATGACAGTTGTTATATTGTCAAATTTTACAAATAAAACATCTCTATTCTCTATATTATATATCAAAATATCTCTATATATTAATATATTCCTCTATATAGCTTAGAATATTAGATTTACGGCGTGTCTCATTTGAAATTTTAGTAGACAAATTTATTAATTTTAAATATATTATATATTAATATATATTTAATTTTTGGAAATAATTCATACCGCGAAAATTAATTTTTTTTTTTTGAATTTAAGAAAAATATAAATTCTTAAAATTTTAGTAGACAAATTAATTTTAAAATATATATATATTATATATATTTAATTTATAATATAAGTTTTAATGAGATATGATTTAATGGGATAATGAGATTAATTCTTAATTTATTACTGCGAGGGTCATTTGAAATTTTAGTAGATAAATTAATTTTAAAATTATTATATATAATTAATTTAGAGACACTTTTTAGATAAATTTAAATATTGAAATGTATTATTAAAAAAGAAATAGGTTTCCAACCGATCGGGAACTTCGAGAGAAATGGTTGCATGCTCTAATAAAGTATTTATAAAGGATTTAATGATATTTTTCATCTTTCTTTGATCAATATTCATTATTTAAAAAAAAAAATTCAAAACATATAATTACGGACAGCTAATAATCACATCTCGAGACGCTGCCCGCCAGGGCCACCAGCCCGGAGGGCCGAGCAGTGCCGGGCGTGCCGTAGGGTCCATCCCTTCCATTCCGTGAGAATTTATTTCCCAAGGAAACATTTTATTTGTTTCATTCATTGACCTTTTGAAACCCTAAAGAAGGAGGAAACGTAGGTTTCGGAGGATTTTTCCTCCTTCTTCAGGGTTTCAAAGGGTCAATGAATGAAACAAATAAAATGTTTCCTTCTTCTCTCCACAGTAGTGTTCAAAAACTTTCTTCGTTTTTAACAAAGGCATAGAAAAACAATTTTTTTTCCTCCTTTTCTTAATTAAGATAAAGTTCATTACACAAACTTCACACTTTCAGCTTCAGAACAAATAAATTAAGATTCAGAGCGGGTGGATGAGAGAGCCAGAATTAATCCTGACTCACATTTAACATTTTTTTTTTTTGTATTTACAATTAATAATCATACGCCACCCTCTCTATATGTTCTTCTGCTGAAAGTGTAAAAATTAAGGAGAGATCCCCTCATCGCCCTAATTGTCAAATTGTTTGTTTTTTGAGATATACCCAGGGAGATGAGGACCCCACCGCTTTATGCCACCACACTCCCTTCCACGAGAGTGTGATGGCCTCGACCCTGACCGAGGCCGCCCCGACGCCAAATCGCTCCGCAATATTGTCCACCAGACTGGAGTTACCCCTATATTTTTCTATTTTGTTTCGGTGGGCAACACCCAGTCCTGCAAGCGCGGAGACGATCTGGACGTCCAAAACCCACACCACCCCCGAAGCATCCTTTGCCACGATGTCTGGCTTTCTATTGCCTGCCGAGCTGGAGTACAAGTACTCCAACTGGACACGCATTCCCTTTTTGATCAAATCATCGGCCAGACATCGTACCACAGCGTCACGCCTCTTACAATTTCTAAACACTTACCAAGAATCAAAATTTCCATTTTTGAATAACAAATTGATAGTAATGGAATTATTTCGATAAAATAACTTTTGAATTTGAAAATTGCCTAGTTTAAATTTCTAATTTATTTGAAGAAAATTTTTCTTTTGTAAAAATTGAATTTATTTTTTCCATTGTACTATTAATTCTGACGAGAGGAACTTTTATTGGGAAATAAATTCTCGCGGAATGGAAGGGATGGACCACTGGGTTGCCTATTCGATAGGCGCTAACTCTTCTCACCTTTCCGCTGACTTCATATATAGGATTGCAACATTTCAAATTTTATCGTTATTTGATAGAGGATTTCTATTTTTTAGAAAAAAAATGAAATATAATATATTAAATTTTCTTTTAGTAATAGGTAATGGAATTTTTAAAAAAAATTTATATATGAAAATACACAATATACAAGAGGCTGTAGATCAGTAGTTCCCAACCTGGGGGCGATCGCCTCCATGTGAGCGATTTGTGTTTTCAGGGGGGCGATGAGTATTCAAAGGGGGGGGGATTAAAATAGTACTGTACAGTAGAACCTTTTCCAGATTCCAATTTAAAAATGAAAACATGTACTCTTGTTTCTTAAATGTACGTCAATGATCTTAGTTAATTATTTCACTTCTTTGTTCTTAAAAAAAATCTGTAAAAAATGTACATTTTAATTTTTTTTCTATTTTAATTAAGAGTGACCGGATAAAACTGCTTTGGTTGTTTTTATATACGGTAATAAATTTGTTTAAAATAATACAACTGCTTTATTATTTGCACTTTACTTCAAATTAATGTAGGGGCAGGGGGTTTCGATATAATTTTACTTTTAAATTAAATGCTTAATTAATCAAATCCACATTAATATTAGGCATACAATGAAAATGAAAAGGGGGTCAGTCAACCTCCAGAAAGGGGAGATGGGCCACAAAAGGTTGGGAACCACTGCTATAGACGAAAGCGGACTCAACTACTAGCAAAGTAGCTTTATAATCTTATCTTATCTTATTTTATTATATTAAACGAGCAATTCTTGTATATATATAGTATCGGTTTCTCGAAAACGGCTCTAACGATTTGGATTAAATTCACGGATTAGGAGGGTTTTGTGTTGACAATTCGATGTGTCACGGTCTCATCTTTGGGTAACTTGTTTTTTATAAGTTTTTTGTTAATATAAATAATTATTCACAAGGGGTTGTTTGACTAAAAATTTATAATAATATTTTTTTCATTTTTTAATAAAATTAATTGTTTTTTTATTTTAAATTCCACTAATAGATCATTACAAATATTATTATATATTAGTATTTGCCAATTTAATTAATTAAAGGTATTTTTCTAAAAAATAATTTATTAGAATATGAATTTTATTCTCTTAAAAAATCCAACAATTCGAAGGATCGTGCCTCCTTCTTCAGGATTTAAAAGGGTCAACGTGTACTATATATTAATATTATTTTTAATTCCAATTACATTTAAAACTTTGTGGCCAGTTATAGGTCTTGATGATGGCCATAGCGGGTCAAAACGTTGGTACAAATATCAATTAAGTATATATAGTATAATTAAGGGGGGGGGGGGTCAAAAAAATAAAAATCTAGGCCATTTAATCAAACTCAACCATATTTTGTATACATGATCAGTGGCCCCTAGAACATTAAAAATAAAACAATCCGCCCAAAATGTGGTGGGGTGGGGGTCAAAAAATTAAATTCTAGCCCCTTGGACCAAATTCAACCATATTTTGTATACATAATCAGTAGGCTAGCAGAAGACTAAAGACGCAAAAACTAACCTCCCAAAATGGGGGGAGGGGGGTTATAGGGTCAAAAAATTATAATCTAGGCCCTTGTACCAAACTCAACCTGAAGTGTATAGTAAAGCCAAGTAGATGGCCACATCAGAACGTGTCAATTTATTTTATGTTATCATGGGTATCCTAATCCAGACATGTTTAAAAATGATTCACGTTTTAGAATTTTTAAAAGACGAATAATAAAAAAATAATTCAACTAAATTAACACTGCGTCCTTCCGGGCGTACAGCGTAAATAAAAATTGCAAGAACAATCTCCCCTAAGAAAAAACCGAGGGGTGAACCGCAATTGGAATTAGGTGTACACCGTCTTTGGAATTAGGTGGAATTATTTTGGAATTCATTAGATAATACCCATTTATCTATTGTCTTCTACTTGGAAATGGAAGTGGAAGTAGGTGTTCAAGATATTAGGTCCCGGTTCACCTCTCGGAAAAAGCCGAGCAGGAACTCCAGAATGACTCAAAAGATGGTGTCACAATGTGATGTCATCCCCTGAAACCGCACAGGAAAACAACAGGCTCATTGACCTAGTCAAAGAAGAAGAGGAAGAAGATCCCTTTACAGAATAAATAATACCAGATATAAGGGTACATGAAGTTTCGACTTCCAGCTCTTTTGCCTTCCTCAAACAGTGATTTAATAAATAAAATATATTCTTAAAGAGAAATCAGTGAGGATGTCCTCCGCTTGATGTAAGTAAACATATAGAATATGTATACCTATATAACTTATTTTTGTCGTCTTAATTATTAACTAAGATTACAAATATTTATGCGGTAGAGTTATTGATGTTATTGCTTGGATAGCTTTGTAATTTATTTATTTTAGACTTTTTGGATCTAATATGGGTGTCGGATATTGTAGGAGATTTAAAAGAGTTTATTTATTTAAATATTGTTTTAATATAAAGTTTTTGGAAAAATGTTTATAATGTTTATGTTATTTATAATAATGTTTATACACACGAGATTTTTAGTTAGACACAACACAGTTGAACTTAATAGAAGAGAGTTTGTAAAGTTTATTAAATATAAAAATATACTGGGTTAGATGGAGGTATTGCGGGTCAACCGCTCAGTGTGACACTAAATTACTGTATGACAACCCAGGAGAATCAGGTGAAGTACGCGATGTTAAATAGTACGGGTTAAACCGTTCAGTTGGTCCAATTAGTGTGACCAGTACTCACTGTTGTTCGGGCAGAGATTTACTATTAAAATAATACTGTAGTGTCTTGAAGTAGCGAGGAGACCTACTGAGTCTGGCCTCGGAACGATTCAAGAATGATAGTCTAGAACTACTGTCCGAACGATTCTGAATTCTATGGTTGCGAATAGCCTCTTTTATACAGATTTGTATTGCTGACTCTATATAAAACTATGGTCTAGCAGGGAGAAGTAAAAGAGTGTAGCAGCATCGTGGGAAAAGCTTAGGCTTGGCTATCCCGACGCTTGAGCATAAAACTGGTGGGCCTGAAGGGGGATGTTATGGAAGTGAGAATGTTAACGAAAAAATAAATAATTGCAATTAAAATGACATTTTTACATAGAGTAGATTGGGGTAGAAGGGGGGAAAATGATAATTTTTTTTTTTCTTTGAAGGACTTTCACCATCTTGATGAAAAACTAATATTTGTTAGAATTATATATTCGGAGTAACTTAAAAAAATAAACTGCAACGGATCGTTGCTAAACTTTATCCAATGTACTATCTTATTCTAAGATAAAGTAAATTAAAATATAATTTTACAATAAAAATTGATATGACATTTTTTGTGGTCCTCAAGCTACTTAATTACAATATTAAATTTCATCAAAATTAGTAAGTCATTTTCAAAATATTTAGAAAAATCTAAAAAGTACTAAAATAAAGTATTAATGTTTGTGGACCGATATGTAGCAAAAACTAATCAGCGCTTCATTTTGTTAAAGTAATGGAAGGTTTTCAAATTCATTTCTATCGGTGCAACGGTGTGGAAAAAATCGTGGACGGAAATAAACGATAACATACATACATCTATCCGCACGCACTAAATGAAAAAATCGCACTTTTTGGCCTCTCGACGAGACCCCGTGTAATTTTTGGCAAAACCGTCACGTGCTAAAATTCAATCTAATTGAATACTACAATTTCTGACTTTAATTGAGACCATGGGTTCCGTAGTCTTTACCTGAGGACCCTTTGAAGTTGCTCTTGCCGCGAGACCGATTACAATACTTTAGCCATGCTTCGCATTAGATAACGTAAAAATTGAAATTATTTACCTCGTAGTTTTGATAAAAAATAAAATATAAAAAAACCTATTTGGACGATTATTTTTAGTCGAAGGGATATAAGTTCAATGGCTTGGAAACGATCCATTCATAAAGAAGATATAGTAGTGTGAGAAGTACAGTCACGTTAAAAAACATAACCTAAAATTTTAGCCCCGTTCATATTTATAGAGTGGTTACGAAGCTAAAACTTTTTGTGTGGATTGTCGCGAAAGAACTACATTAATAAATAACTCTGTGTTTTTAATTTTATCCAATTCCCTACCATTTCTGTTTAATCATGAGATTTCTTTATTTCTATATATCGTAATGATAAACTAATAATAGTGTAAGATTCCGACTTAGGTCGACCTTCACTTATCGAGTTTCCTAATGAAATTAATATTTTGATAATATAATGTATTAATAAAAAAAAACTTGATAAGGTCGACATCCAATTGCCCTGCATAGCAATTTTTGATAAAAAATTAAAGTTGTTAATTTTATTACATAAATGCAGTTATCGAGTTTCCGGATAAATATATTACAAAAGAACAGTCCCTTGGTAACGATCAATTCATAAATAGGATATAGTAGTCTGAGAAGTACAGTCATATTAAAAATATAACCTAAAATTTATAGATTGGTTACGAGGCTAAAACTTTTTGTGTGGATTGTCGCGAAAGAACTACCTTAATGAATAACTGTATTTTTAATTTTATCCAATTTCCCACCATTCCTGTTTAATAATGAGATTTCTTTATTTTTATATATCGTAGTTCCATTACTTATAGAGAAATATTAAATACTAAATCAAATGACATATTTTGTATAAAGAGAGAGAACTTTTACGAAACTCTTTTTCACTACTAACACATGACGAGTTTAATTAATGAATTGAGTGAAATATTTATGAAGAAGTGATAGAGTAAAAGGTGAACTGAAAGAATTCATGACATAGTCTCCTCCATTAGAGTAATTACAGCTTGTTTTTTAGAAGAGTTCAAACAACGAACATTTTTACTTATTTCAATTAATTAAAAAGGCATTGAAAAGTACCTAACCCATTAGTTATTAGAAAAATCTGTAGTGAATTAAACACATCACGTGACATAGCGTCCACCCACACTCTAATATACTACTTATATAAATTAAAAGTTTTAACTAATAACTGAGTCATAAAGAGAAACACTCAAGTAATCTTCTGCTTGATGAAAATAAACATATACATACGGGGAATTCATTCCAAGCCAAATCGGACGGTTTGAAAAATTTTAATTTTTGATTTCCTTAATTTTTTGACATTTTTTACTACCCATCAAAAAACTCTTCCTGGTAAATTTTGATTACCGGTTTAAAAGATATCTAATTTCGGGTTTTCGCTCATAACTTCTTCAAAAATGGTCCAAATTGAAATTTTTTTGGAAAAATATATAAAAAAAATTTTTTAAAGGGTTTTGTTGAGAGGGGTCGGTTAGATCACCAACTTTTCTAATCCGATTAGGAGAACATCAAACTAGACTTCATCAGTTCGATCCCAGCAAGAAGCAAAGTGAATTTATTTGAAAATAATAAAAAACCGGCCCCTCGGCTCCAGAAACTGACAATCTCTGGTTTTACAAAACCTCGCGCATGCGCAAGACAAAATTTCGTAACAAGCAACCAAGAATCGTGAGAGGCAAAAACAACATTACCCCAGGTGGTAACCAAGCCACCCACCCTCGAGTGGCAGCCGGGCATTCATATTCTGGGGGACCCAGACCATCACGAAGTCAAGGAAGAAAGAATGGAAGAATAACGCCAAAAATGCAAACATACCTGGGCACCATTAACATCAACACACTCATCCGGTCAGGATAAAAATTACATAGCCTGACCATGGAACTCGAAACCACGTTCTGGAAAAGATAGAGGCGTGGAAGGTCCAACCAGAAAGAAACATCAAGCTTTGCGTGATCCCTAGGGTCCAAACGCAACAAATAATAATAATAATAATTTAAAGGGTTTTTATATGTGATTTTTGAGTTTGAAAATTTTAATCTTGTTTTTGAAACTGTAAGTATTTTTCGATTTTTTTGATAAATTTTCATTTTAAATTTCTATTCATTCTACAAATTTTAGGTCCGGGTTGATAGTGGTCATATGATAATTACTATTTTTTTTTCGATTTTCAATTTTCGATTTTTGATTTTGATTTTCTTTCAACAAACTAAAATACTAAATATTTATTTTAAACACCTGTTAACGATAAAAATCAATTTAAAATAGCTAAAAAATTTAATAGCGAATAAAATTTTTTTGAAATTTTCAAAAATCGAAAAAAAATTGTAGGACCACTATCAACCCGGTTTTAAAATTTATAGAATGAACAAAAGTTTAAAATAAAAAAATTATTTAAAAAATCGAAGTGTACATACAGTTCCAAAAACAAGATTAAAATTTTCAATCTCAAAAATCGCATATAAAAACATTTTAAATAATAATTAATTATTCCAGCGCCTCCCAATCGATCGCAGACCCCAAAGATCGAAAAAAAATTTCTCTTCACCCGGGGCGCGACCACAACGAGGCCGTGTAAAGACAATTAATAACAAATTCAAATTTAGGGAACGAAGAAAAGATTATTTTTATTACAGACAAAGCATTGCAGTACATATGCAAAGATCCCGGGTTCGAGCCCCGGCTGATCCTTTTGTCTGTAATAAAAATAATCTTTTCTTCATTCCCTAAATTTGAATTTTAAATAATTTTTGTTGCCCGAAAATTTCCCTAATGCAATTGATGATATTCGGTGAAGAGGATAAAAAAGGATTATATTATATCTATCTTTTTTCCAGCAAATTTACAGGGTTATTTTTTAAAAGAAGGTTCAACACTCATTAAATTTGGCTATGCCAAGAGAAATGAAATTTGTACCTTAAGTTTAAGCCCGTAAGTTTCACACCAGGTTTTGGTAAAAAAAAATACGCCTGTGTATAGCATAAGTAGGCATTTTCTTAAGGGGTTTACAGATAAAACAATCTATTTTAGATTCTAACAAGCAAGAGTAGAAGTAACTTATGAACTCACCACATTCTTAATGAAGTCGTGTTAATACTCGTAGTATCTATGAATAGATAAGACTAATGTCGCCTACCTGAAACAAATATACAAATCTTATATTAGTTCATTTGAAAAAAGATTATGAATTAAAAAATAAATACAAAATTAATTAATTTTTAAGAAAAAAAATTGCTTTAAAAGATTTGCAGTTTTAATTAAAAATACGGGAGTCGGGTTGGCTCAGTCAGCTAACGCCTTGGCTTCGCTTCGGCATCGATCGATTATGACGATGTTGAAGTGGGAGGCCGGGGTTCGATCATAGCTGGCAAATAAAAATTTCTACCGGCTGAAAACTCGGCTCCCTCACTAACACTACTAACACTTTACTTATATGCTGTCTAAATGGGCTTTGTTCCCGGTGACATTAAATAAAAAATAAAAAATAAAAAATAAATAAAAAAAAATTAAAAAATTAAAAATCCATTTGAGTGAAGGAATTTTTCAACCCCTTATGATAATTAACTTATGAGGAGAATTTTCTAGGTTAAGTTTCACAAAAGGAATATATTAAAACAAATGTATGTTTTTGAGTTTGATTAGCTCGATATATATTTCGGGTTACTAGCCCATCTTCAGGAGTTCAAATAAAAACTGAATACAAATTTGTAAAAAACGTTTAACAGGTAAAATTTTTTTTTTTTTTTTTTTTTTTTTTTTTTTTCAAAAAAAAAAAATTTTACTCTGTTAAACGTTTTTACAAATTTGTATTCAGTTTTTATTTGAACTCCTGAAGATGGGCTAGTAACCGAAATATATATCGAGCTAATCAAACTCAAAAAAACATACATTTGTTTTAATATATTTCCTTTTTTGTGAAACTTAACCTAGAAAATTCTCCTCATAAGTTATTTATAATGTTTCACCTAGAACCGACACCTAAATCCTTAAAAACCCTTATGATAACATTTTAGATTTACAAAAATCGTCAAAAACTGCCATTTTATTATTAGCATCAGTTATCTGACAAATTTCATTCTTCTAAATTCTTCCATAGTGGATATATTAAATAAAAACAATTTTTATTCCCCTAAATTTAGAGGGCTGAAACTTGGAGGGGAGGGGTTTTGAACAAAAAATTATATGAAGGACCCCCTTAATTTTTGCTGAAAAATAAACCTTTAAAATATTTCGGATCAATTTAGAAACACCCAAATTTCATTCCTCTTGGCATAGCCAAATTTAATGAGTGTTGAATCTTCTTTGAAAAAATAACCCTGTTGCTGGAAAGGGGACAGATATAATATAATCCTTCTTTTATCCTCTTCACCAAATCTCATCAATTGCATTAGGGAAATTTTCGGAGGAAAAAAATTATTTAAAGTTAAATTTAGTTATTGATTGTATTTACACGGCCTCGTTGTGGTCGCGCCCCGGGTGAAGAGAAAATTATTTTCGACCTTTGGGGCCTTCCATTGATGGGAGGCGCTGGGATATTTAATTACTATTTAAAGTGTTTTTATATGCGATTTTTGAGTTTTAAAATTTTAATCTTGTTTTTGAAACTGTATGTGTACTCTTCGATTTTTTTGATAATTTTTTATTTTAAACTTTTATTTATTCTACAAATTTTAAGACTGCGTTGATTATGAACATAATATAATTACTATTTTTTTTTTTGATTTTTGAAAATTTCGAAAAAATTTTATTCGCTATTAACCATTATTAAAACCATTTTTTGATATTGAGTTCTCTTTTTTAGTTATTTTGAATTAATTTGTATCAAAATCGAAAATCGAAAAAAAAAATAGTAATTATTTATTTTAAACACCTGTTAACGATAAAAATCAATTCAAAATAACTAAGAAAAGAGAACTCAATACCAAAAAGTGGTTTTAATAGCAAATAATTTTTTTTCTCGAAATTTTCAAAAATCGAAAAAAATAGTAATTATCATAGAACCGGTCTTAAAATTTGTAGAATGAATAGAAATTTAAAATTAAAAGCTATCAAAAAAATCGAATAGTATATACATTATACAGTTTCAAAAATAAGATTAAAATTTGCAAACTCAAAAATTGAGTATAAAAACCATTTAAATAATTTTTTTGTAAATTTTTCTAAAAAAGTTTTAAAAAAAATTCAATTTGGACCAATTTTGAAGAAGTTATGAGCGAAAAACAGAAATTCGATATCTTTTAAACCGGTGATCAAAAAATTTCAAAATTTACCTGGAAAAGTTTTTTGATGGATACTAAAATATGTCAAAAAATGAAAGAAATCAAAAATTTAAATTTTTCAAACCGTCGGATTTGTATATTTAAATATAATTTATTTGTAAGAGACTATAGTTTCGAAAGTTTAACTTTCATTCTCAGCCTTTTTAATTATAAATATTTTATTTGTAATTTCTCATGAGTTCAATTACCTGTTGGATAAATAGATAAATTCGTTTTGTAGATATAACAAGTTAGCCATTATTTGTTTGACTAACAAAAAAACAAATTTATCTATTTATCCGATAGGGTAATTGAACTCATGAGAAATTATACAAATAAAATATTTATAATTAAAAAGCCTGATGATGAAAGTTAAACCTAACAAATAATTTATACATACTATATAGGTATTATATTCGGGGTATATTATGTATATGTTTTTTGTATCAAGCGGAGGATAACCTCATTGATTTCTCTTTACGAATCAACAACTTTGCTACTGTGTTACTCTCGGCAAAACAAGTTATTTTCAATTAAATAAAAGAGTCACCTGGATTTCAAATTTTCAAAAGGGTTAAAAAATTTTAAATAATAAAATATTTTATTTAAATTAAGACTTTGAAAAATTAAAAGAGTCAAAGTGTTGACATTTTGAAAATTAAAAATATTACTTTTACGTGTTTTTTCAGAGCGAAGTGGGAAAGAAAAGGGGAAGAACTAGATTAGAATTTTACCCAGATAACGAAAGATCTAGGACAGGGCTGTCCAACCCGTGGACCGCGGGCTGGATGCGGCCCAGCACTGCAATGCGTGGACTAACATAAAATCATAAACTTCCTTAAAATATTGAGATTTATATGTAGAGATATATTTATTCCCATTTTCGAAATATGAATGTACATTTGTACAATACGTGAAGCTTTTTTCAAGAATAACATTCACTAAAAGCAAAATTATAAGCTCAACTATATAAGATAAAAAAATAATTAAGTTTCGAATATTTAAAAATTCCTCTTCTCATATTTTCATTTTCTAAAATATTTATTATTTCAATAATTTATATACTAACCAACTCTATAATTATATCATTCTAGTACAAGGAGACTAGAAATCGGGACTTTCTAGAACAATCACAATTAATTGATAATTTCTCTCCCGGACTAAAACTTGTCAGAACTTGTCTTTACGATATTTGCACGTACTTACATGTCAATAGATAATGGATAGTCAGGGATTATTATATCCGTGACCCTTTTAAAAAATAAATTGATTCCTCATATCCTTCTTTAATTCCATTCGATGTAAACCCGTGGGCCAATATTAGGTCATAAAATTCCTTAAAACATTGAGATTTATACGTAGATACTGGAAAACATAACAATTTGACATGATAATTTTTTTTCTCTAAAACAAGAAATCTAAATATCTATTGTGAAGTTTTCGGAAAATAAAAGTGCTAATTTTAAATTTTGAATCTGGAACTAGATTTCAAGATTGCCGAAAAAATAATTATCATTTTGGATTATTTTCGACTCCATTTTCATTAAAAATAAATTTCCTACTTGCAAACTTTCTGATTGAATGTTCTAGAACAATGATTCTCAATATGGGTTCCGCTGAACCCCAGAGTTCAACAAAGGGAGGATTGGGGTTCCCGCACCTAGAGGTCAATAAAAAAAAAATAGAAAAACAAAAATAGTAGTTAGTAGTATCACCCCTCAAAAAATTTGTGATGTAAAGAAAAAATACTAAATTTAGAGTCTAAGTATTTACCTTATAGTCAAAAAAAACATGATATTAAGAATGCGATGAACATCACTATTATTGTCTGCAATCTATGACTATATTCCATGCCAACTCTTTCACTTCTCTAAAATCCCACATCTAATTAATCTTTCATTTTTTTTATCAAAAATAGCTATGCTGGGAAATTGGATGTCGGCCCGATCAAGTTTTGTTTATTAATACATTATATTATCAAAATATTAATTTCATTAGGAAACTCGATAGGTGAAGTCGACCTAAGTCGGAATCTTGTACTATAAGTCCATTTAAAAAAAATAAGATATCTCAAAATTTGTGATTCATTTAAAGTAAACTTTTTGTTTATAACTAGTTAATATTTAATATATTATAAAATGCCAATGCTTTGTTCAATTTAAAATTGGCCAATAAAAGAAATTGCATAGCAATTGATTTTATTGAACCTTTAATTAATTTTCTTGAAAGAACAAAAAATGAAAAATTTGTCGAAGACTTCGATTTGGTTGAAGATTGATAAATCATTAAAATGGAGTGTCTTATAGTTCTATAAAAATTAAGATTTAGAAAAAAAAAAATTGAAGAAATGGCAAAAAAGTCGATTGTTCATAAAAAGTTTTGGAAGTTCAAAAAAGTCCGTAAAAGCAATTTTTTAAATCTCCAAATGTTTTTTACTTTTTTAAATTAGTGAACCTAATGCATAAAAAAAATACTGAAATGTCCCAAAAGTGAAAAAAGTAAGACTTGTACTATAAAATAAAAAAAAAATTATTTTTTCTCTAAAATAATTTTTAATAAAATAAATTGAATTTATATAAAAACTAAGCTGCAAGGCCCGCCTTCGGCGGCCCTCTTGCTAGCCAGGGGCACGCCCCCTGGACCCCCAACCCACGATTCCTATTCACACCCACCACACCCCCCGAACCCCACCCAGTACCTCCCACCCCCGCACCATACACCCGTGCCCAACCACCGCCCCCACCCCACCACCCCGCACCAGCCCACTACGCCTCCTGACCCTCACCTGAACACCCCACTCCACCCTGCACCACCCCACACCCCACCATCCCCCGGACCCCACCCACGCACCATAACTACACCCCCACACCCAGTTTTTTTTTTCATTTCTAGCCTTCTAGTGACCCATAGATTCTATATGCAAAATTTGGTCAAATTGACTCTAAGAGTAAGAATTTTCATTTTTTGACCCCCCCCCCATTTTGGGTGGTTAGTTTTTGCATTTCTAGCCTTCTAGTGACCCACAGATTATGTATACAAAATTTGGTTGAGTTTGGTCAAAGAGCAAGAATTTTCATATTTTTACCCTCCCCCTCTTTTTGCATGGTTTTTGGAGGAATTTTTTCAAACAAAAGTTGTCAGAAATCACATCCCCTATAACTTTTCTCATAATAAAATTTGCCGTAGAGTTAATTGTTTAGGAGTTATTTGATAATTTTCATTCGTGCGCCCCCCCCCCGAACCCCCTTCTGGGGTCAAAATATCAAAACGTTATATAGCTAAAAACGTAAGTTAGAAGACATCTGATGTAAATATGAAATTTCATAATAATCCCTTCGGCCGTTTTTACGTGAATCGTGAGCAACTTTTCGGAAACGACAGAAACATACAGACAGACAGACATACAGACAGGAATTTCGTTGAGGGTGTTTTCGTTCATAACTTTGCTTGAAACGTGAGCAACCAAAATTTGGCATGATTTGGAGCAATGTACAGACAAAACCTTAATTTTATATATATATATAGATATATGGAAAAATAATTATTATCAATAAATAAGTCTTCATTATTATTATTATTTTAAATGGTCTTTAGAGAAATGTCGGTTGTAATTTGTATGGTCTGTTCTCTAGACGTTAGGGATTAGAGACCCGCATTTTTCTATTATTTTAATTACTATTAACGACTAGTGAAAAGCTCCAATTGCTATTGATTAAACGACTCTTGGGTTAATTTATTTTTTGAAATTGTAAAAAAAGATCAATTCATTAGAAATTGAACGATTCTCATTTCGATTCATTTTGCAAAATCTTATTAATAAAAGTGCCCCATTTTTTTCGATGTTTCCTCCCCCAAAAATCGTTGCCGCGTGAGGGTGCATTTAGTGTTCCTGGACGCCGACAGAGGGCAGGAAAATCGTTCAGACGACGGAAAATTCCACCATTGGTGGCGGATCAATTTGCGCCAAAATATGGACCCTAAATGTCCGAATTTAGTCGATAGTCTTTTTAGGAGGAGCCATGATAAAGTACTCTTTTGTTACCTCTTCTTTTAAAATATTGTTATATACTTCTTTTGACAAAATTTATTCAATCAATACAAAAGATTGATCAAATAAGTCCCCTCCCCCTCCAGAATAATACTAAAATTTTATGTCTAATATTGAATTTGTCAAAAAATTATTTAGTTTTCTACGAGGGGTGAACCGCGACCTAATATGCTGTACACCTACTTCCACTTGTACTTCCAAAAATTTCCAAGTACTTCCAAATATTTCCAAGCAATTCCAAATATTTCCAAATAATTCCAAATATTTCCAAGTACTTCCAAATATTTCCAAATACTTCCAAATATTTCCAAACACTTCCAAATATTTCCAAGTACTCCAAATATTCCCAATTCAAATATTTACAAGTACTTTCAAATATTTTCAAGTACTTCCAAATATTGCCAATTACTTCTAAAATACTTCCAAAGAGGTGTACACCTACTTCCAATCGCGGATCATCCCTCGGTTTTCTAGTTAGTTTAATTTAATATAATGAGGAAAAATATGAATCTGAAAATGAATTTTTATAAATATAGCTTGATTAATCCGATGTGGAGGCGTATTAAGGGATAATAAGTTACAAATCGAAAAGTGAGTGATCGAATTAATGACCCCATAGGATAATGACCGATGTAATTGAAAAATTTGTCAGATTTTCAAAAAGCCAATTAGGGATGCTTAAGGCAACTAACTACCACAGAAGTCAAGTGAAATTTCTATAAGCACAAAGGGGGCAAGAGGGCCAGCCTCACCCCTCGATACTTCAGCTTACCATATACATATATAAATGCAAATTCACGAAAATCAAATTTATTAATTTTTTTTTCTAAATTTTATTTAATATAACTAATTATAAATATTTCATATTTTCCTATTAATTATTAGAACTTTTCTTAAAAAAAAATTTTTTGTTCAATATTTTTTTTCACCCTACACTGAAAAAACGATATATTTATAGTTAAGAAATTATATATTTGATATGAATAGATGGTTAATTATGGCGAAATCGATCTCTGTTTAATATGAATAAATGATATATTCTCATATTTTCAGAGCAACTCAAGATATATTAAATTGAAAATTTTTTTGCCGAGAGTAGCAGAATTTTTATATATTGATGGAGACAACAAAAAAGTGTGTCTTCTGCTGGAATTATAAATTTTATTTATTTATAACGAGACTATAGTTTCGAGGGCTTTGCCCTCTTCATCAGTCTATTACAATGGATTCACAGGAATAAATTTATGAATTTAATAATTCCAGCAGAAGACACACTCTTTTATTGTCTCCTTCAATATCAAGATATATTAATAGTTAAGATGCTGCTATTTGAACCAAGCACCATTTTTATTTGAGAAAAATAGTCCATTAGTTGAATTTGATTGTTGGGTAAATGAAATAATACATAATTACGATAAAAAATGATATAAACTTGAATATTTTTTATTTACAATAAATATAGGTACTGTATTTCTGACTAGAAGATGCGTATATTCATTTGATGTAGAATCTATATTCAATCAAATGAATTATATAAATATATTTTAATTATTCATTTGGTTAAATTAATTAGAGAAAAATTTGAATTATTATATATTTGTATTAACTTTCTAGGTAATCAAATTTTAATATATATTGTATTTCAACCGCATTATCTACTTTTCTTCACAAAATTCAAAATTTTATATTTCATTATTCGTGTCCATGATTAATAATTAAAGGGATCATAGGTAGTTGGACTTGACTTTAAATTAAATACAAAGTTTTTATTTAAATAGGCCAAACGTTTTGTTGCTGGTTCGCACCTTTTTCAGTGGCTAAAATAGCGAAACAAACCCGTTAGACATTTTTTTAATATTTTTAAATTGAAAGGTTTTTTTAGTCACAAGCCAATACCAGACAATAATTTTATTTTATTATTATTATCTATACAAAGTGGCAATTTTCAGATCTTGAACGAAATTGTTTTTATGAATTCAAACTTCTGTAATTGTTTAAAAAAAAATTGAAGAAATGTTTCATTTTTCAAATTTTAGTACTACTGAAGATGGTCCACCAGTGGTGACCGAAACTGTTTAGTGAATTAATAAAATAAATAATAATAATTAAATAAGATTATTGTCTTTTATTAGTTTGTGACTAAAAAAACCTTTCAATTTAAAAACGAAGTCACTTAAGTACTGAAAGAATCTTTTTATTAATCAATTATTTCATTTTTATAAAAGTACAATGGTAAGTAAGGTTAGTTTTTCTCACCTAATTTATTAAACTTATCTGTCTGGGGTTTTGACTAAGAGAATAACTATTTTCAAATATTTATTCAAATCACTCAATTTTATCAAATAATATAAAACATTTAAAACAATGTAATTGTTTCACGTTAAAATAATTAAAACAATCAAATTAAATTTTATTTTAAAATTTCTTATATATATCTATAAAGCCATCACTGTAATTCTTTTTGTTCTTGTAGGATTTCAAGAGATTAAGCTTTTGACATTGTACCATATTTATTATTTAAAATCAAAAATACACAATTGGAATACTTGATGTTTCGTGTACAACAATCCAACAGCATTAAGACTTCGGGAATCCCCGACCACGGTGCGTCACGATAGTCTAAATAATATGAATAAACAATAATTAAAAATATAAATTAAATAGAATAATAATTCTAGACAATAGTGACTAATTTAAATTTAATCTCTATATATTTAATCTATATATGTTTCTGTAGATATTCTGAATCTACAAAAACAAACTAAACAACTTTTATTAGAACTATTTTTTTATACGTCATTAAATAATAAAAAAATTAAATCAATTAAGTAGATCTCATAAAAGATCAAGAATTTTTAAATAGTTCTATTGAGTAGAAAATAATCTCTTAAATCTGAGTATAACGAAGTTTTCATATCATTATAAACACTTATTTCATTGTTGTGACTTTTCGATTTAATAAATATTAAAATAATTAAAACAATCAAATTAAATTTTATTTTAAAATTTCTCATATATATCTATAAAGCCATCACTGTAATTCTTTTTGTTCTTATAGGATTTCAAGAGATTAAGCTTTTGTACCATATTTATTATTTAAAATGGAAAATACACAATTGGAATACTTGATGTTCCGTACAACAATCAAACAGCATTAAGACTTCGGGAATCCCCATAGGATGCGTCACGTGAGTCTAAATAATATGAATAAACAATAATTAAAAATTTAATTTTATAAATTAAATAATTCTAGACAATAGTGACTAATTTAAATTTAATCTCCTCCTCGATTGATTAACATGTGTATCTATCTAGCTCTGTCAATGTCACATTGCAAAACATTCATCATTCAATTTTCTACATAAACTTATTAAAAAATATAACCTCGTTATTTCGCTAGGATATTACAAGTATGTATGTAATTGTTTTAAAAAAAATTGAAGAAATGTTTCATTTTTCAAATTTTAGTACTACTGAAGATGGTCAACCAGTCAGTAGACCGAAACTGTTTAGTGAATTAATAAAATAAATAATAATAATTAAATTAAATTATTGTCTTTTATTAGCTTGTGACTAAAAAAAACCTTTCAATTTAAAAAATTAAGTCACTTAAGTTGGAAGAATCTTTTTATTAATTATTTCATTTTTACAAAAGTACAATGGTAAGAAAGGTTAGTTTTTCTCACCTCATTTATTAAACTGATATGTCTGGGGTTTTGACTAAGAAAAAATTATTTTCAAAGAGTATATTTACAAATCACTCAATTTTATCAAATAATATAAAACATAAAACATTTAAAACAATGTAATTGTTACCCGTTAAAATAATTAAAACAATCAAATTGAATTTTAAAATTTCTCATTTATATCTATAAAGCCATCACTGTAATTCCAAGTGAGTTGAATTTTTGTTCTTATAGGATTTCAAGTCATTGTACCATATTTATTATTTAAAATCGAAAATACACAATTGGAATACTTGATGTTCCGTACAACAATCAAACAGAATTAAGACTTCGGGAATCCCCACAGGGTGCGTCACGTGAGTCTAAATAATATGAATAAACAATAATTAAAAATTTAATTTTATAAATTAAATAATTCTAGACAATAGTGACTAATTTAAATTTAATCTCCTCCTCGATTGATTAACATGTGTATCTATCTAGCTCTGTCAATGTCACATTGCAAAACATTCATCATTCAATTTTCTACATAAACTTATTAAAAAATATAACCTCGTTATTTCGCTAGGATATTACATGGCGGCGCCACTATCCACTCCTGTTTTTTTTTTCTCTCCAACTGGCCTATCTTTTTTTCTCCATCTATTGCGCAGCTAACTTTGTTCTTTTTCTTCCTCTTCGTCGTGAGTGCTGTATTTATCCTTTCCATCGAAAATCTCCTTCCCTCTCGTTCTATCTAATTTAAAAGCGCGCGCTCCTTCTTGCGCATTCATTTATCTCCTTCTTGCTTGCTCATGAGTTTCTCCCTCTCTCTGTCCTTTTATAAAAAAGACCCCCCCGTTCCCTAGGTTTTTCTTAGTTTTTAAAAAAATCTATAATTATTTAGGATAGATCACTTGTTGAATGTCCATCAGAGGAAGTTGAAAATAGACAGGACATAGTAGGGTTTATATTTATATATATATATGAGTGAGCAAGCAAGCAGTCAGACTGGAGTAGAGCGCTCACGAGGGAAAGAGATGGAATACGAGTTGGGCATTGGGGCTAGGGAGGGTGCGAGTGAGAGAGAAGATAGAAAGAAAAAAGAGGAGAGCTCGTCGTATAGTTCGTTGCGAACGAATACGCGAACGGAACGGGGAGGCGAACGCCAGGGCGAACCAAGCCGAACGGGCGAACGGCGAACCAACGCGAACGCAGCAACGGGAGCCGGTCGGGCGCTCGCTCACTTTATGCAGCTGTGAGACGATAACAACAATGGGCTATAGGACCGGGCCTCGATGGGGAAAATGCCAGATGGGCTATAGGACGACGGGAACGGAGTAAGAGCGGTGAGGTGAGGAACGGGAACAGGGACGAGCCATGGTGCGGGGCGGGGGGAGTGGGGCGGCAGGGGCGAGTTCGATGGAGGCTCGTTCGTTTCGCTAGCACAGCTCACTGCCTGCCTGGCCTGGGATATACCAGACGACAATGCCATCGAAGGGACAACCATTGTTGCAACAATACCCGCCCCGGAAAATCATCTTATTAAATTACTAGACTTCAGATACTTTTGTTTTATTAAAAAAAAAAAAAAAAAATTTATCAAAAATATACAACCAAAATTCAAAAATACTATTCATTTATATAACAAATTAATTATAATCTAGAAGAAGAAATAAATTAGAAAGACAACTGAGAGAACTTTAATTGGATTATGATACCATTTATTTTTGAGGATGAGTTAAATTGAACCCCGTCGAGGAGGAGGGTTGGTAAAGAGCGCACCGAAATGCTGGGGGGGGGGCAAGGAAGGTAGAGAAAAAGCTTTGTGTCATCTTCCAACTCGTTACTACCTTCACGTGGATACTAAATATTGTCTGAAATTAGAAGCGAACGAAGATGCAGTTCGATTATTTATATTTTGTTATAATTATTAACAATGAAAATCATATTATCTGATTTTTGAAGCTTTGACGGTCAAGTTAATATAATGGAGATTAGTTGAGTTAGACCGCCAACGGTAACTTTCTCCCTTCTTCATATTTTCAGTAATATACTATTACTATTAGACTATTACTATAGCTCTTTAAAGTGTGACACTCCATTTGAAGCGTTAGTGTATTTTTCTAAACATTCTTGGGATTCATGTTTTTAAGGGGGGGGGGGGGGATGTTTCATGGTGAAACATTATAAATAAAGTAAAGAAATTTTTTAGAAACTTTAAAATTTAAAATATAAAATTCTAGGTAGGTTTCACATAAATAAAAGATCAGATGCTTGTTTTGCACGACTCACGAGTTTATTTAGGTGAAACCTATCTAGTATTTTATATTAAAAAATTTTAAGTTTCTAAAAAATTTCCTTTACTTTATTCTTGGGATTCATGTTTTTAAGGGGTTTCCTGTTGCCTTCCCCTGTATTTGATTGAAAACCAAGGGTTGATAAAAAGCGCAGCGTGAAGGGGGGGGAAGCTTTGTATCATCTTCTAACCCGTTCCTAATTTCACGTGAATTTTAAATATTGTCTGAAATTAAAAGCGAATGAAGATGCAGTTCGATTATAATGATTATTTATATTTTGTTATAATTATTAACAATGAAAATCATTGTTGAAGCTTTGACAGTCAAGTTAATAAAATGAAGATATCATGAGTTAGACCGCCAACGGTAACTTTCTCCCTCTTCATATTTTCAGTAAAATACTCGAGGGGTGAACCGCGACCTAATATCGTGTACACCTACTTCCACTTCCACTTTCATTTCCAAGTAGAAGACAATAGATGAAGGGGCATTATCTAATGAATTCCAAAATAATTCAACAAAATTCCAAAGATGTGTACACCTCATTCCAATCGTGGTTCACCCCTCGAATATACTACTATTATACTACAGCTTTTTAAATTGTGACACTCCATCGCGTTAACGTATTTTTCTAAACATTCTTTGGATTCTGGGATTCATGTTTTCAAGGGGGTTTCCCGTTGCCTTCCCCTGTATTTGATTGAAAACCAAGGGTTCGTAAAGAGCGTAGCCTGACGGGGGGGGGGGGTAGAGAAGAAGCTTTGTGTCATCTTCTAACCCGTTCCTAACTTCACTTGAATATTAAATATTGTCTAAAATTAGAAGCGAACGAAGATTTAGTTCGATTATTTATATAATGTTATAATTATTAACAATGAAAATCATTGTTGAAGCTTTGATAGTCAAGTTAATAAAATGGAGATATCGTGAGCTAGACCGCCAACGGTAACTTTCTCCCTTCTTCATATTTTCAGTAATATACTACTACTATACTACAGCTTTTTAAAGTGTGACACTCCATCGCGTTAGCATATTTTTCTAAACATTCTTGGGATTCATGTTTTTAAAGGGGTTTCCCGTTGCCTTCCCCTATATGGGAGAGTATAGAAAAAGCTTTGTATCATCTTCTAACCCGTTCCTAACTTCACTTGAATATTAAATATTGTCTGAAATTAAAAGCGAACGAAGATGCAGTTCGATTATAATGATTATTTTTTTTTTTTTTTTTTGGCTTTTCGGCCATGGTAGCCATAAGCCATTTACGATACTATTTATTTTTATTATTTTTAAATTTGTCTCTACCTCGGGGGTCAGATTTTAGCCGGATGCCTCGAGCCGGATTCGAACTCGGGTCCTCTTGGTTAGCTGGCTGACATGCTACCGCCTAGCCTACCCGACCCCCCATAATGATTATTTATATTTTGTTATAATTATTAACAATGAAAATCATTGTTGAAGCTTTGACAGTCAAGTTAATAAAATGAGTTAGACCCCCAACGGTAACTTTCTCCCTTCTTCATATTTTCAGTAATATACTACTTACTATACTACAGATTTTTAAAGTGTGACACTCCATCGCGATAGCGTATTTTTCTAAACATTATTGGGATTCATGTTTTTAAGGGGGTTTCCCGTTGCCTTCCCCTGTATTTGATTGATAACCAAGAGTTGGTAAAGAGCGTATCTGGAGGGGGGGGAGTAGAGAGAAAAGTTTTGTGTCATCTTCTAACCCGTTCCTATCTTCACTTGAATATTAAATATTGTCTGAAATTAGAAGCGATGCAGTTCGATTCTAATGGCTCTTGGTCGTATTTTGTTTACATTTATTCGCCTATGGTTGCCAGGCGACACACTGCCGCGGACTAAATTCAATTCAGCCGGCTAATGTCAAAGAATAAAAAATCAGTGCTGTCGAGAGTATACAATTCTATTTATTCGTTTTGTATATTCTTTTTTCAAATATACCTACTAGATTTAAATTTTTATCAAGTTAAATTAATTTAAATATTGAAAATAAATTTTAAAAGAAATTGTGTCATAAATTTGCATAAGGTATCGATTTGGAGATGTTAAAATATATAAATAATAATAATCATAATAATAATGAAATATAGTACTTTACTGTGCCTAGTTTGGGTATGTATTTTAATCTTGGGTAGAGAACGAGAGATAAAAAATTGAAAGTTTTTGTCGAGAGTAGCAGAATTTTTATATATTAAAGGAGACAATAAAAGAGTGTGTCTTTTTCCTGGAATTATAAATTTTATTTATTTATAACGAGACTATAGTTTCGTTATAAATAAATAAAATTTATAATTCCAGCAAAAGAAAGAGAGATAGATTGATGATTTTCCTTAGCTATTTAGAAATTTCTCCAAAAATGAGAAATCTAAATTTATAAAATAATTAAGGCTGAAAATATGGAGATAGTGCTTTCAACAAAGCCTATTAACATGAACAACGATTACATGTATTTATTTGTTGTGTAATTGAAATAAAATTATATAAATATACTGGAGTTTATGGGAAAAACGCGTCAAATTTTTTATTTTTTATACCTTAAATTTTCATTATTTACCAAATATTTTGAGTTTTTCGGATATATTGAAAAAAATAAGCGAAAACATTTTTTTTCCACTAAGATTACATGTAGGTATTTATGTGTTGTGTAACTGAAATAAAATTATATAAATACTAGCTGACGCCGTCACCTATCCCGGCGGGGAGCGTCTCGTTTTTTTTTTGTTAAAGACAAAGCTTTTTCTTTAATAAAATAAGAATAAAGCAATATATTAAAAAAAAAAGGAAAAATGATTACATTGCTTACCTGTCAAAATTGATTTGATCAAAAATTTAAATATTTTTAATAAATAATAATAGTTTTTGAAAATAAATTGAAAATGCAAATAATTATAGAATAGGTATTAAAACAGTAAATGAATTATATATTACTTGTCAAAATTGTTCACTTAACCAAAAATAATATTGACAGTTGAAAGATTTGCAAAAAGCTCTTATCGGCCATCTTGTTCGTGTGCCTTTACCCCCAGAGAGGCGCTGGTGTTGTTTCCTCGAAAAATTTTGATGCCACAGGTGTGATATCTATAAAAACACTATATGTAAAAACACTCGTGTATTTGAATGGAATGTTGTGCGAAAATTTCAAAGAAATCGGTGAAGAACTTTCGGAGATCCTTCAACGTATCACTTAAGCGTAACAGTACATTTTTTTTATTTATATAGATACTACCTGTTTATGAGAAAACCCCGTCAAATTTTTAAATCTTATATCTTAAATTTTCATGATTTTTCAAACTTTAAGGGAGTTGACACCGTACACTTACTACCAAAAATTTGAGACAGAACGGCCTTTATTTTTCCCCTCCTCAAAGCGAAAACTTTTGTGAGTGGTTGTCCGCGTGGACACGCACACATATGCAAAAGACGTGTCTGTGTATACGCCTCAAGTAAAAGAAACACTTGGCAACGTCCCGGTACAGCGCTTGCGCAAATGATATATTTGAATATAATTCCTATTATTTATTTTATGCTATTCCAGAGTTGTTTCTTCTATTCTACACTTATAATGAACGTAGGAAAAAAGTTATTTAATTGTATATTTCGGGGGGGGGTTGCTTTTTTAACAGTATGCGATGTTGCCACGTTTCAACAGTGAATTTATTGAGGTGTTTTCGAAAGAAATCATTTTTCTTGACTTTATTAATTTTTATCGAGGAATCTAGAGAATTAATCCCTTTGAATTTTTATACACAGTTCCGTCAATACTTAAAGAGAGAGTACCTAAAATTTCATCGGATTTTCATTGTCATTAAATTTAATTTTTTATAATTCGATTACAATAAGTCGAAATATAGTAATATCCCATAAGGATATGTGTTAATTTATAAATTGGTTATATCCGGAAGGAGCGCTCAGAATTTCATGAAATTTGCAAGGACTTTTTTCATAAATATTTATCAATTTCCAAAATTTTAAAAAAATCTGATTGTAATCGTTTAGGGGTCAACTCCCTTAAATTGTTCTCCTGTAAAATTAGATTTGTTAGAGCCCAGTCATTTAATAGCCTGCGCATATCAATCTCATTTCCATAAAATGCCATAAATTTAAAAGAACAATTCCTCACGTTAATGGCGAGTTATCTTTTAACGTTTAGATATCCAATCCTCAATCATTCCGATATATCCATATATATTTTCCCAAAACCAGGATCTTGGAACCTATGGGCTTCATGGAACTTTAAAAGACTATTCGCCCAGTACAGTGTCTTTCCATTCGTCTTTTCTCTGAAGGAGGTTCTTTCAAGACAATCCACACCAAAAGTTTACAATACTTGACCATACCCTGTATGGTAAAGTAAAAAATACTGTATTTAAATACAGTAGTATGAATTTTACATTATTTTATATGATATGATTAAAATATATTATTTTATATGAATTAACGAGATTTTTCCAAGGGACCAGCACTTTCTTACGATTTATCGGGATTTACGATATATCGTGATTCTAATTTATTTTAAAATGATAAATCGTGGAATTTGTTTGTTAAAGCGAGATCTCCGTAATTTAATTTCTTAAAGTCCCAATTTTTTGAATAAATAAGAAAAAAAGTCAAAATTTAGTACACTCTCTTCAGTTTTTGATGATTTGATAATTTTTTTGACTGCAAATGGCTTGAGCTAAAAAGTTGAAATATGGAATAAGGGTGTGGTTTATTAAAATATAAACTTTTGTGCCTGCTTCAGCTTAATTTTAACCGGTCAATAGAGTTTATTTAAGGATAAGATATTTTTTCTAATTTTCTGCATTTTTCGTTCGAAAGTTCTGAAACTACAAAGCTACAAATATAAAATTCGGGTGTGTGCTTAAGACCACACGACACAAGTGATAACTTTATGGCATTTATAATTCTAATATTCTAAAATTATTAAAATTTATATTTTTATAAAAAAAATTTAATTATTTTTTTGGTGTTGTTAAATGTATATTTATGTTATGTTATTTTTAAATATAACACGAGGGGGTGGGGGGTTATTAAGGGGCAAGGGGGGGTGAATGTAACTTATGTACTAGGGAAATTGGGCTTTATTTTATTACGTTAGTGTTAAATTAATCTGCTTCGCTATTTGTTTATGGGGTGGGTGTGTCCCTCAGTGTCTGATCCAAGTGGCACGTCCCTAAAATGGAGAATGAAATTTGAGGTGATGAGTGAAGGATGTAGGGAAATGGGCTTCCTGGTACTAATGCTATAAATAATGTTATACAGACCAGCGGTTATGATAGACAATGATATAGTTTTATTCCTTAGCAGTACAATTAGTTGAGGTGAGGTAGAGAGTGTCGTACACGGCAAACTCGTTTGGGTCCAGCGGGATTATTGATAGACTCGTCGCTGCTGAAGAACGGCCGGTGAGAATAATATATATATAATGGGTTTGAGCGCCGACTTCGAAGGTGTGCTTCTCGGGTCTCAATGTAGATAATTATATATATATCAGCGGTATGCGCCTTGTATGCCGGAAGTCCTGGTATTAGCGACGAACGTGTACCATTAATACTGGGCCTTAGATGACGAAGGTTACTCGATGAAGAAAGGAATATAGAACATATATATATATATATCAGGAGAAGTTGCAGCTTTTGGCTCTCTCGCTGTGGTAATAATAATAGAATGTGTATTGTCAATTCGCCTCACTCATGTCATGTCAATGACTTGCGGAACTTGAATATAACAGTATTTGTGTAGATATATTCTGAGCACTTGATAGCAGTAGATGCTCACTCTCTCTCCTGACAATGACTGACTGCGGAACTTGCTCATGTCAATGCTCTTCTATGTTGTTAATCACCGGTCATTGCTACGCTTTCCCAGAACTCATAAGTTTCCTTTGTTTGATGATAAATTGATTGCCTCAATTAGACTTAATGATGAATAAAAATAAGAATTTAATTGATTAATTATGAAAATAAATTATGGTTCAACTCCAGGACCATTGCACCTCCGACGTTATGGTAAAGAAAAATGATTAACTATATTGAGATATTATATGTATATTGATGGATAGTTATTTATTTTTCTTATGATATTTATTTATGGGGTAGTTATTGGGGACAAAAATGCTCGATTATTCATTCATGTATCGGGGTTGCGGACAGACGGACTCCAGACTCACCAGAACGCACGGTAACTCGAAAACGCATCGCCGAGACCTCACTCAATGCACCAGGGTATATATATATTAAATCATCCCGGATTCAGGGTGGGAACAATCACACGACTAACATGTTTATTATAGAGTATATTTATAGCGTTAAGTGAAATATTGATTCATTTGCGTCCACTTACCTCGAGACACACTAGATTTTCGAGCAACAGGTAAAAAGGGTAGAAAATTATTTAATATGGAGGGGCAGAGGTATATGCTTAGGGTTACTATGGGGTTTGTGTTTATGACACATGACTCAAGGAATTAGGAATATCTTCTTTTTATTCGAATAATATTGATATTCGTGTTTGTTGTGATTCTATGGGATTAGGGATTAATAAGTGAGTGACCTGAGTAGAGAAGGTATAACGAGAATGCAAGCAAGAGCAGGCTTTGACAATGATGGAACGAGTTTGCAATTTATAATAGATGTTAAAAATAACCGTCCAATACTACGTAATTGATTTGATTACACCAGCATTGACAATCATATGTTTTTAATAATGACTGAGCTATCAAGACAAATAACAGAATAAATGATATCACTGGGGTAGTTAAAATAAAGGACTAAAATATAATACTTATGTGTGGGTGGGTGAGATGTAAATTTAATAGGGGATCTAAATTTTAGTTAATCGGGTAAGAAATAAAAATAAAAACTAATGGCAAAATATAAAAATGAGGGCTCGATTGATTTTATAAACGTGAATTTAATAGAACGGATTAATGTATTTGTCTATTTACTGCTTTTACTGGGAACGAATAAATTAGTGATTTTAATGGTAAGCTATTAATTATCGATTACTATTTTTGAGATTTATTTAAAAATATCTTAAAGAATAGAAGTAAAAATTTAATGGGGACTAATAAATTTATATTTTATAAGAAGGTGGGGGCTATGCAATTTTATTGGAATTAAGGCGGAGATTTTTTTGAACAAATTATATATATATATGCAACAAATGACAGCAATAAAAAATGAATATGATAGTGGGGGAGAAATAAATGGAAACTTGGCTTGATTATTATTCTTACATTTTTAAGACGGATATCAGTGGGAAGACGATTTTCTTAGATTTCACGTGGATCAACAAAATATTTTCTTTTCATTGATTTCAGCGTGTATGATTCCGCGAGGCGTTACGAACGATTTGTTCCAACGCCATGGTGCCGGGGTGCACTTTATTCTGAAGCACGTTTCCAATAAATATTATTAATGATTTTAATTTTATTAATTTTAAACTTAAAAATGCTTTGAAATACTCTTTAAAATATGTGTCTAAACCAAGTAAAATTTTAACTGTGGGGATGATTTCGATTAGGGGATTTGTATCGATTTTAACTAAGGGCGGTGGGGACTGAATTTTAATAATTTGTTGATTATTAATAACTGGTGTATGTGTTTCTATTGGGGGCTGTGAGGATGGAATTTTAATAATTTGTTGACTGATAATTGGTTCATTAATCTCTATGACGGGTAGATAGGTTACTGACTTTAATTCGGTGGTGGGCTCTATGATGGGGCTAATATTAACATTCTTGAAGGGGTCTGAATTGAGTTCTTGTGTGGTTTCGGTGAATTCGGCTGTGGATACCGTTGTTGCAAATTGAAATTTTAATGGAGGGGTTTGAATGGTTGGGAGGGCAGTTACTACATCTTCATTCTTTCCGGGAGGATCATTAAATTGACTATCGGTCCCATCGAGCTTGCTGGTTATTTCATTACATTTGCTATTCATACGCTTAAACTGGCTATCCAAATTATCGAATCCCCTTTCAAATGTACGATTCATATTTTCAAATCCACTATCCATATCCATACTCACTCTCTCAAATTTGTCATTTAAATTCATACTTTGTCTAGTCTGCTCAGTCATCATACTCATTATCTGCTTGAGCATTGCCTGCGTATCATCATTATTGGGGGTGGTGGGTCTAGTACTAGGGGTGTGGAGGGGGTTGGGGGTGGCTTTTCTTTACCTGGCGCTCTGTCCAATGTGGCTCCGATTTCGGCTGTGGGAAAATGAATCATATTGTGATCATTATGTCCTGATTGGCTGGAGTGAATTGGTCTTGAGGATGCGTCCCCGGTGCCCGCCATCGGTCCAGCGAGCATAGAAAGTGTCCCCTGTACGTCCGACATCGATAATATTACTCGAAAGAAGAAAAACAAGAGGCAAAAAGTAAATAAATATTTGAAGTTAAATTTATAATTAGTAGGTGGAAGTGTCAATGGCCTTTGGTTATTTACTTATTTTTAATTCAGGCAAATATAAATATAGAATAAATTTTTTTGTAAATTCTTTTTCAATATAATAATTTTTCTTTTTTTTTCAAACAAAGGAACCTGCTAATCTCTGGGTAAACGTAGCTACTTTCAAATATTTTCAGAATTATAGTACCAGGAAATTGTGAGATGAAATGATTTTTTTTTGAAAATGAATAGGGATTGTCACCTGGATCAGTAGAATACCGGCTTCTTTTGCGGCCTATCCAATCCCAGCACCTCCACCACACGAGGGGGTGGGGGGTTATTAAGGGGCAAGGGGGGGTGAATGTAACTTATGTACTAGGGAAATTGGGCTTTATTTTATTACGTTAGTGTTAAATTAATCTGCTTCGCTATTTGTTTATGGGGTGGGTGTGTCCCTCAGTGTCTGATCCAAGTGGCACGTCCCTAAAATGGAGAATGAAATTTGAGGTGATGAGTGAAGGATGTAGGGAAATGGGCTTCCTGGTACTAATGCTATAAATAATGTTATACAGACCAGCGGTTATGATAGACAATGATATAGTTTTATTCCTTAGCAGTACAATTAGTTGAGGTGAGGTAGAGAGTGTCGTACACGGCAAACTCGTTTGGGTCCAGCGGGATTATTGATAGACTCGTCGCTGCTGAAGAACGGCCGGTGAGAATAATATATATATAATGGGTTTGAGCGCCGACTTCGAAGGTGTGCTTCTCGGGTCTCAATGTAGATAATTATATATATATCAGCGGTATGCGCCTTGTATGCCGGAAGTCCTGGTATTAGCGACGAACGTGTACCATTAATACTGGGCCTTAGATGACGAAGGTTACTCGATGAAGAAAGGAATATAGAACATATATATATATATATCAGGAGAAGTTGCAGCTTTTGGCTCTCTCGCTGTGGTAATAATAATAGAATGTGTATTGTCAATTCGCCTCACTCATGTCATGTCAATGACTTGCGGAACTTGAATATAACAGTATTTGTGTAGATATATTCTGAGCACTTGATAGCAGTAGATGCTCACTCTCTCTCCTGACAATGACTGACTGCGGAACTTGCTCATGTCAATGCTCTTCTATGTTGTTAATCACCGGTCATTGCTACGCTTTCCCAGAACTCATAAGTTTCCCTTGTTTGATGATCAATTGATTGCCTCAATTAGACTTAATGATGAATAAAAATAAGAATTTAATTGATTAATTATGAAAATAAATTATGGTTCAACTCCAGGACCATTGCAATAATATTATTATATTTAATGTTTAGATTTTTTTAGTTTTTTTTTATTCAGGATTTTGGACTAAGTATTTACGGCTAAATTTAAAAATAGAGATACTTAGTCCAAAATCCTGAAAAATAAGTTGACGTGTTCTGATGTGGCCATCCACTTGACTTTACCATACAACCTGGCCCCTCACTTATATTTAATATTTAATAAAATTATTTATAATCATGTAGTGGAGGGGGATTAGTTTTTGCAATTTTAGACTCCTGGGGGCCCACTGATTTTGTATACAAAATTTGGTTGAGTTTGGTAAATGACCAAGATTTTCATTTTTTGACCCTAAACCCCCCCTCCCCCCATTTTGAGCGGCTAGTTTTTGCATTTTTAGACTTCTGGGATCCCACTGATTATGTATACAAAGTTTGCCTCAAATGGGCTAGATTTTTAATTTTAACCCCCCTCCAAATCCCTTAATTCTGGGTCAATATGTACCAAAATCTAATCAGCTCTTAATCTCAACGGATAAAAACTACGTGTGAAATTTGGTTTCGATATTCATCCTAGTTTTTGAGCTAGCTCGTCGACAAAACGCATAGACTACAGGCATTTTGACAAAACAGTTATTATCTCAAAAAATATAATTTTTTTGATGTTCACTTATTAGAAATTTTTTGTAGACCAAAATGGCATGGTTTTGCTCAATTTTTTTAATCAAAATAGTTTCAGCATTTTTTGAGTTATTTCAAAAAAAGAAGCAAAAAAACACTTTTTTCATGCACGATTACAATACTTGACCATACACTGTATTGTAAAGTAAAAACTAAAAAAAACAACTAAATATTAAGTATAATAATATTATATTTAAAAATAACATAACATAAATATATATTTAAGAACCCCAAAAAAATAATTAAAACTTTAATTAAAATATTTATTTTTTATAAAAATATAAATTTTAATAATTTTATTATTTTTTGAAAATAATAATTAATATTTTTTCCGACAATGATTGAACTGGCACTAGACCACAGTTCAACCGTGACCCGTGACGTGACTCGTGACGGCTTAGTCCCATTTATTGCCCAGGAAAATAAAATGTACATGAGCTCCAAAATTAAAATATAAGATATTAATTTGAGCTCAGAGCTAATGCTACAGCGCCATCAGTGGCTTGAATTGGTATCAACCGTGACGCGTCACGGCTCAATTCCATTTACTGCCAAGTAAAATAAAAAGTGTGCAAGGTGCGCCAAAAGAAGTTATCACTTCAATAATTTTACAAATACAGACATGTTAGCACCAGAATGAACTTTCTACCATCAAACAGGGTGATTCAGTGATCACTAGAGAACGCAAAAAAAATTCTTACTTTTTTTTTCACTTTTGAGACTTTTCAGTATTTTTTTTTATACATTATGTCCACCAATCTAAAAAAATAAAAAACATTTGGAGATTTAAAAAATGACTTTTACGGACTTTTTTATGAAAAATCGACTTTTTTGCCATTTCTTCAATTTTTTTTTCCTAAATCTTAATTTTTATAGAACTATAAGACACTCCATTTTAATGATTTACCAATTTTCAACCAAATCGAAGTCTTCGACAAATTTTTCATTTTTTGTTCTTTCAAGAAAATTAATTAAAGGTTCAATAAAATCAATTGCTATGCAATTTCTTTTATTGGCCAATTTTAAATTTAACAAAGCATTGCCATTTTTTAATATATTAAATATTAATTAGTTATCAAACTTTAAATGAATCACAAATTATGTGATATCTCATTTTTTTTAATGGACTCATATAGTCTAAGATTCAGATTTAGGTCGACCTTCACCTATCGAGATTCCTAATAAAATTAATATTTTGACAATATAATGTATTAATAAACAATACTTGATAGGGTCGACATCCAATTTCCCTGTATAGCTATTTTTAATAAAAAATTAAAGTTGTTAATTTTAGTACATAAATGTAGTTATCGAGTTTCTGGATAAATATATTACCAATCGAGAGTAAAATATGTATATAAAATGCTAAAGTTGGGTCGCCATCTTTTTTCCCTGCATAAGCAGAGGTAAACAGGGTATCAACAGGTAACTTCAAATTAGTATTTTGTAGTTATAGAGTTTCGCTTTATTGTTGTATATGGAAATGAAGATAATTAAAAAAAATAAAATAACAAAATAAAAATAAATAAATCTAATAAATTAGATAAAATAGCTATGCAGGGAAATTGGATGTCGACCCTATCAAGTTTTGTTTATTAATACATTATATTATCAAAATATTAATTTCATTTGTAAACTCGATAGGTGAAGGTGTCGACCTAAGTCGGGATCTTAGACTATCAATGATTTCATCTTAAAAATTTTCTTATATGTAGTTATATATTTATTTATTGTTTTGATGACTTATTCCTATCATCCTCAGGACGAATAGACGTCACTGTAAACAGTGAATAGATACATTTTTAATTTATAATTTTTGTTTTTACTTTTCATATCAAACGTACCACAATACCTAATAACAGCCGACAGTAACATTTATTTGTTCTGATAATGATGGGATTAAGCCATCAAATCTGTTGACAAATAAATAAAATATACATACAGTGGCTGTTTATTAAATCATTTTGTCATAAAAATGACAGCCACACTCCTAAGTAATCGTAAATTTTTTAATTTTTATTACAAACAATTATTATAATGCACTTCGATCGCTAATTTTGTGGTAATTCTCAAATAAAATAAAAAAAATAAAAAATAAAAACGGGATGTATAATCATCATCATACACGCGGGTTCTTACTAGTTAATACGCGTTTCACTGAATACCTTTGTGGCAACTAGAATTTTCTGATGTTGGTTGAGTTTGGTTAGAATTATCATTGTTGAATTTCCGCCTAATTTTGGGTGTTTTTTATTTTCAAAAAATTTTAAACGAAAATGTTAAAAAATAACATCCTCTACAATTTTGCTTCTCATTTTTGACATTTTTGTTTAAAAATTTTTGAAAATAAACACCCAAAAATGAGACGGAAGGTCAAAAATGAAGACTCTAGACCTTTGAACTAAACTCAACCAACATCAGTAAATTCTAGTTGCCTACAAAGGAATTCAATGAAAGGCATTTTAATTAGTAAGAACCCGTTTTTACTAGAAATGCGTTTTTACTGCAAATATATATATATATATATATATATATATCTAAGTATATATATAATTATATCGAATAATATAAAAAGATGTAGAAGAAAGAGTAAATAAATATTATATTTAATATTCATTTACTATTAGTTAAGGATTCTTGGTCACTTGTTATTTTCTGTACTTCCTGAAAATGGGTGATAGCCCGAAAATATATATATATTGAAAAAAAATTTTAAATCTTTTAATTTTTTAATTTTAATGTGAAACAAGTGACCAAGAATCCTTAACTCATAGTAAATGAATATTAAATATAATATTTATTTACTCTTATCTTTATTAAAGATGTTTCACCTTGCACCAACACCACAATCTCTACTAATTAAAAGATGTAGTATAAAATTATAATTGAGATTTTGAAAATATTTTAGAAGTTGTTTATTATATAGTAAACCCTTAAATTTAAAAATCACTTGAGAATGATTACAGAAACAGTGATTGAAACGTTATTTTTTTATTAAAAATAAAAATTTAAGTCTTCATAAAAAATTTCTAATTTTTCTTCGAAAACCCTCTAAAAAATTCAATTTATACTTAATATAATCGGCTTGCTTGCGACGAGGGATTTTTTCAATTTTAAAACCCACCGATGGGTGAACCGCGATTGGAATTAGGTGTACACCATCTTTGGAATCATGTGGAATTATTTTGGAATTCATTAGATAATGTCCCTTCATCTATTGCCTTCTACTTGGAAATGAAAGTGGAAGTGGAAGTAGGTGTACACGATATTAGGTCGCGGTTCACTCCTCGAAACCCACTAATAGTTTATGACAAATAACATTTATTAAAATTAGGAAATTTAAATTATTATTTTAAAACCCACTAATACTTCATGACAAATTAAATTTATTAAAATTCAAGAAATTTAAATTATTATATCAAAGGAGGAGAGGGAGAGGAGGGTGAGATCCAATCGACTTGATTGGGGAATAATGGAATTGAAATAATTATCGGAAAAGAGGTTTTTTTATCTAATTAGATTTTTCCTCTTATTAAAAACAAGGACTAAAGATAAATAAGGACACTCGATGGTGGAGAAGCAATCTCCGGAATCGAAGCTAAAATACAAAGTATACATTAATTAATGTAAAATAATTGGTTTAATAAAATTCATAAAAAAAAAAAAAAAAAAAAAAAAAAAAATTATTATATGAAAACCCACTACGGAGTCCAGGGGGCGTAGCCGTCCAGGGGACATAACATATTACTTGGTAGGCTAAGCGTATATGTGTGTTTGTCTGAATTCGAAACCAAAGATAACTAAAAAATGGAAATAGAAAGTTTTCGCCAATGCAGGAAATGTGGATTTCTATTATGAAAAGTGATTAAATTGTAGGCTTTCTAGTATAAGAACTTCTAGCTCGAAATTCTAAAAAGAATCATATTCTTATACAAGCATTTTTTGAATAAGGTGTTATTTTGTTCGTTATAAAATGCTGAACATTTTTCTATATGAAATGCAATTTTATTAATTTAATATTTCAGGAGATATGCCTGATTGGCGTACTGACATGAACGATATTTTGAAGAAAACTCTCTATATCTTTCTAATTATTGGTTCTACTAAATATGGTTTTATTATATGAAATGTTTAGTATATTATTGTGAATAGATTGACACTTTATTTTTAATATTTAGTTAAAAATTAACCGAGTTATGAGCGAAAATCAATACTTAATATAGAACTACAAGCATTTTTTGAACGTTTACAGTAAATGAGCTGAAATTTAATAAACTTAGTCTAAAAAATTATTCATTATATAAAAATCCAAAAATCAGTAACATTTCGAATCTTTTATGAAAATTAAAACATTTTTGTGAGTCTCAGTAAATGAAAACAATCACCCGAATCGATTGCGTAACATTGCATTTTTAAAACACATATTTAGTTAAATATTTATCGATGAAATAAAAAAAATTACAAAAAAGTTATTTAATAATTCATTTATAATTTTGGATTTATTATTATTATTTTTTATTAAAGTTTGAATTTTTATTTAAATGACACTTAATTAATTATAATTATTTATTGAACACGAACAAATAATACAATATAACTACGTTTCGATCGACTTATTCTGCGATCGTTTTCTAGTTATGATCACCCACTCCGATTATAGGTTAACTGAGCCATTCACGTGTCGGTCAGACTTATATAGAATACATGTATAGTCCAGTCAAAAAGCCGACACACTGACGATCTCAGCGCCCCTGTCGGATTGAGCATTACATGTTTTTAAAAACCATAAAGTGAAAAATATTGACAAATCAAATGATAATAATAATAATAATTACATGTAAACTAAAATATTCTTGACATGTGGATTAATTGTTATTTATTACTGCTATTATTATTATCATTTGATTGTCAATATTTTTTCGCTTAATGGTTTTTAAAAAACATGTAATGCTCAGTCCGACAGGGGCGTTGAAGTCGTCAAAGTGTTGGGTTTTGGACTGGACTGTACATGAAGCCTGACCGACACGTGATTGGCTCAGTTAATCTATAATCGGAGTGGGTGCTCATACTTGAGGAACGATCGCAGAATAAGTCGATCGAAACGTCGTAGTTTCATTGTATCATTTGTTCGTGTTCAATAAATAATTATAATTAATTATGTGTGATAGTGTGATTTAAATAAAAATTCAAACGTTAATCAAATTAATCACAAAATTAAAAGCTTCAACAGCTTCCTTACTAATTTTTTTATTAGGTTAAAAATTTTAAAATTAGCAAAATCAGAGCATCATCTGTGAATTTTCAAATTAGTAAAGTCGCCGTTACTCAGTGGATATGAAATACTTTTCTGAACGTTCTAAGCCCCCTCTAAAGATTCTTCAATCTAATAAAATTTTATTAGTTAGTGTTGGATAAGAAGAGGGGAGGGAATGAGTCAGAAGATATAAGATCAAGATTTTTTTGTTGAAGGATATTTATATTATATAAGCCTTAAAAATAAAATTTCCGTAACGCCTGGAGTGCAGCAACCTACTCAACAGCCCCGTATATCTTCTCCGCAGCTTTCGCCTGGGTCGAATTTCTTTTTCGAAAGGACTCGCGCTCGCCGACCATTCGGGTTTCTATTCAGATCGTATATTT
This sequence comes from Forficula auricularia, assembly GCA_024734495.1. Lineage (NCBI taxonomy): Eukaryota > Metazoa > Arthropoda > Insecta > Dermaptera > Forficulidae > Forficula > Forficula auricularia. The sequence goes on along the minus strand of JALMQS010000152.1, from coordinate 1,648,501 downwards.
ATTTATTTATCATTAGACGCACCAAAATCCTTTTACACTATACCGTATATATACAATATTTTTTTTTTACTTTATCCAATGCGAAGCATGGGGAAAGTATTGTAATCGGTCTCGCGGCAAACGAGACTTCAAAGGGTCCTCAGGTAAAGACTACGGAACCCATGGACTCAATTAAAGTCACAAATTGTAGTATTCAATTAGGTTAAATTTTAGCATGTGACGGTTTTGCCGAAAATTACATGGGGTCTCGTCAAGAGGCCAAAAAGTGCGATTTTTTCATTTAGTGCGTGCCGATGGATGGATGGATGGATGTATCGTTTTTTTGGCCCACGCTTGAGTTGTTTGTCATAAAAGAATTTAGTCTTTTTAATTTTAAGTCGATTCTTCCACGCTTTCAGTAGAGGTTGCCATTAATAGTCAAAACATCAAAAATGGAATGCAATACGGTTATTCCTCTAGTATTAGATAAGAATCGATCGTTATTTTTGATTTTAAGTCGATTCCTCCATGTCTTCAGCAATGGTTACCAATAATAATCGAAGGGTCAAAAATCTAATGTAGAATTGTTATCCCTCAAGTATTAGATGAGAATCGATGGCTAATTTTGATTTTAAGTCAATTCCTCCATGTCATCACCAATGGTTACCAATAATAACCGAAATGTCAAAAATCCAATGTAGAATGGTTATTCCTCGAGTATTAAATGAGAATCGATCATTATTTTTGAATTAAAGTCAACATGAACTGCAAATTGCAAGTGATATCTGATTAATAATAAAGGAATAAACATATTAATATTTCAAATGAATTTGGATAAAGTTTAGCAACGATCCGTTGCAGTTTATTTTTTTAATATAAATCCAAGTGAGTACTTAATGAGACAAATAAAACATAAAGAATATATAAAGAACATAAATAATAAATAAAACATGGAATAACAAAGTGTTTGAAAATAATTTGATCAATAACCTGATGAAGCTACAATAATTTATAGAAACATTGCTATTGGTCGTATGATTTTTTCCCCCTCTGATTCGTTATATATAATACTGATTATGGAACTGAACAATAATAAAATTAAATACAATTTTATTATTATTATTATTATTTAATTGGATGTTGATGAAAGCAGTCCACGGTGGTTGTAAAAAATAAGACTATAGAGGTTTTATTATTTTACATTTATTTGTTAAAACAAATAAATGTAAAATAATAAAACCTCTATAGTCTTATTTTTTACAACCACCGTGGACTGCTTTCATCAACATCCAATTACATATTTATACCAGTCCGTCTCCTAAAGAAAATCTCTATCAATTATTATTATTATTTTTCAGGATTATGTTTATTTAGATAACTGTTTAAATCGCTGATTCATACAGTTTCGGCTTGAATAGAAAAGCCATCATCAGGTCTACAATCGAAAAAACATTGTTTTATTAGATCCGCGCCCTTTTTAGTAATTTTACTCTATCATATTGTAATGAAAGAATCGACCAGTATTAAATAACATAAAAAGAGAATTTTTTGTTATTTAATAATTGTGTGGGTGAGCGATTCTTTCCTTAGAATATGATAGAATAAAAAGACTAAAAAGAACGAGGATAGAATGGCCTCTCTTCCTTTAGATCAGTGTTTTTTCAACCTTCTTCAATACGCGACCACCTTAGTATGAAAAAATTTCGCGACCCTCTTGTAATCTGTATTTTATTATGTTACAAATATCAAATCCGTACAACATTTTTATTAATTTTTATAGTTAAGTATCGGCTAAATACACAATTAAGTTTTGTTAAGGGAGAATGGCTCTTGATGAAACATTTTAAATAAAGTAAATAAAATTTTGAAAATTTTTCATTACTTTAAACAAATATGTACCTAAAACAGACATATTTTTTACATCGATTACATCGCCAAACGCCTCGTCTTGTGTTAACATACATCATCATCATCATCGAGTATACAGTCCTAAGAATGGTTTGATGCAACAATCCGTCTCCACTCGACTCTGTCCCCCGCCAGCTGTTTGACCTCTTTAAATGTCTGGCATCCCATATCCCCAATTATTTGTTTGAAATATTCTAATCTGGGTCTTCCTCTTCCCCTTTTCTTTCCCACCTCCCCCTCCAAGATATCCCTAAGAAGTCCCCCATGTCTCAGTGTGTACCCCATCATCTGACCTCTTCTCTTCTTCAGACTCTTCCACAAGGTTCTTCCAAGAACTTAACATACAAATGTCCTTTAATTAATATTTTTTTAAACTGTTTTTTTCTTTTGTACTGAGGCTCCACGTTGAAAAAACACTGCTTTAGAGCTAAGGCATTGCAATGATGCCAAATACAAGTCAGGACCTGTTTCAGATTATTCGAGATTATTTTTTTAATTTCTATTATTTTAGCAACGACTCTAGGTAAGAATATATTAAATCAGATTTAGATATTTATCATTTAATATTATTAATTAACTGAAACTGCAAATAAAGACCGTACCGAAAAGATTTACTTTTCTATCCAATTCATTTTCGAAATACAATTTAATTGTTATCACTCCTTGGCAACAGATATCCGCATACAACTGCAATAAGGCCGCTGCACATTTTTTTAAATTAAAATGATGAGAGAAGGAGTTACAACAAAAAGGTGCAACCCCTAAAGGCCTGGGTTGGCCCCTCCATCGTGGGAAAGAAGAAGAAATAATTTTATGGGCTGGGCGGGGGTCGAAGGTATCTGTGGATACGGGTCTTAAATAGCTGAAGGTTATAAGTCGCGGGAAAGATGGTGGCAGGGAGCGAGTTCCAGTCTCTGGAGGTCATAGGGATAAAAGAGTTGGCGAAAGCGCTTGTTCGACTTTTATCCAATTTGACAGCGAAGGGGTGCTGAGCGTTCGAAAACCGCTTGTTTGAATAATTTTTTGTCTGCCTATTGCTAGCAGATGGCTTCCAAGCACCAACAAAAAATAGAACATGTCCTATCTTTTAAATCAAGCAAGCTAGCCAGAAAGACAGCCAGTAGTGACGTCATTTCGATCCCGACAGGCCTCCAAATTGCAAACACAGAGCTCCCATCCCAAAAACAGGTAGAGGAAAAAGCCTCGTGTGCAGCGGGCTTTAGTATACTATTTATGAAGTTCGCATAGAACTGTTTGAGGATAACAATTTTAGGATAACGTTTCAGTCTATTATTTAAGTTTAATTTTTGTTTCATTCCGGTATTTTTAGGCCATGGAGATGCGGCGAATGGTCAGAGAGAGGAAGTTAGGTGTTGTTGGAGTCCAATGACCATGCAAGCAAGCAAGCAGGCGCCGGCCGAATGCAGAGGAACACTACAGGGTGGGACAGGTCGGGGATCAATGCCGAAAGGGGATCCCCACGTCAATCCACGATTTTATACCACTATTCGAGAGATGCCACTCCAATTAACAAAGATTTATCAAATAAAACTTCATTTCAAACGTAATAGGAACAACATTAAAAATGAACAGTTATTAAGGAAACTAAGAGATATTAATTTAATATGAATGAATTGATAACATATACAAGGTGATTCACGGTCGATGGCACGTTAGACGTTTATGGAAAACGGAACGCAGGATTTTTCTGAAAATTTACCACCTTACATTTTCTTACCTGTTCTATCGATCTAAAATATTTTCAGCATTGCGACGTTTCGGCTTCCATCGAAAAGTCGTAGCAACTTTATTTTTTTTAATGGAATACCCCGTGTATTAACACGTTTTTAGAACCGCCCTATTATTAAAATACTTTTTGTTAATACTGTCCTATACCTCTCTCTATTGGTTTTCAAGATAAAAAATAATTTGTGTTAAATATGGTCCAAAAACTAAAATAAATTAGTGATCTCAATTCATGAAAAGTTGACATTTTCGTGGTAGTTTACACACACACAAAGTATTTAATTTACGCAGAAAAATCGACTCCATATTATACAGGGCGTGCTAAGATTACTTTTATTTCCGTTATTCATAAAAGGCGTCAAAAGTTAGTTTTTTCAAAAAAATCTCCCAAAATGATCGCAAATATTGATTGTTCAAACTAAGTTCTTATGAAATTATTTATTTTGTACCATAAGAACTTCGTTTGAATAATCAATATTTGCGATATTTTTGGGAGATTTTTTTTAACACCGTCTATAAACTCTTTATAGGTTTCTTATAAATAGTCAAAAAACTGTCATAAGCTTGATATTTCCATGGTTAGTTAAAATTAAATTCATTAAAAAGTAATTTTTCACGAAAAAGCGGCTTTATTAAGAAAACTTGATCTTTTAGGTATAGAGACATGACATATCGTCTTAAAGCATTTTTCTTCGTCTTTCAATTTATTGAGTAATATACGGGCAGTCTTATTTGAAAAAACGAACTTTTGACTCCTTTTATGAATAATGGAAATAATAGTAATCTTAGCACGCCCTGTATAATATGGAGTCGATTTTTCTGCGTAAATTAAATACTTCGGGTGTCTCTAAACTACCACCAAAATATCAACTTTTCATGAATTGAGAGCACTAATTTATTTAAGTTTAATTAGGGCCATGTTTTGGACCATATTTAACACAAATTATTTTTTATCTCAAAAACCGATAGAGATAGGTATAGGACAATATTAACAAAAAAGTATTTTAATAAAAGTGCGGTTCTAAAAACGTGTTAATATACGGCGTGTTCCATTTAAAAAAATAAAGTTGCTACGATTTTTCGATGAAAGCAAAAAGGTCGCAATGCTGAAAATATTTTAGATCGATAGAACAGGTAAGAAAAATGTAAGAAGCTAAATTTTCAGAAAAATCCTGCGTTCCGTTTTCCATAAACGTCTAACGTGCCATCGACCGTGAATCACCCTGTATAGACCCAGAGGAAAATATCCATACGAGTAGTAGTTAAAGCAGGGCTGTCCAACCTGAAGCCCAGCACAGCAATTAATGCAACCCGACATAAAATTATAAATTTCCTTAATATGAGATTTTTATGTTACTGGAAAAGATACAATTTGATCTGATATTTTTACTTTACCATAGTATTGTAATGGTGCATGAAAAAAGTGTTTTTTTTTTTTTTGATTCTTTTTTCGAAATATCTCAAAAACTGCTAAAATTATTTTGATTAAAAAAATTGGGCGAAATCATGACATTTCGGTCTATAAAAAAGCTCAAATAAGTGAACATCGAAAAAATTATATTTTTCGCGATAATAATTATTTTGTCAAAATGTCTGTTTGTTAGTCTGTTAGTCTGTGCTTTACCAAATTTTGTAGACGAGCTAGCTCAAAAACTAGTATGAATATCAAAACCAAATCTCACACATAATTTTGGTGCATTGAGATTAAGCGCTGATTAAATTTTGTTGCATATCGACCCAAAATTAAGGGGGAGAGGGAAAATTTTAAATTATAATATTTTAAAATTTAAAATTATAATATTTTCATACTAAAAAACAAGAAAAATTAAATATACTATAAAATGAATCTAAAATAACGAAAATATTTTTTTTATGACGCCATATTAAGTGTGTGGGGGGGGGGTCAAAAAATAAAAATCTAGGCCATTTGAGAAAATTCAACCATATTTTGTAGAACACCAAAAATGCAAAAACAAACCGCCCAAAATGGTGGGGAGGGGTTGAAGGGTCAAAAAATTAAAATCTAGGCCCTTGTACCAAACTCAACCAGAAGTGTATGGTAAAGTCAAGTGGATGGCCACATCAGAACGTGTCAATTTATTTTTTTCTAAAATAAGAAGAAATTAGAAAATTTCTCCAAAAGGTTTCGAAGAATAAAAAGCAGATTTTCAATTTTGATGTGAAAAAATATATCAAAATTTCCGAAAAAATAATCACAATTTTGGCATATTTTAAACCATTTTTATTAGATTTAAATATTTTAACTGCAAACTTTCTGATTGAATGTATGGCACTGCAATCAGATATTGAACTGAAATAAATATTTAATAATGTCGTTTTATTAAAATTTCATAAAAATTATAATATCTACCCAGAGATAAATATTCCTCCTGGCTTCTCAATAATTATTCACTTTTTAGAAATATGAATTTACATATTATACCTACCTAAAGCTATTTTCGAGAAAAAATTCTCTAAAAGCAAAATTATAAGCTCAACAAAAATAACCATGTTTATAATAATTAAAAATGATTTTTCATCTCATATTTCCATTTTTTTAAATATTTATTATTTCAATAATTAAAAATAATAAATCTAGAAAAATGACTAAAAAGTGCCCGGATAGAATGATCTCTCTTCCTTTATAGCAGCTAAGGGAAGGATTTCAAATACAAGCCCAGACATGTTTTAGACTAGTAAAAGTTAATTTCTTAATTTCTATTACTCTAGGAATGGCCTTTTGACTATTGCAATTGGACTAATTGGATACTCGTAATTATATGTATATAGAGAGAACATTCAATTAATTCATAAATTTGCAAATGTTAAGAAATAATTAAACTCGACATACATATTTCTAAAAGACTTCAAATTGCTAAAGGAAAAGTAGATAAATGATTTAAAAACAAAATCCTGAAGGAAAAGAATTCAAAGATTATAATGCTATGATATTTTTGCTTTTTTGTCTTGGTGGATATCATTATTCTACATCATTAACTATATTTTTTTATTAACAAATATCAATGGAATTAGTAAATTTTATATGCGCCCGGAGGCATTAGTTTTTCTTTCAAATGCGGCCCGTGTTAGCCAAAAGGTTGGACTTATAGTCTAAAATACAAAAATATTATAAGTGAAAGTGTGTTGGTGAAATGGACTCTTGTTCTTTAAAAAAGTTTGGATAACTATCTTACAAAATTAAGACCTTTTTTTATTTTGGAAACCATTTGGGAGGGGGGGGGTTAAAAACTAGAAAACCATAACAAATCACTCGCTGATGCCTGGTAGAAAGAAATCGATCTTATTTTATCGATTTAATCTATCTTGAGGTTCATAGTAACTTTTTAATACAAGAAAATAGCATTTTGATTAAGAATTTTGTAGTTTAAAAGAAATTGTATGAAAAGATTCAATTTCTTATCTCCGGGAGCGAATCAACTAGAAATGGTGGGAAAAGTTTTATTTTTTCTCATTATAATTTTATTCAAATCTAGTGAAATCTCATTCCTAAATGTTATTTTCATTTATCTTTTATATCAAATAATTATTATTAAGAAATTTGCATTTTAAAGGGTGGTTTATTTGAAGTCCAATTTAAAAAAACGCTAATAACTCAGTTGAAATTTTTTTTTAAAATATCAAATTAATAGATATTATAAAACAATTAATTATTAATAATTTAATACAATTTTGAACGAAATCGATTAAGAACTTTTTGAGAAAATGGTCAAAAACGATGTTATTTGAAAGCACCAGAGGCCTTTGAAAAAAGTTAAAAAGTCATATGAAACAGAAACCTGACTTGTGACATGGAGATGAAATTTAAAATGTTACTAAAACGGCCTTTTATATACTTTATTAAAGATGTTTCACCTTGCACCAACACCACAATCTCTACTAATTATTTCTATTACCATCGGCAAATTAATATCTTTCATAATAAACTTGATATAAAACGAACTGATCATTTATGCCTATATTATATCAGTGTCTTGAAATCTCTATAAAATCATTCAAAAAAATGATGTTTTCTGCATTTTTAAACCAGTTCTAAAGCTATAAAGCCAAAAATCTATCCACTACTCCGCATTAGAAATATAAACATATTAGAATAAGAACGAAATTTCTACGACGTTTTGTTCTTAAGTATCGTGGGTATCTTTTATTTTATTTTTTTTTTATAAATTTTATTAAACCAATTATTTTACATTAATTAATGTATACATTGTATTTTAGCTTCGACTCCGGAGATTACTTCTCCACCATCGACTGTCCTTGATCATCTTTGTAGTCCTTGTTTTTAATAAGAGGAAAAACTAATTAAATAAAAAAACCTCTTTTCCGATAATTATTCAAATTCCATCATTCAATCAATCATCGTGGGTATCTGAATTCAGATACATAGATAGAAACAAAATCATGGTTGAAAATAATTTTTATCCAGGTTTTTAAGGTAGTTGTATCACAATATGGGTTTTTTTAAGATTTTTTGGAAATTTAGACAGATTATTATTTAAATACTTCTACATCGATTGGTGGCAAAACGAAATTTATGAACAATATAGTTCCGGAGATATTAAATTCCAAAGATAGAGTTTTTCAGACTCTTATACATTGCAATATACGGGATATCGGAAAATATACATACATATTTAATTATAAATTGTTGTTTTTTGAGGCTCTTGAAAACCTTGAAAACAGATGTAATGTCTTCGTTAGGAAAAAGGAAATAAAATTTCTTTATATTCTAACAAATTTATTTTCATCAAAAACTTATGAGACGTTTCGGCGGATATTCTTCTATTTTTCCTTGTAGACTGATGATAGTGTGAGTATATCCACCGAAACGTCTCATAAGTTTTTTTCACAAAGAGAAACAAGAGATTGTCTTCTGCTTGATGCAAATAAACATATACACATATATATCAAGATGATATATCTGTATATATCATCTTGATATATATGTGTATATGTTTATTTGCATCAAGCAGAAGACAATCTCTTTGTTTCTCTTTGTGAATCAACAACTCTGCTACTCTCGGCAAAACAAAAACTTTTCAACTCATAAGTTTTTGATGAAAATAAATTTGTTAGAATATAAAGAAATTTTATTTCCTTTTTTCCTAACGAAGACATTACATCTGTTTTCTAGGTTTTTAAGAGCCTCAAAAAACACAACAATTTATAATTTTAAAACATTATAGTACCATATCTATATTTAATTATAATTAAACTCTTCTTACCTTTGTTATAAAAAACTAAACCAACATTGAACAATAACTAATAAATTTTTTAAGAAAAATTTAATTCATAGTTACAACACAGTTTCTGAGATAATAATGAATATAATAAAAAATTTACACTTAAAACAAACTGGCAACAACGCATTTATTTAACCTAAAAAGTGGGTTAACTTTAGTACTTTTTTGACGTTTCAGCAACACCTTTCAATTACTTATTAAGAACTTTTTCTTTTATAAATCTCCCTTTATAATGTACTTTATTTGACATTTCTATGAGAAAAATATATACAAGCTAGGACAGTGTTGCCAGATTTGTCAAACGAGCACGGGATTGGCTAGTAGTGGTAGATAAACAGCAAAAAAGTTTTGGGCTTATGAATTATGAATCCTTATTGTCTGTACCATATACTCTAGCTAGAACTTTTCGTTTGTGAATTCTCATAGTTAACGGAGTCCGAGGGGTGAACCGCGACCTAATATGCTGTACACCTACTTCCACTTGTACTTGCAAATATTTCCAAGTACTTCCAAATACTTCCAGATATTTCCAAGTACTTCCAAATATTTCCAAGTACTTTCAAATATTTCCAAGTACTTCAAATACTTCCAGATATTTCCAAGTACTTCCAAATACTTCCAAATATTTCCAAGGACTTCCAAATACTTCTAAATATTTCCAAGTACTTCCAAATATTTTCAAGTACTTCCAAATATTTCCAAGCACTTCCAAATATTTCCAAGTACTTCCAAATATTTACAAGCACTTCTAAGTACTTCCAAAGATTCCCAAATAGTTCCAAATATTTCCAAGGACTTCCAAATACTTCTAAATATTTCCAAGTACTTCCAAATATTTCCAAGTACTTCCAAATACTTCCAAATATTTTCAAGTACTTCCAAATATTTCCAAGCACTTCCAAATATTTTCAAGTACTTCCAAATATTTACAAGCACTTCTAAGTACTTCCAAAGATTCCCAAGTACTTCCAAATATTTCCAAGTACTTCCAAAATATTTCCAAGTAGTTCCAAAATACTTCCAAAGAGGTGTACACCTACTTCCAATCGCGGATCACCCCTCGACGGAATCCAATGCTTTAAAAGATGAACAGATATTGAATATTGACACTAATAGTGAGTGTCCCGTTTTGGTTTTGAATGTATTCTAAAAATGAACAAATCAAGTGTAATTTTGAAAGCGAGGCTTTACGGCACGAATGTTGTTGGATGATTTTGAAAATGGACACTCGGCTTGCTTCTTCGGCATTCTAATGGAAAGCTCGATGGACGAGAGAGAGAGTGAGACAGAGAATCTCTGGATGACGTAAGCACTCAAGGAGAGTTGCATGTTATTTATTTATTTGTATATCTAGTAATTATCGGAGCGATTCCACAACTTCATGTTTTCTCAAAGCGAAAAGTTCTTTTCTTTCTTTGATCGGAAATATTGGGGGGCCATCCATAAATTACGTCACACGAATTTTTGGTACATATCGGTACACAAACATTTGTACTTTATTACTGTACTTTTTTAGTTTTTTCTAAATATCTAGAAAATGGCGTAACTAATTTTGATTAAATATAATAGAAAGAATTTAATTTTTAGGACAAAATCTAAGATTTTAATAGAAATATTATTAAATTGCGATATCAGAGGGGATTCATCCCCCCAGGAGTCGAACCTGAGAACTAACTTGCTTTCCGGGCAGTCAGCTCACACCCTCGAGACATGAATCCCCTCTGATATCGCAATTTAATAATATTTCTATTAAAATCTTAGATTCTGTCCTAAAAATTAAATTCTTTCTAGTTTAAAATTGATTTCTTAATCTGAACCCGAGCTCATTTTTGAAAACATTCCAACTCTTTTCAAAAATAAGATGCTCAAATCTTTACTTTTATATTAAATATAATATTCTATTTAAGTAACTTGAGGTCCACCAAAAAGATTATATATAGTTTTTAGTAAAATTACACTTTAAAATACTTTACTCTACAGTAAGCAAGTACTTTTTCTTAAATTCTTTAAAATTTATTTATTTGGTCTGTTTAACATAAATCTTATCTTATGGTGGGGGTATTGATTGGGGTGGTTTTTTTTACATTGTTGGAGTGGAAAATTTTAGGGAACATTCAAGTAAAGGACTCAATAAGACTGGTGTGATAGGCCTTCTTCAACCATTTAGTGATGCTATCAAATTGTTTACAAATCATCCTTACGTCACAAGAATTTCATGATTTTTGGAACCCCCCCACCCACCCCGTCCTTGTCACAGGTGGTCACATTAGTGTGACCATCCCTTCCCCTGGTGTGACTTCACATATTTTGTAATTTTAAATTTAGAAATTATTAAATTAAAACAGCACTTTATTTATTTACTAGTATTTCTATTTGAAACAGTGGCGTGCGGTTTATGGATGCTGTGGATGCCGCGCATCCCTAAAATTTTGAACATTTAGTGTATTTTCATAAATACTTATATAAGGTCTCTAGCCCTTTCGACCAAAATCAACTAAATTTCGTATACATATTCTGTGGACCCCAGAACGCTAGAAATGCAAAAACTAACCACCCAAAATAGGGGAGAGGGTCAAAAAATGAAAATATAGACCCTTGTACAAAACTTAACTTAGTTTTTGCATTTCTAGCCTTCTGGGGGTCCACAGAATATGTTACCGAAATTTGGTAATGTGATCAGCACACACCCCGAAAGTCAAATTCTTTCTCGCCAAATCGAGATAATGATATCAAAAAATACCGTAAAATCACCTCATTAATTAAAACTCATAAAGTGTTTACTCTACGGTAAATTCCATAAGAAGCGGAATTGTACAGGATGTAATTTTTGACATTTTTGTTTTAAAAAAATTTGAAAATAACCACCCCAAATGGGTAGAGGGTCAAAAATGAAAATTCTAGCCATTTCAACCAAACTCAACCAAATTTTGTATAAATATTCTGGGGACCTCCAGAAGGCTAGAAATGCAAAAACTAACCTCCCAAAAATAGGGGTAAAAAAATGAAAATCTAGGCCCTTCATTTTTAAACCCCCCCCCCCCCATTTTGGGTTTTTAGTTTTTACATTTCTAGTCTTCCGAGGATCCCCAGAATGTGTATACAAAATTTGGTTGTTTGGTAGAAAGGGCTAGAATTTTCAATTATTTTTTACTTTTTAGTACATTACTGACAAAAGCGTGTTTTTTAGTTTTTTAAACTATATTTTATCTTTATACGTTACAAAATCTCAATCTTCGAACTATTTATTTTTGTTCATAATTAATAATAATTAAACTTTTGCTTTAAGCTAGAAAATATTTTCTTGAAATCAGAGTAATTTTTAATTTCTATTAATGGAATGAAAGAATCATTGACCTTCATTTTGAGCCTCAGGAATCGAAGCGGCGTCTTCTACATAATTGAACGCTTACGTACAAGAAAACGCGAGGAAATCCATTGTGAGTGACTTTTATGTAATTGTGTGTAAAAGTAATTTCATAAGACGATTGGGAATTAACACCATTTAAAGTAACCCCCTCTCCCCTTTTTTACCTCAGCAGGGGTATATTAATTTAATTATACGTGTTAAGGCCGCTGCACACGAGGCTTGTTTTAATAATTTTTTGTCTGCTTGCTGCTAGCAGATGGCTTCCCAGGACCAAGCCAGGAAATAGAACATGTCCTATCTTTTAAGGCGGGTTCACACGAGGCTTTTTCTGTTACTTGTTCCTTACTTGCAATTTGGAGGCATGGAGGGGGTCGAAATGACGTCACTCCGGACTGTCTTACTAGCATGCTTACTTGATTCAAAAGATAGCCCATGTTCTAAAAAAAGTTTAGCCACTTGAACCTGGCAGTGGCCAACCAATCGGAAAACATTATTTTATCACGTGGGTGACATGCCCATTGGCTCAATATATCAGCTGATATTTTGTTTCTCACTGTTCAACTCGTTATTGCAATGAATAAAGAGAATATCCCTTCCAAATTCGTCTGCGATTGATAAGCCGACCAACTTGAAAATTTTCTGAAAAGCTTCGTGTGAAGCCAACAGGCGAAAATCAGCATGACTAAACTATCTTTAAATTGCAAGTAGGCCGAACAAGTATGAGAAAATGTCTTGTGTGAACCAGCTTTTAAATTAAGTAAGCTAGCCAGAAAGTCAGCAAGCAGTGACGTCATTTCGACCCCACAAGCCTCCAAATTGCAAACAGAGAGCTCCCATCCCAAAAACAGGTAGAGGAAAAAGCCTCGTGTGCAGCGGGCTTTTGATTCCAAGAACGAAATTGCTCATTTAGAGAGAAAGCCAACCATAAGTAAACACGAAATATTGTCATTTATAAAATCTGAGATGTTATAGATCTTGATTTCATGTCAGAAGAGTTGTATTCACCCCCCTCGGGGTTTGAATCTAAGTACCAATCAAATGTCGATTGCGTCACACGACTTTCACTTATCACTTCTGCTTCTAAGAAAACATCCTTTCGCTTCACCTTTCATATTAGTCTCATCATACTGTTTCAATCGAGATATAAAAATAAACATAACAAAACTTCTTATATTGTTAAATCATCAGGAAATCATAAATGGATTATTTTTTTTTTTTAATGTTTCTTGGAGATTTGGCGTATCTGTACTTTAAATATTATAAAATACTTGAAAAAACAAATTCGTTCATTGAAAATAAATCAAAGAGAGTTTCCTAAATTTGGATCTAATCAATAAATATCTCGTGGTCATTTGGAGAAACACCTAATATTGTGTAATCACAAGATATTTCAGTGGAATATTCCTACAATATTACAATGATATTAGTTTAATAATATGTATTATCCAAGAATATATTGCAGAGAACAACAAAAATATTATTTCACAATATTTTGGAATATTTCTTTGCAATATATTCTTGTATAATTTATATGATTAAACTAATATCATTTTGTAATATTGTAGGAATATTCCACTGAAATATCATAGGATTACACGATATGACGTGTTTCACAGAGTGTCCACAATATATACATTACACTAATATTAAATATAATTCTTATTGCTCATCATGATGAGTGTCTAAGCCAGTGTTTCTCAACATTTTTTTGGTTGACGGCACACTAAAAATATCTGGAATCATTTGCGACACACCTAAATATAAAAAAAAAAGTAAAAGTTGTATGATACAAAAAAATAATTAAATAATTACAATCAGTAAATCATGATAGGGAATCAGAGACCATTCATCCCCAATATTCTATTTACTTTAGAATTAGCCATTTTAAATTAGTTACTAGAAATGATAGTCATTATTGAATACTTTAGAATTATAAAAAAATCCCAGTTTTTCCTTCATAAAATGAAAACCACTCATCCTAGAAAGTTAATTCTTATCAGATTGTCTAGGAAATTTTGTTGACTTGGACGTTTACTTGAGCCATTTTTTAATAGAACTCTTAGATTTATAGATATCCAGCATTTTCCATTACGCTTTTGAGGATTCGGATCTTATCCTGTCTGGAAAATGTAGGATATCTATAAATTTAAGAGTTTTATCAAAAAAGTGTTTCAAGTAAATGTTCAAGTCAACAATATTTACTAGAGAATGAGACAAAAATCAAGTTTGTAGGATGAGTGGTTTTCATTTTATGAAGGAAAACTGCAATTTTTTGAAACAATGTATCATATCCTGTCATGGAAAATGCTGGATATCTATGAATCTAAGAGTTTTATCAAAAAAGTGTTTGAAGTAAACGTTCAAGTCAACAAAATTTCCTGAACAATGAGATAGGAATCAAGCTTATAGGATGAGTAGTTTTCATTTTATGAATGAAAAACTGCGATTTTTTGAAAAAATTTCAAACTTCAACCTCATTACGGGACGGGTTACCATTATCCAATTAGAATGAAACTTCATTTAAATTGTATCAAATTTAATCTAGTTTAAAAATGTACATAATCGTCTTTGTCGAAAACGTGATCCTTCATGGTCAAAATGGGGAAAAATCGAAAAAAGTAAGAGTTTTAGGGATATTCAAAAGTGATCCCGGGGCTAGTACCTGGTTCTACTTAACGTAAATAGATGAAACTGTTATCATTTTACCCGTAATTTAAAGAGCTTTAATTTATGTAAAAAATATATTTTTGATTTGATAAGCCGTTTTAGAGTTATTCAAGAAAAACTGATAAAACTCCGAAATTTTCTCATTTTGAGGGGCGTAGAAAAATTTCCACAATACAGATTTGAGGGTAAACTTAAATGTAGTAATATTGGAGTACCAATAAATGTATTCCAGCAATAAAATCTTTACCGGGGTTTATTTCCTGTTAAAATCGTAATTTCATCATCATCATTGAGTATACAGTCCTAGGACTGGTTTGATGCAACAATCCGTCTCCACTCAACTCTGTCCCCCGCCAGCTGTTTGACCTCTCTAAATGTCTGGCATCCCATATCCCCAATTATTTGGTTGAAATATTCTAATCTGGGTCTTCCCCTTCCCTTTTCTTTCCCACCTCCCCTCCAAGATATCCCTAAGCAGTCCCCCATGTCTCAGTGTGTGCCCCATCATCTGACCTCTTCTCGTCTTCAGACTCTTCCACAAGGTTCTTATTTCTCCGATTCTTCCAAGAACTTCTTCATTTGTAATTTTATCCATCCATTTGATATTCATCATTCTTCTGTAGCACTACATTTCGAAAGCCTCTAATCTCTTTCTCTCCGCTTCTCTAATTGTCCAGGTTTCACACCCGTACCTGGCTATCTCCATACATATGTCTTCAATAGCATCTTCCTGTTTTCTAAGCTGATTGAGGAGGAGCATAGTAGTTTTTGTTTTGAATTAAACCCCATTTTTGCTTGGGCAATTCTTGATTTAATTTCGTTTTCGCTCCTCCTATCCCATGTTATTTTACTTCCTAGGTAGCGGAATTCCTTAACTCCTTCTAGGTTTTCTTGGTTAATTTTGATGCATTCCTGTCTCGTTTGTTCTTTTTTTGTACATACTAGGACCTTGGTTTTATTCTTGTTTATTTTCATTTTGATTTCTTCTATTAGGATTTGGTTAATTCCATTCAGGGCGGCCTCTAATTCTTTTTTATTGCTTCCTAGAAGGGCATCGTAATTTGCCTGGACTATATACAGATCTCGCTTACTAACTGTGGAGATTTTTTTGTTGAGATTATGCTATTAAGAAGAAACTTTACTCTTGAAATTTCGTCTTCACCGAATCTATGACCCCTTCTGAATTAATTACAGCTAGCTTCATATGTCCTGAGATAGCCTCCAAATTTGTTTCTAATAATTATTTAAATCTATTAAGAAGATTTTCTCTAGTCACTGACGTTCATTTTTGTCGAAAATCATAAACTCACTTACTATATTTAAATAGATATTAACTAATTTCTATATTTAAGCAGAAGTCACACAATCTTTAATTTATTTCTTATTTATACAAAATGTAACTCTGATTGAAATTAGTTTTGTTTTCGAGTTCGTCCATTTGCTTTCAATGTTTCCTTTACTAAGTCTAGCTTTTAAAGCCAAGTAACAAGTTGAGTTAATTTGATTTTAGCCTTTTCGCATTTGTATGGGTGTTTGGGTTGAAGCTTGAAGTTCTTATTAGCACAATTCAAAAACTACAGTTGAAATTAAAAGAAAAAAGACCATACAGAAAAAAGTATAATTAATACTTTCAATAGGTACAATAGAATTAAATGTCTTTTTAGTTTAATGGTCGAGTTTACATGGGCGTCCGCAGTGAGGGGAATAAGGGGGTACATGCCCCCCTGGGATCGAATAAAAAAATTCTGTAACAACCCTGACTTCCGGCCTGGCCTCACTAAGGGCCGATTGTATGTCGCAAAGTAAATGCTTTTTACCACTAACAAAGGGTAGATGGTAAATGGAGACACTGGGATGGCCAATCAGATGACAGGCACTGAAAGCCACTTGTATGTCAGTTGGTAAACTCTTTTTAAACGTTGGCAAAGGGTCTTAAAATTCACCTTGACAGGCACTTTCATCTGATTGGCCATCCCACCTAGCACAAGGTGAATTTTAAGGTTTTATCCTTTGCCAACGTTTAAAAAGAGTTTACCAACCGACATACAACTGGCCCTAAATGTACCTTGTGTGTTTTTGTATTTAAGGGAGTTCGAGACTGCTTATCTATCTGGTTGATCTTCGAAAAAATCTTTTGTATTTCTGCAGAGTGACAACGTTCTGCATACCAAATTTTTTAATAAAAAAATTGTTATTAATGAGGTTAATTTCGAATAAAAATCTTTGTTTTGATAATATTAATAAAAAGAATATTGAAATTATTTTTTTCTCATTATAAAAACATTAATTTTAACACATAAAACGATTTCAACAATTAGAGTTCTAGTGCTTTTGTCATATTCTGTTGGCAGCAAATCTCTTTATATTTTTACATTTATGAATAACTAATTAACTAGACTGTCAAATCTATTGAAAAATGTATCATTCGATTGATAAAAGTTGAATTATTGATCTGTATAAATTTTTGAAAATGGTATAATTTGTATAGAAGTTATAGCTCTTTTAAAAGCTCGGTCCATTTACTACCATGTTATAAAGGACAATTTTCAATAATTTATTTCTCGGTAATGGGACAGACGATCAACTTCAAATTTCGGTAATAAATATTTAATACATCAATGATTCGACGGTAAAAATTTAAGAATTTTCTTATAAAAATTATAAACAGTCACGGACGTGTATTTTACTTGAAAAAAATACCAAAAAATTAATTATTTGAATAAAAATATAATAATGTAATTATTTATGTCTCGAGGGTTGCCCCCCCCCTCTCCCCCACACCTGAAAATCTTTCTGCGGATCGTCTATATTTTATTAAATACAAATTTTGACAATTTTAGAATTTTTCTTTCTCATTTTTTTACAGTTTCGTTGATCCCTCTTTAACTATTGTAATGTCATATTCATATAAGAAAATAATTTGTAAAATTTTGAAAAATTATTATTATATTAGTGTTTTTAATCGTCCATGATAAATTATTTTTTATATGGATGGTTCTTATAAACTTGGACTTTGAAATAATTGGATGTTAAATTTTTAAAAGTTATTTTTCGACTTATTCATGCAATCTACAAAACAATTACAAACACATGAAATCATCAAACAAAATTTATTACAAAATTTACTTTGAAGGTTAACCTCTTCGTAAGCAATTTGTAGTTCATTATACCATGTCAACTAATATTGCTTACGAGGAGGTTAACCTTCAAAGTAAATTTTGTAATAAATTTTGTTTGATGATTTCATGTGTTTGTAATTGGTGTAATTGTTTTGTAGATTGCCTGAATAAGTCGAAAAATAAACGACGAAACGTTGCAACTTTTAAAAATTTAACATTCAATTATTTCAATGTCCAAAACTTGAAATCAGAACATTTAGAAAGCAACGAGGGCCAAAAATTTAAGAATGTGAAATCGGTACATCCCCTATATCACAGGTTGTCACATTTATTAGACTCCAATGCTTTCCCCTTGACCCTGGCCTGGGTAATAAATTAGCAACCCCTTATAAAGAATTAAAGTATCGAAAGATTGATATTTCATGAAAATCCTACATATAGGATAAATTACAAAAATATTTTGAACTTTTTCCAAAAAGACAAATACGAAAATAGGTACTAGAAATTTGGATTAAAAATCACTAATTTTAAGTAAATTGCCGAATTTAACGATTTATTAATTTTTATACTTTAATTTGTAAATAACTGATATTAAATAGTCAAAATCTTAACCAAAGCTTTGCGCTATCATGCATATAGAAGTCATCCCGAAAACTGGTTTGATCTTCTCCTCAGCAATACTGAAGAGGTTTACTTGAGAAATAATAAAAAATAAATACTATAATTTCGAAGGTTTTTTATAATTAGATATATTTTATCTGTTATTTCTCATGGGTTCAGATAAATGATTTTTGTTGTAATAGCAATCTGGTCACATAATAAACGATTCACCGATAGATAAAGGATATGGTCTTTTCGTTTGTTTTGTGACCAGTTTGCTATTACAACAAAAATAATTTATCTATATATCCTATCGGGTATTTGAACCCATGAGAAATAACAGATAAATTAAAAAGACTGATGATATATTTTCCGTGTATATAGTATATATATGTTGCAGTAAAAACCCGTTTTTAGTAAGAACGATTTCTTACTAGTTAAAACGCGTTTCACTGAATACATTTAGAATTTACTGATATTAGTTTAGGTTAGTCCAAAGGTCTAGAATCTTCATTTTTGACGTTTCTCATTTTGGGTGTTTATTTTCAAAAAATTTTAAACGAAAATGTCAAAAATTACCACTTTAATAGAAGCAAAGTTATAGAAGAAATAATTTTTGACATTTTCGTTTAAAATTTTTTGAAAATAAACACCCAAAATGAGGCGGAAATGAAGATTCTAGACCTTTGGAGCAAACTCAACTAACATCAGTAAATTATAGTTGCCACAAATGAATTCAGTAAAACGCGTTTTAACTAGTAAGAACCCGTCCTTACTAAAAACGGATTTTTACTGCAACATATTTATATTATAAGCATATGAAAAAAAAACTTAGAAAACAATCTTCAAAAAGTTTATTTTAACTACAAACGTTTCGGGAGAATTTCTTTGAAATTTTTAAATAAAAAAACGTTTGGATTTAAAATGAACATTGTTTTTTAAAAGATTTGTATTTGTATTTTTTTTTTTTTTTAATTATAAAACAATAAATAAATATTTTTTTCTTTTCAATTAATGTATAATGTTTTGCATCAGTCAGAGGACAACCTCATTGATTTCTCTTTATTAATAAAAAAACAATTGGTAAATGTAATTACAAGGATCAAATCTGCGCTAAATAGAAATTATTGCGAAAAGTATTGTTTGCCTATAATGACCATATTATAGTGAAACATCGTGTCTTACCATATTTAAGAGAAAATTTGAGATATTTTTTAATTACGTTAAAGGGGTCGAAATTCTCTCCCAACCAACTGAGATAGTTTTACTATTAATATTTCTACGTTATATTTTATGTATACCTACATTAAGTAATATCTTTCCCCTTAGTAATTTCTCCTCTTCCTTTCCCTTTTAAGATTCCTTTGACTCACTTTCTAAGGCGGGAAATAAAGGCTAGATGGATAATATTATGCTTCATTATAGTAAAGTATTTTCGTAAAAAAGAAATAACCCTTTTTTTAAGTATAAATGCTAATACACGGAGGTAATTCGGGCATTACAGCAACAAATAGTAACGGCTGAATATAACAATGTATGTACTATAATCAGTAGAAAAATGAAGGTTTAAAAATTTTTGAAATAATATTACTTAAATTTAAATCAAAATTAATCCAAATTTTATGTAATATGAAGAAAATATCAATTTTTATTTATGATTCGATTTAAAAAAATATTTAAAATAAAGATCGAAACTACCCGGTCGCCCGAGGTGGGCTGCTCTCACCTACTACAAGTGGGGGGGGGGTCCTGTTTCTTTATTTTTTATAAAAGTCTTAGATTTATAGATATCCAGCATTTTCCAAGACACTTTTGAGGATTCGGATCATATCTTGACCGGAAAATGTAGGATATCTATAAATCCAAGAGTTTTATCAAAAAAGTGCTACAAGTAAACGTTCAAGTCAACAATATTTACTAGAGAATGAGACAAAAATCAAGTTTGTAGGATGAGTGGTTTTCATTTTATGAAGGAAAACTGCAATTTTTTGAAACAATGTATCATTTCCTGTCATGGAAAATGCTGGATATCTATGAATCTAAAAGTTTTATCAAAAAAGTGTTTGAAGTAAACGTTCAAGTCAACAAAATTTTCTAGAGATTGAGCTAAAAATCAAGTTTCTTGGATGATTGGTTTTCATTTTATCAAAGAAAAATTGCGATTTTTTGCAAAAAATTACAGTATTTCAAAACTTAAACCTCATTGCAGCACGGATTACCATTTATCCAATTAAGATGAAACTTTGTTTTAATCGTAGCAAATTTAATCTAGTTTAAAAATGTATAGAATGGTCTTTGTCGAAAACGTGCTCCTTCATGTTCAAAATGGGAAAATATCGAAAAAAGTGTGAGTTTTTGAGTGATCAGGGGAGCTGCCGAGGTCGAAAACTTGGATTTTGCGCTTGAGCCCGAACGGTTGGTCGGAGAAAAAAACCTAAATGATAAAATTTTTAGGAAATTTTATTAACTTTTATTTTGAATAGCAAGGTTATTTACGAAAAGTTGATAGTTTTCGAGTTATAAGCGAAAAACCGCCAAAAAAATGGAAACTTTCACCTTTTTTTGCATTTTCTACAATGTAGCGTCACGGAATTTTGGTGGGAGACCTCAAATTTGGATTCAACGCCCCAAAAAACATACATATTCAAAAAATCAGAATTACTCAAAAACTTTCCCCATTTGAGTACAATTTGACTGAACTATCACTAAAACCGCAAATAACGCACGGAATCTTGAAAACTTTCACTTTTTCTTCCAAATTATATTAAAATAATGATTGTTTTGTTAATTTTAAATTTAATAGAAGTAATTTAGTAAATTTAGAGGTGGAAAACTTCCGGGATTCATTCACCTCTCCTTTTTATCGTTAGATCCTTTTATTGGTATAAATAAATAAATAAATATAACAATTTCAATTGATTTTTTACAAATTAATATAGGTAATCAAAAAATAAAACCGACTTCAAAAAAATTAAATGCAACAAATAAAATAATAAGAACTTAAAAATAAAATAAAATGCACTAAAAGGTATAAAATAATTATCTAATTTAGTTACAACTAAACGACGAAATATTAACATGAAATCACTTTTTGAAGTCGGTGCCAAACATGTACGTTTTATGAATCGAACTCGGCGGATCTTATTTGGTACGTTTGGCGGGTAAACTGGTATATATAGTTTGTTTAGCACCGACTTCAAAAAGAGATTTCATGTTAATACTTCGTCGTTTATTTGTTGCATTTAATTTTTTTAAAGTCGATATTTTATTTTTTTCTAAAAATTATTTTTATTTTTCACTTTTTAGTGATGTTATTAATAGTGACTAAATATAATAAACTTTGCATGCATCTCGTAAGAGAAAGCGTCAGGCGAATGAATCAGAAAATGATAATAAAATTCAATTCATAAATAAAGAAATTCTCTCGAAACGTTTGGGGGTTTTAAATTAATGTTTTAAAAGATTTTATTTATTATAATTTCAATTATTTGCTCATAAGAATTGGAGATTTACGTTATTTCGTCATTGATCATATCATCAGAACTTGACCAAATTAATATGGGACCACCTCTAAGGGACCACCTTTCCAATAAAAAAGAATCATCGAAATCGGTCCACGTGGCAAAAAGGTCTCGCTGAACATACATAAAATAAATAAATAAATAGTTAGGTATTTTGACTATTTTGTAGCTATACTGATCCAAACGCAGAAAGAATCATTAAAATCGGTTCATAAACAAACATAGCAAAAAAGGTCCAATACCAATGAAAAAAACGGGACCAATTAGAAACTATACTGAACCCAAAGCAAAAAAAATCATCAAAATCGGTTCACAATTGGCGAAGATATCAGGCAACATAGACACAAAAAAAATCTGTCGAATTGAGAACCTCCTCCTTTTTTGAAGTCGGTTAAAAATATAAAAATATTTTTTCTAACTAGTAAGTTTGTATGTTGTATATAGGAATCGAAATTATTAAGCCCACATTCCCTAAATATATATATATATATATATATTTATGAATTAGAGAAAATGCTGGCTAATGTCGTTTGAGGAAATGGAGCTGACTTCACAGCAGTGACTCAGCTTCTCCCCCCTCGACCCCCACCCACCCCTCTTCCCCTCCTCATTCCTATCTTTCATTCTGTAGCCTCATCTCTTCAACAAACATGTTGGGGGGTAATTTATTTGCTTTTTCCAAGACAAGAGAGTGATTACTAATCACAATAGAAGAAAAAACATTATTTTATTTCTTAATTAATTTTAGTAAATAATTAAACATTAACTCAATAAGACATTAGATCATCTAGGATTAATTAATGAATACGCACTTGATAATATTATTCGGTACGCCCTACTTACTGTGCGATAGGAGAAATTATTATTTAATTTTTTTAATTTTTTAATTTTAACTATAAATGAGGTTTTAGAATGGCATCTCCGGAAATGCCCTTTTGAGGTACCTATGGTTAATTCCATTAATTCCAAAAAAGCAATTCGACTTTGTATTATAATGAGAAACATGGAATAATATTTTTTTTAAGGGCCTCCATATCTCCCCTTATAGCCCTCCGATCCTCCCACTCAGGATCCAGTTGAGTGGCTTAAAGTGTGGCCACAGCAGAACGTTGTGAAACCTCAGTATGCTGGGACCAAGAAAAAAATAAGAAAAAATAAAAAGGAATACCGCATGTCGTCCAAATAATAAAAAGAAATAAACAAATAAATAAATACACTGGGAAAAACAAATAAATAAATGAATAAATTAAAATTAAAAATAAATAGAATATATAACTGGGTTTGAAGAAATTGTAGTTAAATTAAGTTAAAATAAATAATTTAAAAAACATATCAATAAATAAGTAGACAGGAAGTTCCCATAGTCAAGGAATAAAAAATCAATATATGAAATAGATTTTAATTAAAATTAAAGAAAAAAGTGAAAACTTTTAGTTTTAGCCCACCCTGTACAATAAACCAGAGAATAGGGAGCATCAGTTAATTGAGTCGAGTATTCCTTCAAGAGTGTACACCTTTGTCACTACCTTTCCGCCGAGGGGTGAACCGCGAGCTAAAATCATGTACACCTACTTCCACTTCAATTTCAAAGACAATAGATTATCTAATAAATTCCAAAGTAATTCCAAAGACGGTGTACACCTAATTCCAATCTCAGTTCACCCCTCGCTCTCCGCTAAATAGAATTTTATTTTCGGTACTGCAAGTATCCACCAAAACCTATAGATGCACATTTTCTCGCTGTTCTCCTCATTATATCGATTTCATTAATAAATATCTATGTTATTTTACCACCTGTCATTTCTACGACAGTAATACCATAAAGCGAATTTCTCATCAGTTTTAATTCCCAGTGAATGCATCGGATGTAGTAAATGTAGAGTAGCTTCTCCTTTCTACGTCACCTTCTTCTGAGAAGGCATTTTTGTTGTTTCGATATATCCTTTCCCATGAAGAAATATTCCGAGTTGCTGTCTTTGATTCTACTATATTTTACAGCTAAAAAGTTTCGGCTCCTCTTTCACGCCGCAGCGTGCGAATTGAATTAATTAAGCTAGCATTGCGTATTCAATTAAAACAATGGCTCACCCATCGAAACGTTGTCTCGAGGCTGTCTTTCAATTGGTCTATTAGACAGCCTGCGACCATGATCTTTGACTATAGTCAGAGCCAATAACTTAGCTTGTTCTCCAAACGACATTTGATTTTACTTTACCATACAGGGTATGGTCAAGTATTGTAATCGTGCATGAAAAAAGTGGGTTTTTCCTTCTTTTTTTCGAAATATCTCAAAAACGTCTGAAACTATTTTGATTAAAAAAATTGAGCTAAACCATGGCATTTCGCTCTACAAAAAAGCTCTAATAAGTGAACATCGAAAAAATTATATTTTTTGAGATAATAATTGTTTTGTCAAAATGTCTGTTAGTTTGTCTGTCTGGTTATCCGTTAGTCTGTGCGTTACCCAATTTTTGTGGACGAGCTAGCTCAAAAACTAATGTGAATATCGAAACCAAATTACACACGTAGTTTTGGTCCATTGAGATTAAGAGCTGATTAGATTTTGGTGCATATCGACCCAAAATTAAGGGGGTGGAGGGGGGGTTAAAAATTAAAAATCTAGGCTGTTTGAGCAAATCAACCAAATTTTGTATACATAATCAGTGGGACACCAGAAGTATAAAAATGCAAAAACAAACCCCTCCCCCTACATGATTATAAATAATTTTAGGGGTCAGGTTGTATGGTAAAGTCAAGTGGATGGCCATATCAGAACACGTCAGCTTATTTAATTTTGAAAGTAGTGTACTTTAGGTGTTTTCGAGTGACCTGTACATATAAAAATTTTTTAATTATTTTTTTTCTTGTTAACATTTTAACGAATAGAAATGAAGTAAAGACACGAAGAAAAAACATAAAAACAATTATTACTATGCACTTTTGCAGATTTTTAAAAATTTCCAAAATTGGAGAAATTTGAATTTTTTTTTCTCCTCATGTTATTATTGCTTATGTTGAAAATTATAAATATTCTGAAAATTTCAAGTCGATATATCAATTTATAGAGGTCGCTCAAGATTTTACTGAAGAATTAAGTCTTACTTCTTCTTCTTCGAGTGCCATACCCGAAACGGGTGTCGGCTCCTCTCCACATATACCTGTGCTGAGTGTGTTTAGTTTTTTTACACAGATATACGGGACCTACTTTTTAACGCCGGTTCCGAACGGCTAATTTGGAGAGGTCACTTGGCAATTATACTCTTGGTAGGTTGCCATTACTTTCCAAGAGGAGGCGGCTGAAAATATCTATCTGCCGAGACTCGGTCTCGAACCAGCGATCTCCGAGTCAGCGAGCCAACACTCTAACCACTGACCCACAGTCGCCTTACTTATGGACTGTAAATTTCTAATTTTAAAATGTCAGGAAAAGTGAAAGCTTTTTCAAGACTCGGTATGTTCTCCGCGATTTTGCAGATGGTCAGGGAAGGAGTGAGGTGAGTAGACAATTAGAGTTTGAACCGAGGGGTGAACCGCGATTGGAATTGTACACCGTCTTTGGAATTACTTTGGAATTCATTAGATAATCTATTGTCATCTATTGTCTTCCACTTGGAAATGAAAGTGAAAGTGGAAGTAGGTGTACACGATTTTAGGTCGCGGTTCACCCCTTGGTTTGAACCATCCTACTAATAAATAAATATGTTGCAGTAAAAATCCGTTTTTAGTAAGAACATGTGTTGTTACGAGTTAAAACGCGTTTCTCCGAAAACCTTTGTGGCAACTAGATTTTTCTGATGATGGTTGAGTTTGGTTCAAAGGTCTATCTAGAATCTTCATTTTTGACCTTCGGTCTCATTTTGGCTGTTTATTTTCAAAGTTTTTTAAGCGAAAATGTCAAAAATTAGAAGCAAAGTTAAAGAGGATGTAATTTGTAACCATTACTTTGGCCGGAATAAAAATTGATATTTTAAGGCTAAAAACCCCCATGTTATTTAGATGGGAAACTTACATCGCTGGGGGCACAGGTTATAATTGAGATAGAGAGTTGAAACTTGGGGTTATTTATTTCCAACCATATGAGCCCTTATTCGCGTGAAAATTCGAAAATACCCAAAAAAAGGACCACCCTAATAAACAGTAAAAACAAAAAATAATGGTTGAAAAATTTTCACCTTTCAGACATTTCTGAATAGTAGGGATAGGCGATAAATTTTCTTTCGAATAAATAAAAATAAATTGGCACGTTCTGATGTGGCCATCCACTTGACCGCCTCTCTTATATTTTTTTTTATTTTTTATTTATTTAATGTCACCGGGAACAAAGCCCATTTAGACAGCACATAAGTAGAGTGTTAGTAGGATTAGTGAGGGAGCCGAGTTTTCAGCCTGTAGAAATTTTTATTTGCCAGCTAGGATCGAACCCCGGACCTCCACTCCAACATCGTCATAATCGATCGATGCCGAAGCGAAGCCAGTGCGTTAGCTGCCTGAGCTACTCGACTCCCTCTCTTATATTTAATATTTAATAAAATTATTTATAATCATGTAGGGGTTAGTTTTTGCATTTTTAGACTTCTGGGGGCCCACGGATTATGTATACAAAATTTATTTGACCCCTATGGAAATAAATAGATTTTCGAAATATCTTTTTTATATATTTTTGAAAATATGTTAAAAATATAAAAATTTTGTGTTCATTTTATATAAAGTTTATGTTTTCTATATATTTTTAAAATAAGAACTATTTTTATGTCGCTCTAGTATAAATTTTATATAAATTTAACACAAAAATTTTATATTTTTAATATATTTTCCAAAAATTTATAAAAATCATATTTTGAAAATATATTTATTTCCATAAGGGGAGTTTGCTCAAATGGCCTAAATTTTTAATTCCCCCCCCCCTTAATTTTGGGTCTATCTTCACCAAAATCTAACCAGCTATTAATCCCAATACACATATTATTATCTCGAAAATATAATTTTTTCGATGTTCACTTATTAGGGCTTTTTTGAAGATCGAAATCCCATGGTTTCACCCAATTTTTTTAACCAAAATAGTTTCGGCCGTTTTTGAGATATTTTGAGAAAAAGAAGCAAAAAAACCCATTTTTTCATGCACAATTACAATACTTGACCATACCCTGTATGGTAAAGTAAAATTAGGAGTGTTTCGTATAAGGAAATGTCATTCGTTTTTTTAGAAAGTATCAAAAGTAGAAAAATTAATCAAATAAAAGGAAAGGCAAATTATGCAAATACCAAGGGATAATTTATTTAAAAAATAGATCGTACCCTTTGATAGATTGTTTTCTATTGCATGATGTAATATATTCCATGATGAGGAGCACCTTCACCCTTACATCATCCCTACCCCTACGCACCCTAATACGATCCCTATGTACGTATGTTTTAGGACCCGTCTCTCTTTTCTTATCCTTCCCCCTTTTGCGCTCTGATTCATTCATTCACTTTAATAACTTTAGAATTTGCCATCGATTAGCTCTTTACAGTGTATGTATATACTACCTATATAGAACATTACCATAGGCACGTATCTAGAAATTTAATTTCGAGGGGACCAAAATTTTGTTTGAAAAATAGAATCAGGAATTTATAAGAATAATGTAGGAATTTTTTAAGGATGATTGAACAGCATTTTAGAATATAAATGGTCAGTATATCACCTGATGTTTAAAGAAGGGAAATTTGTTTATATGTATGTAGGAACAGAGGGGTTAAACCGCGATTGGAATTAGGTGTACACCGTCTTTGAAATTATGTGGATTTTTTTTGGAATTCATTAGATAACACCCCTTCATCTATTGTCTTCTACTTGGAAATGAAAGTGGAAGTGGAAGTAGGTGTACACGATATTAGGTCGCGGTTCACCCCTCGGTAGGAACTAAGGGGTCATCCATAAATTACAGCACACGAATTTAAAGATTTTTAGACTCCTCCTTGTTTCACATTCTGTCAAATTTTCATTCACCCAATATTGTGACGTCACACTATCACTTTTATCTATATCTATATAAGCGAAATATCACTCACTGACTGACTCAGCACGATATCTCCAAAACTACTAGACCAACCGACTTGAAATTTAGAATAGAGGTTCTTTATAGGGCGTAGATGTCAGCTAACAAGTGATTTTACGAAAATCCACCTCTAAGGGTGTAAAATGGGGATTAAATTAAATAAAGATCTGTGATTGGCTGATTCTGTTGCCATGTTTTTTTAGTCAATTTTTTTATTTTTAATTTTCAAAATATCAAAAATTGAATGCAATAAGGTTATTCCTCTAGTATTAGATAAGAATCGATCGTTATTTTTGATTTTAACACGATTCCTCCATGTCTTCAGCAATGGTTACCAATAATATTCGAAGCGTCAAAAATAGACTATAATTTAATAATTGTAGATATTTTTTTTATAAATTAAACTCAACCGAGGGGTGAACCACGATTGGAATTAGATGTACACGTCATTGGAATTACTTTGAAATTCATTAGATGATGCCCCTTCGTCTATTATCTTCTACTTGAAAATGAAAGTTGAAGTAGAAGTAGGTGTACATAATATTATGTCGCGGTTCACCCCTCGAGATATTTACTACTGAAGATGATCAACCATGAGGGATCGACACTGTCTAATGAATTAATATAAATCAATAAAAATAGTTTATCAAAATTATTCAATTTATTTCAATTATGTAGCAACTCTTGAAGTTTGAAGAATACTTTTGTATTTATTTTTATCTTTTTTGTGATGTTTTGATATATCTGATGTTTAACATATTGATAAAAAATTAATTAATTAATTTTAATTAAAAAGACGTAAATTTTTTTAATTACCAAAAATATATACCTATATTTGAATTTTTATTTAGAAACAAAAGATACGTCGATGTTTAACATTCTACCAAAATAACAAATTCTGCGAACAGGATATGATATCACTAATGACGTCAAGGCTTTCGCTCGGCGTCTTTCAGAGGAAAATTATCCCGAAATTATTTCACTCTGCAGCGAAATTCTAGCAGCAGAATATTATGTTGTCGGTTTGTTTTTCGGTGACTTGAAAAAAAAATCATTTTAAAACATCAACATCCAAGATACAATAAAAAAAAATATAGCTATCCTATAAACTAGAGTGGGCCTTTTCAGGTATTTTCGAATTTTTACGCTGATAAGGGCTCATATGGTTCGAAATAAATAAAAAATAAATATCCCCCAAGTTTCAAGTCTCTATATCAATTATAACCTGTGCCCCCAGCGATGTAAGTTTCTCATCTAAATAACATGGGGTTTTTGCCATTGAAAGATCAATTTTTTATTCAGGCCAAAGTAATGGTTCAAAAAATTTGTTATTATACTTTATAATTTTATAAAAAAATAAATTTTAATAATTTCAAAATATTAGAATTATAAATGCCTTATAAGTTATCAGTTCTGTCGTGTGGTCTTAAGAACACACCCGAATTTTTTACTTTACCATACAGAGTATGGTCAAGTATTGTAATCGTGCATGAAAAAAGTGGTTTTTTCCTTCTTTTTTTCGAAATATCTCAAAAACGGCTGAAACTATTTTGATTAAAAAAATTGAGCGAAAACATGGCATTTTCTTCTACAAAAAAGCCCTAATAAGTGATCATCGAAAAAATTATATTTTTCGAGATAATAATTGTTTTGTCAAAATGTCTGTTAGTCTGTTAGTCTGGTTGTTATTCTATTAGCTGTGTTACCAAATTTTTGTGGACGAGCTAGCTCAAAAACTAGTTTGAATATCGAAATAAAATTTCACACCTAGTTTTGGTTCATTGCGATTAAGAGCTGATTAGATTTTGGTGCATATCGACCCAAAATTAAGGGAGCTAAGGGAGGGGGGGGGGGGTTAAAAATTAAAAATCTAGGCTATTTGAGCAAACTCAACCAAATTTTGTAAACATAATCAGTGCTACCCCAGAATTCTAAAAATGCAAAAACTAACGGCCCAAAATTGGTGGGGGTGGGGTGTAGGGTCAAAAAATGAAAATCTTGGCCATTTACCAAACTCAACCAAATTTTGTATATATAATCAATGGGACCCCCAGTAGACTAAAAATGCAAAAACTAACCAAAATGAGGGGGGGGTGTATGGTCAAAAAATGAAAATCTAGGCTCTTGTACCAAACTCAACCAAATTTTGTATACATCAGTGGGCCCAGAGTAATCTAAAAATGCAAAAACTAATCCCCCTTCCCTACATGATTATAAATAATTTTATTAAATATTAAATATAATTGAGGGGCCAGGGTGTATGGTAAAGTCAAGTGGATGGCCACATCAGAACGCGTCAGCTTATTTTGAAAAATTCTAAAATTGATTAGAAAAATTTCCGATAAAATTTATTTTTTAATTTAATAATATACAAGCGATGCAGTCACCAGTCGTTAGTTTAAATCTACATGACAATATCTGAAGATAACAATTGCAATATTGCTGTAGCTTCAGCTGTGTACCGCCATGGACAGATTCACACGGATCGAGACCTGAAAGGATAAAGAACATTAAATGTGACCCCGATAAACTGAACATAAATAATTCAAAGTCAGCAACATTTGTAAATCTTCATCTTTCGGAGTAAATCGTTTTTTTTCCTTGTTGATGTTGTTGTTGTTGTTTGTCCGCCTGTCGTTGGAGGAGAAAATCGATAGGGCTCTAACTATTGGGCCAAATCCATTCATAATCGATATTTATAATCCTTGTTTGTATTCCTAGACCCTTTTTTTAATCACAAATTACAAACCGACCAAAAAATCAACTGGTGTGGTGACCAGACGACTTTCACGGTTTCTCTCTTATTTGAAATCATTGCGACACTCCTAATTTACACTCTCTCTCTTCCTTTATTCCAATCGGATTAAAATTTATACACGACTAATATCTTATGAAACCACAATATCCGATTTTATGTTCTAAATCCGGTGTCAAACTATTAAGGGCATCGAATCCTTCCACCTAGAAGTCACAAAGTGAAATTAAGTTTTTACTTTACCATACAGGGTATGTTCAAATATTGTAATCGTGCATGAAAAAAGTGTTTTTTTTTGCTTCTTTTTTTCGAAATATCTCAAAAAAAAAGTTAAAATTCATAGCTGGAATTTAGTGAAGTGTTTTTACTGTTCGTCACAGAGCACTTGAAAACTTATTTTTTACTTGAATTCATCATCAATTGATTCACTTTATAAGTTAAAGTAAAATAATTAAACACTTTTTGATTTAGTAAAATACAGGGTAATATACACAGATGAATGCTAAATACATACGAAAATTTTCTCAATACCTACCTTTAACAAAAATTACAGGTTGACTCTATTTATACGGATCTCAGCAAAGCATTCGACACAGTCAACCACAATCTACTTCTCCGGAAACTAAATCTCCTCGGGGTAGAGAGAACTCTACATCTCTGGCTTTCCGGTTATCTGCTGAATAGAAAATGTACTATCAAAATTTGAAATAACCTCTCCCATGAATTTGTCGCTCACTCAAGAGTTCCTCAAGGATCACATTTAAGCCCATTGCTTTTTCTAATATTCTTCAACGATGTTTTGACTGTCTTTAATGATGTGAATGTCCTCCTCCTGGCTGATGACTTGAAAATGTTTAAAGTTATTCATTCTATAAATGATTGTCAAACTCTACAATTAAATTTGAATAATATCAATGCCTGGTAAATAATATTAAGGACTTGGGTGTGATCTTCGATACTAAATTGACATTCGTCCCACACATAAATATCATTGTTAGTAAAGTTCGTAAGACTTTGGGTTTCATCACGCGGATAACCTCATCCTTTCGAAATATAGATGCCCTCAAATTCTTGTTAGTTGCTCTCGTGAGAAGTAAACTTAAATACTGTAGTGTAATATGGAACGCCTACTATGGGGTACATAAGGCATACTTGGAAAGGGTCCAGCATAAATTTTTGAGGACGGTTAATTATAAACTAGGCATAAGTATAGATAATCTGAATTATGACTATCTAATTTCACACCTGAAACTCAACACACTGGAACAACGACGTGATTACAATGACATTTCCTTCCCGCTTAAACTTATTTCTGAGAAAATCGTGTGTCCAAAAATTATATCTAGGCTAAATTTTAGAATCCCATCACATAGCACGAGATCCCAAGATATGTTTGTAGTTCCACATCACTCGACTAATTTCGGTAAAACCAACGCCATTGACAGAATTCAAACACTAGCAAATAAACACTCGACCAATCTTAACCTTTCCAGCACAACTCCTCACCAACTTAAAAAAATAATCTTAAAACCATCAGCCACATTGTGAAAACCACTTCAGTGTAATAAGTCCCCCCCCCGATACCTACCTGTTATTTTATTAAATTGAAAGTTTTTGTGCCGAGAGTAGCAGAATTCTTAACCTAGCCACATGAAAAATTTTAACCTTTCATTCATAAATTAATTCCTGTGAATCAATTGTAATAGACTGATGAAGAGGGCAAAGCCCTCGAAACTATAGTCTCGTTATAAATAAATAAAATTTATTTGTTTTTGCAACGAAATTTTCTCTGGAGAGAGACGGACTGGTAGAAATTTTAATTGAATCTAATGGAAGGCAGCCCAGAGATAGTGAGGAAAGAAAAATTAACACATATAAAATAAGGTGTAATTTATTGGAATCCTTCCTCCTTTCCTTTCAAACCGACGTTTCGGAGGATTTTTCCTCCTCATTTTAGCCATCTAATTAAGAAAAGGAGGAAAAAAATTTGTTTTTCTATGCCTTTGTTAAAAATGAAGAAAGTTTTTGAACACTACTGTAGAGAGAAGAAGGAAACATGTTATTTGTTTCATTCATTGACCCTTTGAAACCCTGAAGAAGGAGGGAAAAATCCTCCGAAACGTCGGTTTGAAAGGAAAGGAGGAAGGATTCCAATAAATTACACCTTATTTTATATGTGTTAATTTTTTTCTTTCCTCACTACCTCTGGGCTGCCTTTCATTAAATTCAATTAATAAAATTTATAATTCCAGCAGAAGACTCACTCTTTTATTGTCTCCTTCAATGTTATTTTATTATATCCATATTGTTTTAATATTGTATCCTGTTGGTATATGTTTCTTTTTCTGTATTGGACATCTTGTCCGTAAAACTAGCTAAACCAGCTAAATAAATAAATAAATAAGGAGGTAGATTGTACCCGAAGTTCTTAAAAGTGTCACATATGGCGCTGCCTCTGTTTCGCACAGAGCGAATTGGGTTTAAACTTATATGCGACTGCCCGTTACACTCTTATTGTTTTTTGTCTACTTGCATCTACACCTTCGATTATTTTCCATCGAAGGAAATAAAAATGAATGAAGAATGGGGAATGAAAGAGAAACGCCAGATTATTTAAATGATATTTTAGGGCGTGTGCATGATCAGAGGGGAGAAGGCAGGCTCTCTCTCAACCCTCCTAAATAAAAAAGACAAACGCATTATTTTTCCTATCATTTAAAAAATGAAAAAATTCAGGAATCATTTTGAAAGAAAATCTTCAAACATGTAATCCCCTTATAACTAAAGTATATTTGAAAAAACATCACTAAGGGCGTTTTGAGAAAATGAGAAAAAAGCAGTGGCAGAAAAATGAATATTCCAAATGAAACCAAATGATGATTGATGACACATATTTCTGCTTGTTTTTCTTATTTATACCCCAAAGACCCCACTTCTTAAATTTTCTAACTTATATAAATCCTCACACATAATTAATTATAATTAATCAAATTAATCACAAAAATAAAAGCTTCAACAGCTTCATTACTACTATATAAATCCTATTTATTAAAGAACAATCTAATATACAAATTTACTTAATTATTTTTAAAGTTATTTCTATTTTAACATATTCTTAAGGTATTTTAAAAAAATTCTGATTAAAAAAAATATATCTTATCTTATCATATTAAACGAGCAATTCTTGTATACATATAAAACGGCTCTAACGATTTGAATGAAATTCACGGGTTAAGGGGTTTTTGGATTGACATTTCGATCTGTCATGGTCTCATCTTCGGCTAAGTTGTTTTTGATGGGTTTTTTGTTAATTGAAATAATTATTCACAGGTAGGTTGTCTCGATAAAAATGTTTAATTACATTTTTATTCAATTTCCTTAATAAAATTAATTGGTTTTTTTAATTTTAAATCCCACAAACCGATCATTACAAATATTATTATATATTAGAATTTGCCAATTTAATTAATTAAAGGTATTTTTCTATAAAATAATTTATTTAAATATTAATTTCATTCTCTTAAAAAATTCAACATTTCGAAGGATCGTACCTCCTTCTTCAGGATTTAAAAGAGTCAACGAAAGAAGCCCCGTGTATTTTAATATTATTTTTAAATGAAATTACAATCAAAACGTTGCTCCCGGATAATTTGTCTTGATGATGACCATAGCGGGTGTTAACCTTGGTAAAAATATAAATTAAGTTTTCAATTTTATTTTATTTTGGCTGCGATTAAAAATCGACCTTTTTACCTGAATTAAAAATTAAAAATAATATTAATATATCGCTTAAAAATTACCGAGCATCGCTCAGTGTTCCAAGTAGTAATATTTATTTGTCCAAGCTTTCGAAAAATGCCCCTTTAATGGAAAACTTCTCTTGAACTGTTTAAAACTATAAATTGAAATAAAATTCAGCATTCAGTTACTGAATAATTATTTAACTTTTAAAAATGTTTTCTTGGAATATATAGTAAATAAATAAAGAAATATATATATATATAAATATACTTATGTGAGTATCTTTGGACATTCCTGCTAGTTTTGTCGCACTAGGAACAAGGGCCTCTAAATTTTATTTACGCCATTTTGTCCCCATTTATATTAATAGTTTTATAAGAATTTTGCTGGCTTGGTGTGTACTGGATATATTAATTTTTTATAGTTAGGATAAATAAACTGAATTTGCTTCTTTCCAGTAATTTATTTTGTTTTTCAAATGGTTATTCCAAATATTTCGAGAGCGTTCTCAGCATCTCTTCTTCAGTGGAAACTGTGGGACCACACACTAGGCAAGTCAGTGAGTTGTTATAATTACAGTTGTCAAAAAAGTACTCACCCACTCCCCCACCAATGTGCCAGGTACTGATATATTATGGAATTAAAATGTCTGAGGAATATTTTATACTAAAGGTTGCACATGCAGTTTATGTATAATTTAATAGAAGTAAAAGGTGTCGACCCTCGTAGAAAGCTCTAATAATGGTGATTTCACTAATCATAGTAAAATCTGTTCATTGATTTTAAGGGAGGATTTATTTATAGATAGTATTTTATGAAATCCCTCAATTTGCTCATGTTATTTATAATTTGAATAGATACATGCAAAGAATCGATATTGAGCTCTCTTAGAGGGGTGCGGTGGGGCGTTACTGCCTTATAAATTAATATGACAATAGCTTTTATGACTTTTTGTAAAGTTAAAAAGCATCCAAAAAACGTATGTTCTCCATTAAATTGCACTTAAAAAAAGCAGTCTTAAACTTCTTATTAGATCCATAATGGTAATTTGAAAATTTAGATAAAAGCAAATAAATAGATTTTAAATTGATTCCAAAAAATTTAAAAGCTTTGAAAATTTGACCATAATTTATGTTTTCCAATTTTTACATTAGTAAAATTTAATTCCGATGGGATGATTCATTGGATCCAACAATCTAAACTATAGGATATCCTAATAAGTGATGGAAAGGCAGCACAAGGATAGTGAAAAAAATTCTCTCGAATAAAGTACATTTATTGGATATTTATTTTTTTCATCAGTCATCACACAAAAACCAACGTTTTGGAGGATTTTCCCTCCTTGTTCAGGGTGTATCGAGGGGTGAACCGCGACCTAATATGCTGTACACCTATTTCCACTTGTACTTCCAAATATTCCCAAGTACTTCCAAATATTTCCATGTACTTCCAAATATTCCAAAGTACTTCCAAATATTTCCAAGTACTTCCAAATATTTCCAAGTAATTCCAACCAAATATTCCAAAGTACTTCCAAATATTTCCAAGTAATTCCAAATATTCCAAAGTACTTCCAAATATTTCCAAGTACTTCCAAATATTTCCAAGTACTTCCAAATATTTCCAAGTACTTCCAAATATTCCAAAGTACTTCCAAATATTCCAAAGTACTTCCAAATATTTCCAAGTAATTCCAAATATTTCCAAGTACTTCCAAATATTTCCAAGTACTTCCGAATATTCCCAAGCACTTCCAAATATTCCCAAGTACTTCCAAATATTTCCAAGCACTTTCAAATATTCCCAAGTACTTCCAAATATTTCCAAGTACTTCCAAATATTTCCAAGTACTTCCAAATATTTCCAAGTACTTCCAAATATTTCCAAGTACTTCCAAATATTTCCAAGTACTTTCAAATATGTCCAAGTACTTCCAAATATTTCCAAGGAATTCCAAATATTTCCAAGTACTTCCGAATATTCCCAAGGACTTCCAAATATTCCCAAGTACTTCCAAATATTCCCAAGTACTTCCAAATATTTCCAAGTACTTCCAAATATTTCCAAGTACTTCCAAATATTTCCAAGTACTTCCAAATATTCCGAAGTACTTCCAAATATTTTCAAGTACTTCCAAAATACTTCCAAAGGGGTGTACACCTACTTCCAAACGCGAATCACCCCTCGGGGTGTACAATTCAATATACCTAACTTATTATTTAATTGAAAAGTTTTTATTTTGCTCAGAGTAAGAAAGGAGTACAGACAAGTCCTTAAGTTGACGTCACTTCTAAGGGTGCACAAAATAGATTTTTTCGAAAATAATCCAATGGTCAGTAAATAGAAAAAAAAAATACAAACAAACAAAAATCTTAAATGAACTGGTGTGTTCACCACACGACTTTCACACTTTCATTTATTTGAAGTCATCGCGACACTACTAATTTACACCCCTTCCTTTGTTTCGTTTTTTTTTCAAAAACGGCTAAACGATTTTTAAAAAAATCGTTGCAGCCGTTTTTGAGAAAATAAAAAGAAACGAAAATTTTTTAATGTAAATGTCCACTTCCGGTCTTCCGATTTCAACCAAAAGCTTGTTATATTCCTTCTAGCCTATATCACGCTTAAGTTTCGAATTTCGTATCTTTGAGACTTATGGTTGCGAAACGCAGGAGTGGGTACATACATGCGCACTGACCAATGGATTTTGGACCCCTTTTTGGCCTCTGGGGACCACAATTTCCCGTTTTATGTCCTAAATCCCGTTTCCAACTTTTAAGGGTAACGATTCCTTCCACCTAGAAGTAACAAAATGAAATTAACTTTTTTCATCTCTGAGATACAAGCTCTCAAAGAGTCGGGACCCAGACAGGGCATCGCAATACTCTCCCATTATATTCTATAGAATATAAATGTGAAAATAAAAAACACAATTCTATGGTCACAATAGCTAAGATTTTAGTAGAAAATATTTTTAAATTGCATGTCAGAGGGCTTAATCCCCCCGGGAGTTGAATCCGAGCACTAACCTGCTTGCCGGGCAGTTAGACTAACCCTCAAGACAAAACTCTCTCCAACATGCAACATATATTGTCTCGAGGGCTAGCCTACTGCTCGGGTTCAACTCCTGAAGCCCGTTGAAATCCAATTTAAAAATATTTTCTAGCAAAACCTTAATATTGTGACCATAGAATTGTGTGTTTTTTTTAATATATATATGGTTCCGCGAGTGAGTTGATTTTTGAAAAAATTCCATTTTTACTTCACCATACAGAGTATGGTCAAGTATTGTAATCGTGCATGAAATAAAGTGGTTTTTTTCCTTCTTTTTTTCGAAATATCTCAAAAACGGCTGAAACTATTTTGATAAAAAAAATTGAGCCAAAACCATGGTATTTTGCTCCACAAAAAAGCTCTAATAAGTGAACAGCGAAAAAATTATATTTTTCGATATAATAATTGTTTTGCCAAAATGTCTGTTAGTTTGGTTGTCTGGTTGTCTGGATGTCTGTCTGGTTGACCGTTAATTTGTGCGTTACCAAATTTTTGTGGACGAGCTAGCTCAAAAACTAGTGTGAATATCAAAACCAAATTTCACACGTAGTTTTGGTCCATTGAGATTAAGAACTGATTAGATTTTGGTACATATCGACCCAAAAATAAGGGGGGGTAGGGGGGTAAAAATTAAAAATCTAGGCCATTTGAGCAAACTCGGGGTGTAGGGTCAAAAAATGAAAATCTAGGCCCTTGTACCAAATTCAACGAAATTTTGTATACATAATCAGTGGGACCCCAGAAGTCTAAAATTCCAAAATTAACCGCCCAAAATGGGGGGTGTAGGTTCAAAAAATGAAAATCTAGGCCCTTAGATCAAACTCAACCAAATTTTATATACATAATCAGTGGGACCCCAGAAGTCTAAAAATGCTAAAACTAACCCCCTCCCCTACATGATTATAAATAATTTTATTAAATATTAAATATAAGTGAGGGGCCTTGTTGTATGGTAAAGTCAAGTGGATGGCCACATCAGAACACGTCGGCTTATTCAAATTTAAAATATAAAATTACATAGGTAGGTTTCAAAGATAAAAGAAAAGATGCTTTTTTTAGCACAACTCTATATATGGTATATTTTGGGGTAAGAACCCACACCATTCTCCCTTAAGGGGGTTCGGGACTGTTTATCAGTTTTATAAGAAAATTCTCAACTTTTTACCATCGAATCATTGTATTGTATTAAATATTTATTGCCGAAATTTTAAGTTGATCGTCTGTCCCATTACCGAGAAATAAATGATTGAAAATTGTCCTTTTAACATGGAACTAAATGGACCGAGCTTTTAAAAGGGCTAGAACTTCTATACAAATAATACCATTTTCAACACATTTATACAGATCAATAATTCAACTTTTATGAATCGAATGATACATTTTTCAATTGATTTGACAGTCTTGTTAATTACTTAAAAAATAAAAAGTTATTTGCAGCCAACATAATATAACAAAAGCACTAGTGTAGAATTCCAACTCTAGTTCTTGAAATCGTTTTTGTGTTAAATAAATGTCTTTATAATGAGAAAAAATTTATCTCAATATTCTTTTTATTAATATTATCAAAACAAAGATTTGTATTTTAAATTAACCTCATTATTAACAATTTTTTTATTAAAAAATTTAGTGGGGAGAAGTTGTCACTCTGCAGAAATAGAAAAGATTTTTTCGAAGATCAACCAGATAGATAATCTGTCCCGAACTCCCTTAACAAAAAAGATGTAATTGTATTTGAAGAATTATAATTGGCTCAAGGCTTTCGTTCTATGTGAATAAAGCACCTATCAAAATGGAAAACAGTCTTTGTAGTTATAATGATTTTTCTAATTAAAAAAATCTCCTTAATCATTTCAACCGCTTTTGAATCCTTCACTTTTCTTTATGAATCGTGAAAGCGTTAATTTTTATTGTACTTATTTTCTATCATCACTAGAAAATTAATTTTTGAAAATTATTTTCCTTCAAGATTCGGACATTTATAAACATGAAATATATTAAAAAAAATGAAAAATTTTTGAATGAATTAAAATCACCGCGTACCGAAAATTTCTACAAAATAGGATATCCCGAGGGGTGAACCGCGATTGGAATCAGGTGTACACCGTCTTTTTTGGAATTGCTTTGGAATTCATTGTGATAATATATTGTATTCTACTTGAAAATGAAAGTGTAAATCGAAGTAGGTGTACACGATATTAGGTCGCGGTTCACCCCTCGCAATATCCTATATATATTAGAAGAAATTTTCTCTTCGGAGAGAGAGACGGACTGGTAGAAATTTTAAGTGATAAGTGATGGAAAGGCAGCCCAAGGAACACACACACATTTACGAGCCCCGTCCCATCTCAATTGGCCCACCAATATTTCTTCTTTTTAAATAAAATTATGCTAATTCACGGTAAATTTAATTTAAATATTTATCTCTATTATCATTTGGAACAACATTTTAAACAATTTATAAACATTTTATTGTAACATTTAACTTAAAATTATTTTTTAATTGTTAAAAACAAGGAAAACATACAAAATCCAAAACCTTTACCACTGTGTGACGTCGCCTTTATTTTTAATTACGGCTTGAATTCTTTTGGGCAACGTACTTATTAAGTTTTGACACTCATCTTGAGTGAAAGTATCTCAAATATTTTGAAGTTTGTGTTTTAATTCGACTACGTTTCTAGCTGGTTGTATTCGTAATAGCTTTTTCATTGTGTGCCAAAGAGTTTCTATTGGTGACAAGTCGGGACTGTTTGCCACCACTCCAAAAAGTGGAACATTATGATCAGAAAGCCATTTTAAAGATTTTCTTGATGTATGGCAGGCCGCCCCGTCTTGTTGGAACACAAAAGTATTATTATTCTGCAATGCATCTGCCATTGTTGGAAGTAACGATTTTTTAAAATCTCTAAATATTTATTGGTGTTTACAATTCCATCAATGAAGTGAAGTTTTCCAACACCTCTAGCAGACATTGAACCCCATACCATAACTGAAGCAGGAAATTTTACTTTCTTTTTTAAACAATCTGAATTGAAAGCTTCATTTTCTGACGAATAACTCTGCTTCGATTGTCCCCAACACAAACTTCAAAACGAGACTCATCACTCCAATGGACACTATTCCATTCATCACTCGTCCAATTAATGTGACTTTTAGCCCATTTAAGCCGGTTTTTCTTTTGTTTTAATGTCAAGAGTGGCTTTTCTTTCGCCTAAAAAAAATTAGTAAAATTACAAAAAAAAAATTTTGGAATAAGTTGCAATAAAATTACCTTGTAAGTTTTAAAACCTAACTTAAGGGCTTCTCTATGGCACGTGGATCTTGAAACACTTCGCCCCACAGCATCGCTCCAAAGAACAGATAATTCACCATAGTTCGAACGCCTGTTTTTTCTAATAATCTTCTTCAATGCCCGTCTATCAGCATCTGATATTTTGGATTTCGACGCATACCGAGGTTTTGTAGCTATTGTACCCGTTGTTTTATAAACTCGAATAATATTTCTGACAGTAAACTTTGATAAATTAACTAGATCGCCAATTTCCGCGTTTGATTTTCCCTTTTTAAATAAATTGATAATAATTGAGCGAATTTTTTCATCAACAACCTTTCCACGAGTCATTTTTACTAATAATAAACAAAACAAACTTTCTTTTGTTGGAAAAAGGCAAAGCCTACTTGATTATTTCACATATTCAAAGATTCTTAAAAAAAAAATCGTGAAAAGC
Source organism: Forficula auricularia (assembly GCA_024734495.1). Lineage (NCBI taxonomy): Eukaryota > Metazoa > Arthropoda > Insecta > Dermaptera > Forficulidae > Forficula > Forficula auricularia. Next base: position 1,607,014 of record JALMQS010000152.1, on the reverse strand, counting down.
AAAGAACTATTTTTTATATAAAAATATGTTTTTAACAATTAAAAAATAATTTTAAGTTAAATGTTACAATAAAATGTTTTAAATTGTTTAAAATGTTGTTCCAAATGATAATAAAAATAAATATTTAAATTAAATTTACCGTGAATTAGCATAATTTTATTTAAAAGAAAAAATATTGGTGGGCCAATTGAGATGGGACGGGGCTCGTATATCAAATATATGTATTAATAAAAATTCTTTATATCTAGGAACTGGTTCAACCCTTAATTTTTCTGTGATACTAGAGTGGATATCAAATATCAAATTTTAATATGTTGGTATTTACAGAGCAGCCCCGTGCGAAGGTGTCCACAACAATTGGGCGGCCACATCAAGGGGTGGAAAAAGGGTTTCCGGCCTTAAAACAAAAGAGAATAGACACGCAAAAAGTTTATTAAAGTAATTGTTTCACCATATGTTTTTTCTTAGGATTTTTTTGAAATTTAGAAAAAAACTAAACCAACATTAAACAATAATAATACATTTTTTAAGAAAATTTTAATTCATAGTTACAACACAGTTTCTGAGATAACAATGAATAAATAATGAAAAATTTACAATAAAAACAAACTGACAACAACGCATTTATTTAACCTAAAAAGTGGGTTAATTTTAGTACTTTTTTGACGCTTTTTCGCTTCAGCCATTGTTGCAACAGCTTTCGATCGCTTATTAAGAACTTTTTGTTTTATAAATCTTCCTTTAAAATGTACTTTATCTGAAATTTCTATAATAAAATATATACAAGCTGGGACAGTGTTGCCAGATTTGTCAAACAAGCACGGGATTGGCTAGTAGTGGTACATAAACAGCAAAAAGTTTTGGGCTTAGGAATTATGAATCCTTATTGTCTGTTCTATATACTCTAGCATTAACTTTTTGCTAGTATTATCGCGATAAAACTACATTACTATAAATAAAGAAACAATTTAAAAAAATAAATATATAGTATTACAATCTAATAATTGTGTATGGGCGCAAAATTTAGTTTTGCACACGGGCAGCTATATAGCTTGTCGCGGACTTGAGTATTTAATTAACTTAGCCTAACTAAGAGTCAAACAGATGCACAGCGGAATCTGATAATATTGTACTCAAGAAATCTACAAAATGTATAGGATATTTTTGTTGGATACTTAAATTAACTTGAATAGATTTTGTTTTGCCGAGAGTAGTAGAGTTGTTGAATCATAAAGAGAAATCTATAAGGTTGTCCTCTGCTTGAAGGGCAAATAAACATATATAAATATAACGAATATAGATATTTATATACAGGGTGAGGCATAAAGATCTCCCACATTTTGAAGAGGTATAAAAAATGAAAAAATTTAACTAGAAAAAACTGAACATACTATTTTTTGTGTACATATTCTGTGGGCCCCAAAAAGGCTAGAAATGCAAAAACTAGCCATATTTTGTATAGATAGTTTGGTCGAAAGGGCTAGAATTTTCATCTTTGGCCATCCCGCCATTTTGGGGTGGTTAGTTTTTGCATTTCTAGCCTCCTGGGGGTCCACAGAATATGTATACAAAACTTGGTTGAGTTTGGTCGAAAGGACTAGAATTTTCATTTTTGACCTGCACCCATTTTTACTTTACCATACAGGGTATGGTCAAGTATTATAATCGTGCATGAAAAAAGTGGTTTTTTTCCTTCTTTTGTTTGAAATATCTCAAAAAGAAACTATTTTGATAAAAAAAATTGGCCGTAACCAGAGCATTTAAAAATTATATTTTTCGAGATAATAACTGTTTTGTCAAAATGTCTGTTAGTCTGTGCGTTACCAAATTTCACACGTAGTTTTGGTGCATTGAGACTAAGCGCTGATTAGATTTTGGTGTATGTCGACCCAAAATTAAGGGGGGTGGAGGGGTGGGTGTATATCGACCCAAAGTTAAGGGGGGGGGTTAAAGAGGTTAAAAATCTAGGCCATTTGAGCAAACTCAACCAAATTTTGTATACAGAAATCCGTGGGTCCCCAGAAGTCTAAAAATGTAAAAGCAAACCGCCCAAAATGGGTGGGATCCAGGGTCAAAAAATGAAAATCTTGGCTCTTGTACCAGACTCAACCAAATTTTGTATACATAATCCATGGGCCCCTAAAAGTCTGAAAATGTAAAAGCAAACCGCCCAAAATGGGGGGGGGGAGGATCTAGGGTCAAAAAATGAAAATCTTGGCTCTTGTACCCAGACTCAACCAAATTTTGCATAGTCTAAAAATGCAAAAACTAACCGCCCAAAATGGGGGGGATGCCAAAAAATGAAAAATATAGGCCATTTACCAAACTCACCCAAATTTAGTACATAATCAGTGGGCCCACAGTAATCTAAAAATGCACAAACTAACCGCCTAAAATGGGGGGGGGGGGGTCAAAAAATGAAAATATAGGCTCTTGTACCAAACTCAACCAAATTTTGTATGCATAATCAGTAGGCCCCCAGAAGTCTAAAAATGCAAAAACTATTCCCCCTACATAATTATAAATAATTTTATTAGAATATAAAATATAAGTGAGGGGCCAGATTGCATGGTAAAGTCAAGTGGATGGCCACATCAGAACACGTCAGCTTATTTTTAGTAGTTTAATTTATTAGTAATTTCGGAAATACCTATGATATCGTATAAGAGTGGTTAGAGATGTTTTATTTAAAGGACATCATTCCTAAATTTTTTGTATATATTTTATTGAAAAAGCACGAAATATCTAAGTTTTAGCATGTACTTACTTTTTATATTTATTTCAAAAATTTTCCGTAAGTATCTATGTGAATATGTACCGATCGATACCAATGGTGACATCTAGAGAGAATTCACGAACTTGGGACAAATATAAAATTTTTGAAAAACTCGGGGAAATTCCTTAAACAAAATAATCACATTTTCAAAATATATCTCATCTCTTGCGTAATTTTGAAAAATTTCAATGCTTTTTAACAATAAAAATACTTTATAATTTAATCAAAATATTCTTTTGGAACAAAATACAATGATTATTCTAAATTACACGTAAATACTTTCATCTAAAATTGAGTAATTTCGGTCAGGATTAGTTATTGGATGTGTGTGGCCACTTAGGGTTCTTCTAGGTCAGTGTTTCCGAACGTGGGGTCCCACGCCCCACAGGGGGAGGGCAATTTGATTGTTAAGGGGGAATTCCAGATAAATAAAAAATCTTCAAAATCGGTTAGCCATATTTGAGAAAATAAATGTTGTAAAAATTTGATAATAAGTAGCTTCAGCAATATTTCAAAATAGACTTAAATGTATGTAGAACTATACAAAATACTAATAAACAAAATTTTTGTTTTTGTAATTATATTTATATAGGTGATTATTAATAATATTTATCTTTAGAATATAAAAAATTATGTATAGGGGGCATGAGAATTTTTAGAAAGGCTTAGGTGGGACAAGGCATAAAAAAAGGTTGGGAAACACTGTTCTAGACCAGGGGGTCGGCGCAGCCTTTTGAGACGGAAGAGCCAAAAGTTACAATTTACAAAAATTTCCCAGTTTTTTAAAGAGCCAGTAACTTTTTTGTTTCAATATTATCGGTAATTTAATTAAGATTAGGTATATATTTTGATTTTTGATTTAAAAATAAATGAAGCTTTAAATATTAAATAATTTTTATTCAATTTATAAAAAACATACAAATGTTCCACACAAAACATATTTAAAGTAATTTAGCTAGCTCTGCTGAGAATAATAAAATTAATAATCAAATAATATCAGTATACTACTATAACTAACTATAATTAACACCAGCCTAACCCGCCTAAATGCCATCCCAAAATGAAGGTATACGAACCGAGCCGAACTGAATATATCTTAACTAACCGAACCTTACAGGGTTTGTTTGGAAACCCATTTTTTATCTAATCGAACCGAGATCATAAACCGAATTGTTCAAGTTGTTTTTTGACAGCAGACAACTGATCTTCGTTTTAGCCTAAAATAATATAATTATTAATCTTTGCGGATGGAACCGGAGAGCCGCATCTTGACATCGAAAGAGCCGCATGCGGCTCGCGAGCCGTAGGTTGCCGACCCCTGTTCTGGACGTCGATTGAAAACTAAAACTATTGGGAATTTATAAGGAAATATTCTCTAAACTCGTGCAAAAAAATCAATTGTAAATTGTAAAGGCACATTCATTTAAATATTACGTTTATTAAATGGGGTAAGTAAAGTCATCTGCACCCCAGCTAAAACCTTAGGCTCGCCCCCACATTACAACCAATATATTTTGAAATATTAAACTTGTATTTAAACGAGTAATTTATATAGAGATAAAAAATCTAAAGAAAAAAGAAAAAAATATTTAATTAAAAGATAACCTAAAATCGGAATGGGCACTGTATTATGGTGGTCCTTATTTTAGGTATTTTCGATTATTCAAGCGGACAAGGACTCATATGGTTCGAAATAAATAAATAAAAATATTCCCCAAGTTTCAAGTTTCTATCTCAATTATAACCTGTGCCCCCAGCGATGTAAGTTTTTCATCTAAATAACATGGGGTTTTTGCCATTGAAAGATCAATTTTTCAAGTAATTGTTCAAAAAATTTGAAACTCTGTATACTTTATCCTTATAATAGTAGCTATCCATCAGAATTTTTACAGATTTTTCGCTATTATAATTTTGGACTCTATAACCATGGGCGTAGTTAAGGGGGGATCAAGAGGGCAAAGTCCCCCCTACAAAACTCATTGCCCCCCCCCCCTCCTAGAATAATCGAAACTCTATTACGTATTACGAGGCATCACTTATGTATTTCTTATAAAGTTATTTCGTTACTTCCAAAATTTGCCAATTCTACTAAAAAGCTAGTTGATCTCTAATCGGATTACCGAATTTGAAACCTTGTGGTGGAAAATCGCCGGTCGCCCTGCTAGGAAAGCTCCCTAACATCGCCAATGCGTATACCCACCACTACAGTCCTGCCTGTATATCTTGGAAAGAAGTGAACTCTATCCGTTCGAAAATCCGACCAACCACCCCAACCCCCAAGACTTAAATAGCGACGTGTCCCCCACCCAACGGACAGCGGAGCCAGTCATAATTATCTTTATCATCACTCATACTCCAACGTTTCCGAGGATTTTTCCTCCTTCTTCAGGGAGTATAATCCAATAAATCTTTTTTATTCGAGATAATTGTTTCCACTATCCTTGGGCTGCCTTTCCATCACTTATCAATTGAAATTTCTATCTGAAAATGTCTTCTAATTTATTTAATACTCTTTCCAAAATATTATAATTTTAATTAAATTTTAATGTACAAAGAAGGGAAGGAGAATTGTTTCCACTATCCTTGGGCTGCCTTTCCATCACTTATCAATTAAAATTTCTAGCAGAAAATGACGTCTAATATATTTAATACTCTTTGCAATAAATTTTAATTTAAATTAAATTTTAATATATAAGAAGGGAAGGAGAATTGTTTTCACTATCCTTGGGCTGCCTTTCCATCACTTACAAATTAAAATTTCTACCAGAAAATTTCTTCTAATATATTTCATACTCCACCTACTTCCACTTGTACTTCCAAATATTTCCAAGTAATTCCAAATATTTCCAGGTAAATTCTAAATATTTCCAAGCAATTCCAAATATTTCCAAGTACTTCCAAAATACTTCCAAAGAGGTGTACACCTACTTCCAATCGCGGATCACCCCTCGGTTTTCACTATCCTTGGGCTGCCTTTCCATCACTTATCAATTAAAATTTCAACCAGAAAATTTCTTCTAATATATTTAATACTCTTTCCAATTTATATTAATTTTAATTAAATTTTTAATATACAAGAAGGGGGAGGAAAAGTCATGTGGGTGGCTTATATTTTCATGATGAATAAATTTAATATAGTTTTTTTTCAATTATCTTCTCTATTAGATAAATCTAATCAGAATGAGCTTATGATTTAAGGAGCCAAATGAGGTTGAGAGCTGAAGCAAAGGCTATAAAAGGCCGCATCTGAGTGGAAAAGAGTGAAGAGGGGTGGGGAAAGAGACAGACAGAGGGGGGAAGGGAGGGAGGGAAATGGCCGGCCGTGGTGGGGGGAGTTTGAGTCTGTCCTGGGAAAACGTTATCCTGGGAAGATACCTGGCGAACGGGGAGGAAACCGAACCGAAGAGGATCAGCGACCAATGGGAGAAGGAGAGAAAGAGAGAGAGAGAGAGAGAGAATCCACGGAAGAGAGAGAGAGAGTTGGCGCTTGCGTCCCGTTTAGGATGTGACGTCATCCGACATGGAAATTCGAAAACAAAATAGCAAAACAAAACAACCAAATTCGAACTTTGAAGCTTATCCTTCTCTTTTTGCCTTTATTTGCTAAACTTAATTTCAGTTAATAGTGCAGTTGCGCAGCTAGAAATTTTGGACCACTGACAAATTTGAATAACCAATCTCTTAAATTTTAAGTTCATCAATTTTAGTGGGTCTATCTCAAATAGAAAACAAAGTAATTAATGTAAAGATTTAAGCATCTTTTTGAGTTTCTTTTTTTGAAAAAAGATGGAATTTTTTCAAAAATCAACCAATTATATAATATTGAAAAGTGAATTTATTTTTATTTAGGAACAAATCAAAGATTTTAGTAGAAATATTTTTACATTGCATATCAGAGGGTTTCGTCCCCTTGGGAATCGAACCCAAGCGCTAACTAAGCTTGCCGGGCTGTTAGCCAAACCCTTAAGACAAATCTCTCTCCGATATGCAACATATATAAGAAATAAAGCTACAAATTTTTCACTCCTTTCAACTCGAATGGAATAGTAAAAAATCAGGCTAAACTTAAAAAGTTTTCAGTGTCGGTTCCTATATTTAAATGATTAATGTAAAGATTTAAGCATCTTTTTTGAGTTTCTTTTTTGAAAAAAGATGGAATTTTTTCAAAAATCAACCAATTATATAATATTGAAAAAGTGAATTTATTTTTATTTAGAACAAATCAAAGATTTTAGTAGAAATATTTTTGCATTGCTTATCAGAGGGTTTCGTCCCCTTGGGAATCGAACCCAAGCGCTACTAGCTGAAGGGCTGTTAGCCAAACCCTATATATGTTGCATATCGGAGAGAGATTTGTCTTAAGGGTTTGGCTAACAGCCCGGCAAGCTTAGTTAGCGCTTGGGCTTAATTCCCAAGGACGAACCTCTGATGCAATGTAAAAATATTTCTACTAAAATCTTTGATTTGTTCCTAAATAAAAATGAAAACAAAGTAGCTTTATAATTTTAGGTTATGCAACGCTGTTATGTTTTTTGCTGTTTGATATTAGTTATTATTAGTTTTTAAGGTAGTTATTTTGCGACAATACTAGCAAAAAGTTAATGTTAGAGTATATAGGACAGACAATAAGAATATCATAAGCCCAAAACTTTTTGCTGTTTATGTACCAATTCTAACCAATCCCGTGCTCGTTTGACAAATTTGGCACCATTGTAAGAGATTGAATATTTTTATATTAAAATGACAGATAAAATCATTTTAAATTTCTATAAATATCGTTTTGTTATTTTTTAACAAATGTAATGGGAGTCGGGTTGCCTCATTCGGCTAACGCACTGGCTCTCTCTTTGGCATCGATCGATTATGACGATGTTGGAGTGGGATGCTGGGGTTCTATCCTGGCTGGCTAATAAAAATTTCTACCAGCTAAAAACTCGGCTCCCTCACTAACCCTACTAACACTTTACTTATGTGCTGTCTAAATGGGCTTTGTTCCCGGTGACATTAAATAAATAAAAAATATATATATATATATAATCAAAGCCTACGTTACATCTTATGAAAATTATAATTTTGAAAAAATTTAGAGCATGCATCTTTCGCTGGTTAAATAAATGCGCTGTTGCCAAATTGTTTTTAGTGTATTTTTTTATAAATTTTTCATTATTTATTCCTTATTATCTCAGAAACTGTGTTGTAACTATGAATCAAAATTGTCTTAAAATATGTATTAGTTATTGTTTAATGTTGGTTTAGTTTTTTTATAAAAATGGTAAGAAGGGTTTCTTAATTATAATTAAATATGTATATAAATTTTCCGATATCCCGTATAGTGCAATGTTAAAGAGCCTGAAAAACTCGATTTTTAAAATTTAATATCTCCGGAACTATATTGTTCATAAATTGCTACCAATCTATGCAGAAGTATTTAAATAATAATCTGTATAAATTTCAAATAAAATACTAAGAAAATGCATTTGGTGGAACAACTACCTAAAGGAATTTAGTGTTGGTAATTGGTGAAACATTTTTTAAATTATTGTTACTTAGGGAGCTCTTATAAAACTGTAAAAAAAACACAACAGTTGAATAACATTAAAATTATGAAGCTATTAGCTCAGGATTGGATGGAAGGCAGTCGAGAAATAAATAAGAGACTATTTCCATCGAGGGGTGATCCGCGATTGGAAGTAGGTGTACACCTCTTTGGAAGTAAATATTTTGGAATTACTTGGAAATATTTGAAAGTACTTGGAAATATTTGAAATTACTTGGGAATATTTGGAAGTACTTGGACGAATATTATGAATAATTTTTACTTTATCCAATGCGAAGCGTTGGTGCGCCTGTATTTAGGCAACATATTGGGGGCAGAAGAATGTAAGCTGCGTAAGAGCTAGGCGAGTCCAGTCGATTTTAGAATTATTCAGAGCTTATTATATGGCAGGGATGGCCAAAACCTGGCTCGCGAGCCGCATGCGTCTCTTCAGTCAATCTCGTCCGGTTCTTGAACCTTCTTGAATAATACTGATTTTAAAAAGTACAGGGTGGGGCATAAAGATCTACCACATTTTGAAAAAGGGTTTCTTAATTATAATTAAATATGTATATAAATTTTCCGATATCCCGTATAGTGCAATGTTAAAGAGCCTGATAAACTCGATTTTTAAAATTTAATATCTCCGGAACTATATTGTTCATAAATTTTGTTTTGCTACCAATCTATGGAGAAGTATATAAATAATAATCTGTATAAATTTCAAATAAAATACTAAGAAAATGCATTTGGTGGAACAACTACCTTAAGAAATTTAGTGTTGGTAATTGGTGAAACATTTTTTAAATTATTGTTACTTAGGGAGCTCTTATAAAACTGTAAAAAAAAACACAACAGTTGAATAACATTAAAATTATGAAGCTATTAGCTCAGGATTGGATGGAAGGCAGTCGAGAAATAAATAAGAGACTATTTCCATCGAGGGGTGATCTGCGATTGGAAGTAGGTGTACACCTCTTTGGAAGTAAATATTTTGGAATTACTTGGAAATATTTGAAAGTACTTGGAAATATTTGAAATTACTTGGGAATATTTGGAAGTACTTGGACCAATATTATGAGTAATTTTTACTTTATCCAAGCGTTGGTGCGCCTGTATTTAGGCAACATATTAGGGGCAGAAAAATGTAAGCTGCGTAAGAGCTAGGCGAGTCCAGTCGATTTTAGAATTATTCAGAGCTTATTATATGGCAGGGATGGCCAAAACCTGGCTCGCGAGCCGCATGCGGCTCTTCAGTCAATCTCGTCCGGCTCTTGAACCCTCTTGAATAATACTGATTTTAAAAAGTACAGGGTGGGGCATAAAGATCTACCACATTTTGAAGAGGTATTAAAAAAATGAAAACATTTAACTAGAAAGAAACTGAATATATTTTTGAAAAAGAACATAAAATATATATTTTTTAATGTATTTTAAACATTATCAGACAATAGGGGGGGGGGGTCAAAAATGAAAATTCTAGCCATTTCGAACAAACTCAACCCTTGTATACATATTCTGTGGCCCCAAAAAGACTAGAAATGCAAAAACTAACCACCCCGAATAGGGGAAAGGTCAAAAATGAAAATTCTAGCCCTTTTCGGCTAAAATCAACCAAATTTTGTATACATATTATGTGGACGTCCAGAAGGCTAGAAATTCAAAAACTAACCATCAAAAATGTGGAGAGGGTCAAAAATGAAAATTCTAGCCCTTTGCACCATACTATGTATACAAAATTTGGTTAGTTTTTAAATGTCTCAGCTTTCTGGGGGTCCACAGAATATGTAGGTATACATATACATTGGTTGAGTTTGGTCAAAAGGGCTAGTATTTGCATTTTTGACCACCCCATACTTCTGGGGGCCCACTGATTATGTATACACCTCCACCCCCTCAACAACTTCCTTAAATCATTAAGATTTGATGCATTTATTATTATTTTTAATTTTATTTTTTATATTACTTTTTATTAAAAAAAGTGTTCCAAAATGCCGTTACTAACACAAGATTTCTTATTTATTATCATAGATTGGTCAATTTACTTTTACTTTACCATATAGGATATGGTCAAGTATTGTAACATAATCGTGCATGAAAAAAGTGTTTTTTTTTTTGCTTCTTTTATTTGAAATATCTCAAAAACGGCTTAAACTATTTTTATAAAAAAAATTGGGCCAAGCCTTGGGATTTTGGTCTACAAAAAAGCCCTAAAACGTGAACATCAAAAAAATTATATTTTTCAAGATAATAATTGTTATGTCAAAATGTTTGTTAAAATATGCGTTACCAAATTTTTGTGGACGAGCTAGCTCAAAAATTAGTGAGAATATCAAAACCAAATTTTATACGTAATTTTGGTGTATTGAGATTAAGAGCAGATTAGATTTTGGTGCAATTCGACCCAAAATTAAGGGAAGGTGGAGGATTAAAAATGAGTATAATATTTTAAAAATAAAAAAAAACAAAAAAAATGAAATATACTATAAAATGAACATATAATAACGAAAATATTTTTTTCTGGGAGTAAAAGTAGGGAAGGGGGGGGGGGGTCAAAAAACAAAAATCTAGGCTATATGAGATAACACGACTAAATTTTGTATATATAATCAGTGGGCCCGCAAAAGACTAAAAGTTCAAAAACTAATACCCCAAAATGGAGGGGGCGGTATGAGAAATTTTGAGAGAATAGAAGCCAGTTCAGAGGTGCAATTTTTAATTACAGTGGTTGAGTTTTTGTCCGGATCGACGGGAGATTTGACTATTAAATTTTAAAATTGTTAATTACTTATTAATATTATTGGAATCCGTGTAATCTAGGAATGGAATTATTTTTGAAATGTCTAAATTTTTAATCATAATAATTTGTGCGAATTTCTATCCCAATAACCATTTAATTTAGAAAAAAGTAAAAACTTAGCCAGTGTATTTATTACTTGTTAAATTATTATACTACCAATTTTTAGAGACAATGACGTCCGAAAAGTTCCCTTATATTTTCAGTTGAAAGTAAATACTTCAAATTTCATATATACTATATTATTATTTGCATAAATTGTGAATGAATTTTAGTGATGATTATAAAGATATGTTACCTTTACAGCCAAAAATTCATGTATAAACCAGGAATACTGTGACACCACAGGAAAGGAACACACTAACGTAACTCACGAACAAGTAAAAAAATACTCGCGAAACATTTCGAAGGAATAAGGATTTGTGAAAAAACGGATTGAAGTTTGTTAGGATTAGGGTCAGGACATGATTCTCTTTATAAAAGAATCATGAGCTAACATGGGGAGGGACGCCAGCCCCTGAAATAGGCCTGTACACATTTATCTATAAAAAACAAGTGATACAGACCTACCCGTTACCCGAAGATAAAGATTTTGATTTTCCAGGCAATAAGAAAATCAAATACTTAATCTAAATGTTAATGGTAGTCGGACGAGAACCTACCTGAAAATAAAAAAAATAATATTAGTAAAATAAAATAGTGATTTTAATATATTTGTTTTTTATTTATAAATAAACATTTGTAATAAAATTATATTTAATATATTATTTACTTTATTAGAAATTTTTTGTTTTTGAAAAACACAAAAAAAAATGGAAAAATTTAGACTATTTCTTATTTCTTTAATTATAAGAATAGAGTATTATACAGATATATTACCTTTGAATCCAATGTCTCGGGTCTAGAACTGGAATACTCCTTCCTCACATGAACGGATCACACTCACGTAGACTCGAGAACAAGTAAAAAAATACTCGCGAAACATTTCGAAGGAATAAGGATTTGTGAAAAACCGGATTGAAGTTTGTTAGGATTAGGGATAGGACATGATTCTCTTTATAAAAGAATCATGAGCTCACGTGGGCAGGGACGCCAGCCCCTGAAATAGGCCTGTACATATTTATCTATAAAAACAAAGATGTACAGACCTACCTGTTACCCAGATATTAATATTTTAATTACCTTCTCAAATTAATTTCAAAAATGCAACTAGTAATCGTGGAATGAAATCATATTTGAAATCTATAAGTTATTTTTGATAAAAATTTGTAAAAAATTTTATCTCAAAATCCATTTATTTAGATAAAAATATGCATTTAGGCATTGTATTTATTATTTATTAAATAATTATACCACTAATTCTTAGAGAGAATATTTTCCGAAAATTTCCCTTATATTTTCAGTCGAATATATATACTTCCAATTTCATATATAATATATTATTATTTGCATAAATTTAGAATGAATTTTAGATATGAAAATTTATCAAGAATACGACAAGGGAAATTATAATTGCTCTAGTAGCTATATATTATAATCTCTGCGTTTTCGAAAATGGTTATTATCATTAATGGGAATCTGTAGTGTATGTAAAAAAATTATGCAAATCTAATTATTATATATGATTATGTCTCGATATATAATTTATACAGAGACATAGACAGCTGTTTAGCGAGAACAGGGGGCACCACGAGAAGGCAGCTGTCACCACCCCCCACATGGATAGATAAATAATTAAAAGGAGATCATTAATATAATTTTTATAGCAAATTACAAAATATAATAATAGAGTGATGATTATAAAATTTTAGATATTTCCTTTATTTTTAAATGTATAAAACACTTAGAAATACAATTTGATATTTTAAAGTCGTAAATAATGAAAAATTCAAGGCTAGACGTGTTTTGGAACAAATAGGAGACATTGTATTTGTACCAAAATACGTCTACACTTGAGATAAATAATTGTTAAAAGACCTTTTCCGAATCAAATAACAGTATAATGTCTCCAATACTGCAATTTGTTTAGAATCAAAGTCTTAAACATTCGAGCTTTTGTGTAAAAATTTTGACATATATTTGTATTTGAGACAGAAATATAAAAAATGTGTAGATCTGTGTATGATGAGAGAAAATTTCGTTATTTACTTAGGCATTAAATCAGAAACAGAAAATAATTTGAAATTTGAGGCGAATATTTAAATAGAAGGGGATTGTTTTTAAAAGTGAATTATTTGTTAATTAATCATGAAGGATATTTTTTTAACAAAAATTGAGATTGTATTATCTATCCATGTGAAATAATTATATTAAACTGAAAATATAAAGGCGATATAGTTTCAAACCAATATCTCAATTTAAATTTAGATGAAAGAAAAAGATTTATTTCTACATAATAATTTAATTTAATTTAAATGTTAGTATTAGTCTGAGGACCACCTACCTGAAAAAAGAAAAGAATATAATATTAGTAAAATAATGTAGGGAATTTAATGTATTTTTTTGTTTATTTATATTTAATAAATATTTGTACTAAAATTATATTTAATATATTATTTACTTTATTATAAATTGTTTGGTTTTGAAAAAGTCGAAAAGAAAAATTGAAAAATTTAGACAATTTCTTAATTCTTTGATTATAAGAATAGAGTATTATACAGATATATTACCTTTGAAGCCAATGTCTCGAGTCTGGAACTGGAATAGTCCTTCCCCCCATGAACAAAACACACTTACGTGCACTCGCGAACAAGTAAAAAAATACTCGCGAAACTTTTCGAAGGAATAAGGATTTGTGAAAACACGGATTGAAGTTTGTTAGGATTAGGGATAGGACATGATTCTCCTGATAAAAGAATCATGAGCTAACGTGGGCAGGGACGCCAGCCCCTGAAATAGGCCTGAACAAATTTATCTATAAAAAACAAGATGTACAGACCTATTCGTTACCCGAAGATAAAGAATTTGCTTTTCCAGGCAATAAGAAAATCAAATACTTAATCTAAATGTTAATATTAGTTGGACGAGCACCTACCTGAAAATAGAAAAAAAATAATATTAGTAAATGAATTTAATGTAATTTTGTTTTAATTATATAAATATTTGAAATAAAATTATATTTATTTATATTATTAAATTTATTAGATTTTTTTAACTCTATAGTAAAAGAGTAATTTAAAAATTTAGACTATTTCTTACTTATTTAATTATAAGAATAGAGTATTATACAGATATATTACCTTTGAAGCCAATGTCTCGGGTCTGGAACTGGAATACTCCTTCCGCGCATGAACAGAATACACTTACGTACACCCGCGAACAAGTAAAATAATACTCGCGAAACTTTTTGAAGGAATAAGGATTTGTGAAAACAGGGATTGAAGTTTGTTAGGATTAGGGATAGGACATGATTCTCATGATAAAAGAATCATGAGCTAACGTGGGCAGGGACGCCAGCCCCTGAAATAGGCCTGAACAAATTTATCTATAAAAAACAAGATGTACAGACCTATTCGTTACCCGAAGATAAAGAATTTGCTTTTCCAGGCAATAAGAAAATCAAATACTTAATCTAAATGTTAATATTAGTCGGACGAGCACCTACCTGAAAATAGAAAAAAAATAATATTAGTAAATGAATTTAATGTAATTTTGTTTTAATTATATAAATATTTGAACTAAAATTATATTTATTTATATTATTAAATTTATTAGATTTTTTTAACTGTATAGTAAAAGAGTAATTTAAAAATTTAGACTATTTCTAACTTATTTAATTATAAGAATAGAGTATTATACAGATATATTACCTTTGAAGCCAATGTCTCGGGTCTGGAACTGGAATACTCCTTCCGCACATGAACAGAACACACTTACGTACACTCGCGAACAAGTAAAAAAATACTCGCGAAACTTTTCGAAGGAATAAGGATTTGTGAAAACACGGATTGAAGTTTGTTAGGATTAGGGATAGGACATGATTCTCATGATAAAAGAATCATGAGCTAACGTGGGCAGGGACGCCAGCCCCTGAAATAGGGCTGAACAAATTTATCTATAAAAACCAAGATGTACAGACCTATTCGTTACCCGAAGATAAAGAATTTGCTTTTCCAGGCAATAAGAAAATCAAATACTTAATCTAAATGTTAATATTAGTCGGACGAGCACCTACCTGAAAATAGAAAAAAAATAATATTAGTAACTGAATTTAAAGTAATTTTGTTTTAATTATATAAATATTTGAACTAAAATTATATTTATTTATATTATTAAATTTATTAGATTTTTTTAACTCTATAGTAAAAGAGTAATTTAAAAATTTAGAATATTTCTTACTTATTTAATTATAAGAATAGAGTATTATACAGATATATTACCTTTGAAGCCAATGTCTCGGGTCTGGAACTGGAATACTCCTTCCGCACATGAACAGAACACACTTACGTACACTCGCGAACAAGTAAAAAAATACTCGCGAAACATTTCGAAGGAATAAGGATTTGTGAAAAAACGGATTGAAGTTTGTTAGGATTATGGATAGGACATGATTCTCTTTATAAAAGAATCATGAGCTAACGTGGGCAGGGACGCCAGCCCCTGAAATAGGCCTGTACACATTTATCTATAAAAAACAAGTGATACAGACCTACCCGTTACCCGAAGATAAAGATTTTGATTTTCCAGGCAATAAGAAAATCAAATACTTAATCTAAATGTTAATGGTAGTCGGACGAGAACCTACCTGAAAATAGAAAAAATAATATTAGTAAAATAAAATAGTGATTTTAATATATTTGTTTTTTATTTATAAATAAACATTTTTAATAAAATTATATTTAATATATTATTTACTTTATTAGAAATTTTTTGTTTTTGAAAACACAAAAAAAAATGGAAAAATTTAGACTATTTCTTATTTCTTTAATTATAAGAATAGAGTATTATACAGATATATTACCTTTGAAGCCAATGTCTCGGGTCTAGAACTGGAATACTCCTTCCTCACATGAACGGATCACACTCACGTAGACTCGAGAACAAGTAAAAAAATACTCGCGAAACATTTCGAAGGAATAAGGATTTGTGAAAAACCGGATTGAAGTTTGTTAGGATTAGGGATAGGACATGATTCTCTTTATAAAAGAATCATGAGCTCACGTGGGCAGGAACGCCAGCCCCTGAAATAGGCCTGTACATATTTATCTATAAAAACAAAGATGTACAGACCTACCTGTTACCCAGATATTAATATTTTAATTACCTTCTCAAATTAATTTCAAAAATGCAACTAGTAATCGTGGAATGAAATCATATTTGAAATCTATAAGTTATTTTTGATAAAAATTTGTAAAAAATTTTATCTCAAAATCCATTTATTTAGATAAAAATATGCATTTAGGCATTGTATTTATTATTTATTAAATAATTATACCACTAATTCTTAGAGAGAATATTTTCCGAAAATTTCCCTTATATTTTCAGTCGAATATATATACTTCCAATTTCATATATAATATATTATTATTTGCATAAATTTAGAATGAATTTAAGATATGAAAATTTATCAAGAATACGACAAGGGAAATTATAATTGCTCTAGTAGCTATATATTATAATCTCTGCGTTTTCGAAAATGGTTATTATCATTAATGGGAATCTGTAGTGTATGTAAAAAAATTATGCAAATCTAATTATTATATATGATTATGTCTCGATATATAATTTATACAGAGACATAGACAGCTGTTTAGCGAGAACAGGGGGCACCACGAGAAGGCAGCTGTCACCACCCCCCACATGGATAGATAAATAATTAAAAGGAGATCATTAATATAATTTTTATAGCAAATTACAAAATATAATAATAGAGTGATGATTATAAAATTTTAGATATTTCCTTTATTTTTAAATGTATAAAACACTTAGAAATACAATTTGATATTTTAAAGTCGTAAATAATGAAAAATTCAAGGCTAGACGTGTTTTGGAACAAATAGGAGACATTGTATTTGTACCAAAATACGTCTACACTTGAGATAAATAATTGTTAAAAGACCTTTTCCGAATCAAATAACAGTATAATGTCTCCAATACTGCAATTTGTTTAGAATCAAAGTCTTAAACATTCGAGCTTTTGTGTAAAAATTTTGACATATATTTGTATTTGAGACAGAAATATAAAAAATGTGTAGATCTGTGTATGATGAGAGAAAATTTCGTTATTTACTTAGGCATTAAATCAGAAACAGAAAATAATTTGAAATTTGAGGCGAATATTTAAATAGAAGGGGATTGTTTTTAAAAGTGAATTATTTGTTAATTAATCATGAAGGATATTTTTTTAACAAAAATTGAGATTGTATTATCTATCCATGTGAAATAATTATATTAAACTGAAAATATAAAGGCGATATAGTTTCAAACCAATATCTCAATTTAAATTTAGATGAAAGAAAAAGATTTATTTCTACATAATAATTTAATTTAATTTAAATGTTAGTATTAGTCTGAGGACCACCTACCTGAAAAAAGAAAAGAATATAATATTAGTAAAATAATGTAGGGAATTTAATGTATTTTTTTGTTTATTTATATTTAATAAATATTTGTACTAAAATTATATTTAATATATTATTTACTTTATTATAAATTGTTTGGTTTTGAAAAAGTCGAAAAGAAAAATTGAAAAATTTAGACAATTTCTTAATTCTTTGATTATAAGAATAGAGTATTATACAGATATATTACCTTTGAAGCCAATGTCTCGAGTCTGGAACTGGAATAGTCCTTCCCCCCATGAACAAAACACACTTACGTGCACTCGCGAACAAGTAAAAAAATACTCGCGAAACTTTTCGAAGGAATAAGGATTTGTGAAAACAAGGATTGAAGTTTGTTAGGATTAGGGATAGGACATGATTCTCCTGATAAAAGAATCATGAGCTAACGTGGGCAGGGACGCCAGCCCCTGAAATAGGCCTGAACAAATTTATCTATAAAAACCAAGATGTACAGACCTATTCGTTACCCGAAGATAAAGAATTTGCTTTTCCAGGCAATAAGAAAATCAAATACTTAATCTAAATGTTAATATTAGTTGGACGAGCACCTACCTGAAAATAGAAAAAAATAATATTAGTAAATGAATTTAATGTAATTTTGTTTTAATTATATAAATATTTGAAATAAAATTATATTTATTTATATTATTAAATTTATTAGATTTTTTTAACTCTATAGTAAAAGAGTAATTTAAAAATTTAGACTATTTCTTACTTATTTAATTATAAGAATAGAGTATTATACAGATATATTACCTTTGAAGCCAATGTCTCGGGTCTGGAACTGGAATACTCCTTCCGCGCATGAACAGAACACACTTACGTACACCCGCGAACAAGTAAAAAAATACTCGCGAAACTTTTTGAAGGAATAAGGATTTGTGAAAACAGGGATTGAAGTTTGTTAGGATTAGGGATAGGACATGATTCTCATGATAAAAGAATCATGAGCTAACGTGGGCAGGGACGCCAGCCCCTGAAATAGGCCTGAACAAATTTATCTATAAAAAACAAGATGTACAGACCTATTCGTTACCCGAAGATAAAGAATTTGCTTTTCCAGGCAATAAGAAAATCAAATACTTAATCTAAATGTTAATATTAGTCGGACGAGCACCTACCTGAAAATAGAAAAAAAATAATATTAGTAAATGAATTTAATGTAATTTTGTTTTAATTATATAAATATTTGAACTAAAATTATATTTATTTATATTATTAAATTTATTAGATTTTTTTAACTGTATAGTAAAAGAGTAATTTAAAAATTTAGACTATTTCTAACTTATTTAATTATAAGAATAGAGTATTATACAGATATATTACCTTTGAAGCCAATGTCTCGGGTCTGGAACTGGAATACTCCTTCCGCGCATGAACAGAACACAATTACGTACACTCTCGAACAAGTAAAAAAATACTCGCGAAACTTTTCGAAGGAATAAGGATTTGTGAAAACACGGATTGAAGTTTGTTAGGATTAGGGATAGGACATGATTCTCTTGATAAAAGAATCATGAGCTAACGTGGGCAGGGACGCCAGCCCCTGAAATAGGGCTGAACAAATTTATCTATAAAAACCAAGATGTACAGACCTATTCGTTACCCGAAGATAAAGAATTTGCTTTTCCAGGCAATAAGAAAATCAAATACTTAATCTAAATGTTAATATTAGTCGGACGAGCACCTACCTGAAAATAGAAAAAAATAATATTAGTAACTGAATTTAAAGTAATTTTGTTTTAATTATATAAATATTTGAACTAAAATTATATTTATTTATATTATTAAATTTATTAGATTTTTTTAACTCTATAGTAAAAGAGTAATTTAAAAATTTAGAATATTTCTTACTTATTTAATTATAAGAATAGAGTATTATACAGATATATTACCTTTGAAGCCAATGTCTCGGGTCTGGAACTGGAATACTCCTTCCGCACATGAACAGAACACACTTACGTACACTCGCGAACAAGTAATAAAATACTCGCGAAACATTTCGAAGGAATAAGGATTTGTGAAAAAACGGATTGAAGTTTGTTAGGATTATGGATAGGACATGATTCTCTTTATAAAAGAATCATGAGCTAACGTGGGCAGGGACGCCAGCCCCTGAAATAGGCCTGTACACATTTATCTATAAAAAACAAGTGATACAGACCTACCCGTTACCCGAAGATAAAGATTTTGATTTTCCAGGCAATAAGAAAATCAAATACTTAATCTAAATGTTAATGGTAGTCGGACGAGAACCTACCTGAAAATAGAAAAAATAATATTAGTAAAATAAAATAGTGATTTTAATATATTTGTTTTTTATTTATAAATAAACATTTTTAATAAAATTATATTTAATATATTATTTACTTTATTAGAAATTTTTTGTTTTTGAAAAACACAAAAAAAATGGAAAAATTTAGACTATTTCTTATTTCTTTAATTATAAGAATAGAGTATTATACAGATATATTACCTTTGAAGCCAATGTCTCGGGTCTAGAACTGGAATACTCCTTCCTCACATGAACGGATCACACTCACGTAGACTCGAGAACAAGTAAAAAAATACTCGCGAAACATTTCGAAGGAATAAGGATTTGTGAAAAACCGGATTGAAGTTTGTTAGGATTAGGGATAGGACATGATTCTCTTTATAAAAGAATCATGAGCTCACGTGGGCAGGAACGCCAGCCCCTGAAATAGGCCTGTACATATTTATCTATAAAACCAAAGATGTACAGACCTACCTGTTACCCAGATATTAATATTTTAATTACCTTCTCAAATTAATTTCAAAAATGCAACTAGTAATCGTGGAATGAAATCATATTTGAAATCTATAAGTTATTTTTGATAAAAATTTGTAAAAAATTTTATCTCAAAATCCATTTATTTAGATAAAAATATGCATTTAGGCATTGTATTTATTATTTATTAAATAATTATACCACTAATTCTTAGAGAGAATATTTTCCGAAAATTTCCCTTATATTTTCAGTCGAATATATATACTTCCAATTTCATATATAATATATTATTATTTGCATAAATTTAGAATGAATTTAAGATATGAAAATTTATCAAGAATACGACAAGGGAAATTATAATTGCTCTAGTAGCTATATATTATAATCTCTGCGTTTTCGAAAATGGTTATTATCATTAATGGGAATCTGTAGTGTATGTAAAAAAATTATGCAAATCTAATTATTATATATGATTATGTCTCGATATATAATTTATACAGAGACATAGACAGCTGTTTAGCGAGAACAGGGGGCACCACGAGAAGGCAGCTGTCACCACCCCCCACATGGATAGATAAATAATTAAAAGGAGATCATTAATATAATTTTTATAGCAAATTACAAAATATAATAATAGAGTGATGATTATAAAATTTTAGATATTTCCTTTATTTTTAAATGTATAAAACACTTAGAAATACAATTTGATATTTTAAAGTCGTAAATAATGAAAAATTCAAGGCTAGACGTGTTTTGGAACAAATAGGAGACATTGTATTTGTACCAAAATACGTCTACACTTGAGATAAATAATTGTTAAAAGACCTTTTCCGAATCAAATAACAGTATAATGTCTCCAATACTGCAATTTGTTTAGAATCAAAGTCTTAAACATTCGAGCTTTTGTGTAAAAATTTTGACATATATTTGTATTTGAGACAGAAATATAAAAAATGTGTAGATCTGTGTATGATGAGAGAAAATTTCGTTATTTACTTAGGCATTAAATCAGAAACAGAAAATAATTTGAAATTTGAGGCGAATATTTAAATAGAAGGGGATTGTTTTTAAAAGTGAATTATTTGTTAATTAATCATGAAGGATATTTTTTTAACAAAAATTGAGATTGTATTATCTATCCATGTGAAATAATTATATTAAACTGAAAATATAAAGGCGATATAGTTTCAAACCAATATCTCAATTTAAATTTAGATGAAAGAAAAAGATTTATTTCTACATAATAATTTAATTTAATTTAAATGTTAGTATTAGTCTGAGGACCACCTACCTGAAAAAAGAAAAGAATATAATATTAGTAAAATAATGTAGGGAATTTAATGTATTTTTTTGTTTATTTATATTTAATAAATATTTGTACTAAAATTATATTTAATATATTATTTACTTTATTATAAATTGTTTGGTTTTGAAAAAGTCGAAAAGAAAAATTGAAAAATTTAGACAATTTCTTAATTCTTTGATTATAAGAATAGAGTATTATACAGATATATTACCTTTGAAGCCAATGTCTCGAGTCTGGAACTGGAATAGTCCTTCCCCCCATGAACAAAACACACTTACGTGCACTCGCGAACAAGTAAAAAAATACTCGCGAAACTTTTCGAAGGAATAAGGATTTGTGAAAACAACGGATTGAAGTTTGTTAGGATTAGGGATAGGACATGATTCTCCTGATAAAAGAATCATGAGCTAACGTGGGCAGGGACGCCAGCCCCTGAAATAGGCCTGTACATATTTATCTATAAAAACAAAGATGTACAGACCTACCTGTTACCCAGATATTAATATTTTAATTACCTTCTCAAATTAATTTCAAAAATGCAACTAGTAATCGTGGAATGAAATCATATTTGAAATCTATAAGTTATTTTTGATAAAAATTTGTAAAAAATTTTATCTCAAAATCCATTTATTTAGATAAAAATATGCATTTAGGCATTGTATTTATTATTTATTAAATAATTATACCACTAATTCTTAGAGAGAATATTTTCCGAAAATTTCCCTTATATTTTCAGTCGAATATATATACTTCCAATTTCATATATAATATATTATTATTTGCATAAATTTAGAATGAATTTAAGATATGAAAATTTATCAAGAATACGACAAGGGAAATTATAATTGCTCTAGTAGCTATATATTATAATCTCTGCGTTTTCGAAAATGGTTATTATCATTAATGGGAATCTGTAGTGTATGTAAAAAAATTATGCAAATCTAATTATTATATATGATTATGTCTCGATATATAATTTATACAGAGACATAGACAGCTGTTTAGCGAGAACAGGGGGCACCACGAGAAGGCAGCTGTCACCACCCCACACATGGATAGATAAATAATTAAAAGGAGATCATTAATATAATTTTTATAGCAAATTACAAAATATAATAATAGAGTGATGATTATAAAATTTTAGATATTTCCCTTATTTTTAAATGTATAAAACACTTAGAAATACAATTTGATATTTTAAAGTCGAAAATAATGAAAAATTCAAGGCTAGACGTGTTTTGGAACAAATAGGAGACATTGTATTTGTACCAAAATACGTCTACACTTGAGATAAATAATTGTTAAAAGACCTTTTCCGAATCAAATAACAGTATAATGTCTCCAATACTGCAATTTGTTTAGAATCAAAGTCTTAAACATTCGAGCTTTTGTGTAAAAATTTTGACATATATTTGTATTTGAGACAGAAATATAAAAAATGTGTAGATCTGTGTATGATGAGAGAAAATTTCGTTATTTACTTAGGCATTAAATCAGAAACAGAAAATAATTTGAAATTTGAGGCGAATATTTAAATAGAAGGGGATTGTTTTTAAAAGTGAATTATTTGTTAATTAATCATGAAGGATATTTTTTTAACAAAAATTGAGATTGTATTATCTATCCATGTGAAATAATTATATTAAACTGAAAATATAAAGGCGATATAGTTTCAAACCAATATCTCAATTTAAATTTAGATGAAAGAAAAAGATTTATTTCTACATAATAATTTAATTTAATTTAAATGTTAGTATTAGTCTGAGGACCACCTACCTGAAAAAAGAAAAGAAAATAATATTAGTAAAATAATGTAGAGAATTTAATGTATTTTTTTGTTTATTTATATTTAATAAATATTTGTACTAAAATTATATTTAATATATTATTTACTTTATTATAAATTGTTTGGTTTTTGAAAAAGTCGAAAAGAAAAATTGAAAAATTTAGACAATTTCTTAATTCTTTGATTATAAGAATAGAGTATTATACAGATATATTACCTTTGAAGCCAATGTCTCGAGTCTGGAACTGGAATAGTCCTTCCCCCCATGAACAAAACACACTTACGTGCACTCGCGAACAAGTAAAAAAATACTCGCGAAACTTTTCGAAGGAATAAGGATTTGTGAAAACAAGGATTGAAGTTTGTTAGGATTAGGGATAGGACATGATTCTCCTGATAAAAGAATCATGAGCTAACGTGGGCAGGGACGCCAGCCCCTGAAATAGGCCTGAACAAATTTATCTATAAAAAACAAGATGTACAGACCTATTCGTTACCCGAAGATAAAGAATTTGCTTTCCAGGCAATAAGAAAATCAAATACTTAATCTAAATGTTAATATTAGTTGGACGAGCACCTACCTGAAAATAGAAAAAAATAATATTAGTAAATGAATTTAATGTAATTTTGTTTTAATTATATAAATATTTGAAATAAAATTATATTTATTTATATTATTAAATTTATTAGATTTTTTTAACTCTATAGTAAAAGAGTAATTTAAAAATTTAGACTATTTCTTACTTATTTAATTATAAGAATAGAGTATTATACAGATATATTACCTTTGAAGCCAATGTCTCGGGTCTGGAACTGGAATACTCCTTCCGCACATGAACAGAACTCACTTACGTACACTCGCGAACAAGTAAAAAAATACTCGCGAAACATTTCGAAGGAATAAGGATTTGTGAAAAAACGGATTGAAGTTTGTTAGGATTATGGATAGGACATGATTCTCTTTATAAAAGAATCATGAGCTAACGTGGGCAGGGACGCCAGCCCCTGAAATAGGCCTGTACACATTTATCTATAAAAAACAAGTGATACAGACCTACCCGTTACCCGAAGATAAAGATTTTGATTATCCAGGCAATAAGAAAATCAAATACTTAATCTAAATGTTAATGGTAGTCGGACGAGAACCTACCTGAAAAAAGGAAAAAATAATATTAGTAAAATAAAATAGTCAATTTAAAGTATTTTTTTTTATTTATACAAATATTCGCAACTAAAATTATATTTAATAAATTATTTATTTTATTTGATATTTTTTTTGAATAACTGTTAAAAATACTTGAAAAATTTACAATATTTCTTATTTACTATATATAATTATAAGAATAGAGTATTATAAAGATATCTTACCTTTACAGCCAAAGTCTCGTGTCTGGACTTCGAATACTCTGGCCCACAGGAACGGAACAGACTTACGTACACTCACGCACAGGTAAACAATATACTCTCGAAACATTTCGAAGGAATAAGGATTTGTGAAAACACGGATTGAAGTTGGTTAGGATTAGGGATAGGACATGATTCTATTGATAAAAGAATCGTGAACTCACCTGGGGAGGTAGCCCAGGCACTGAAGTAGGCCTGTACTTTTTCATCTATAATTACAATGAAGTACACACCTACCCGTTACCCAATTATTAAAAATTATATAAGGGATGAAGGGTTGTTTAGTAGTGATGGGTGGAGTCAGCTGAGAGGGTGGATGAAGTTGGAGAGGCCATATTGTAATATTCCCAGTCGATGTTTCATCCGCCACTGCCTGACACACACTGTCCCTATCACTATCTCTCTCTCCCTTATATACCTTTCCTACTATCCCTATCCCCCCTTACACCCCCACCACTGTCCCTATCTAACCCCCCTCACTCTCCCTATCTCTCTCCTCCTTATATACCCTTCGAGAGCAATTAGTCCAAGCTATTCTTAGCTTATCTTCCGAGATAATCTTAATCGGCTTAGAATAGTACGTCATACTATTTTTACTTATCACTTTTAATTACATATTAATGATGACAATAATGAAAATATTATTAACTTTAAAAAATTCCTATAGAAATCAAGAGAGATGGTCTACTACTTGATCTGAGAAGTTATGGATTATTTTTATTATGTCAGAAGAGTTGATTCACCCCACTCTAAAACGGCTTATTAAATCAAAAAGATATTTTTTGGTAAATTAATGCTCTTTAAATTACCCGTAAAATGAACTCGTACTTTTTTCGATTTTTCCCCATTTTGAGCATGAAGAGCACATTTTCGACAAAGACCACTCTATATATTTTAAACTATATTAAATTTGCTACAATCTAAAGAAAGTTTCATCTTAATTGGATAATGGTAAATGAGGTTGAAGTTTGCAGCTTTTTGCAAAAAAATCGCAGTTTTTCCCTTCATAAAATGAAAATCACTCATCCTAGAAACTTAATTCTTATCTCATGGTCTAGTAAATTTTGTTGACTTGAACGTTCACTTGGACCACATTTTTGATAAAACTCTTAGATTAGAGTTAAAAAAACATAATCTAAAATTTTAGCACAGTTTATATTTATAGAGTGGTTACAAGGCCAAAACTCTTTGTGTTGATTGTCGCGAAAGAATCTCCTTAAATGATAATAAAAAGCATTTTGTTTTTGAAATAAATAATAAGTCATGAAATCAGGGACAAGAGCTTAGTCATTTTCTGGGTTCTGCAGATGTGACAGAATGTCCAGATAAGAATGTCCCAGTGTTTTTCTCCGTGAAAAATTATGGACCATTGATTAAATTTTCTATCAATACACACCATACTTTTATAGCGTTTTCTATTGGACATCAGTAGGTACACACTCAAAAGAGACGTCATTGGTTATATTTATAATATTTGGTATTATGGAGTGGAGGAACTAGAATGCGCCAAACTCGGCTACAGGGGGTTTTAAGGGCCCCAAATCCAGGGGGAGATTTGCAGTCCCAGGGTCCGCGGATCACAAAATATAAGGCCCGGAGAGGGTAGATTGATTCTCAAAGGAATGGAGTGTGTTTGGGTTTAGCCAGGGTAATTTATTAGTGTAATTGTTTGAGTTTGGTGTTTTAAGACAGCCAATTTAAACTACAATCGGGAACAAGCTTCAGATGAATAAAACATTAGGGTTAAAAATGAATGCAAGAATTTTCATAAAGGGCTATTATTTTTGAAGGACTGATAAAGATTTTTTGACTAAGATTGTTTTACTGCCATTTGAGTCCAAACCTTAAAACTAATTTATAAATGTATATTTTTCTTTACAATTTAATAAATATTTATATCATTATAAAAATATATATTTTAACAAATACTATATAATATAATAAGATGTTAAGGTCCAATCCCGAGCCCAGAATTGTCCCTGGGAACATACAGGGTATGGTCGAGTATTGTAATCGTGCATGAAAAAGTGGGTTTTTCTTTATTTTTTTCGAAATATCTCAAAAAACGGCTGAAATTATTTTGATTATAAAAATTGAGCGAAACCATGTCATTTCGTTCTACAAAAAAGCCCTAATAAGTGAACATCGAAAAAATTATATTTTTTGAGATAATAATTGCTTTGTCAAAATTTCCGTTAGTCTGTGCGTTACTAAATTTTTGTGGACGAGCTAGCTCAAAAACTAGTGTGAATATCGAAACCAAATTTCGCACGTAGTTTTGGTGCATTGAGATTAAGAGCTGATTAGATTTTGGTGCATATCGACCCAAAATTAAGGGGGGGTGAAGGGGGGTTAAAAATTGAAAATCTAGGCCATTTGAGCAAACTCAACCAAATTTTGTATACATAATCAGTGGGACCCCAGAAGACTAAAAAATATAAAAACAAACCCCCCTCCCCTAAATGATAATAAATAATTTTATTAAATATAAGTGAGTGGCCAGGTTGTATGGTAAAGTCAAGTGGATGGCCACATTAGAACGTGTCAGTTTATTTTGTTTAATTAGAGATTTTGCAAATTCAAAATTCAGATGGAAGAATTTTACATTTTGAATATATTACCTGGCAAAAAACATAAATGTGAACAAGGGGCCAAGTTCGATACAAATGGCCACGCCGATAAGAGATGAGATCTAAACGGGTACCAAGTTCCATAGCAGTTGCTTAAATCATAGCTATAGATGAGATAAACAACGTTCTTCAATTGATTTAAAAGAAAATTTGTAACGTTCTTTGATATTGAATTTATAACTCGGCAAGATGATGTGTATAAATTACGTTTAACCTGATGATATATAATACAAGCTTAAAATTTAGCTTTGCTAATTTAGAGGCGAATATTTAAATAGATGGGGATTATTTTTAAAAGTGAATTATTTATTATTTACTCTTGAGTGTTTTTTTAACCAAAATTGAAATTGTATTATCTATCTATCCATGTGAAATAATTTTATTAAACTGAAAATACAAAGGCGATATAGTTTCAAACCAATATCTCAAATTAAATTTAGAAAAAAGAAAAAGATTACAAACTGGCATATAAATAATTTTTAATTTTAATTTGTTTATTTATTTCTACTTAATAATTTAATTTCAATGTAAGTATATGAAGGACGAGCATCTACCTGAAAAAGGGAAAAAATTATTAGTAAAATAATCTAGTGAAATTAAAGTATTTTTTTTTTTATACAAATATTCGCAATAAAATTATATTTAATAAATTATTTATTTTATTTAATATTACTTTTGAATAACTGGTAAAAATACTAAAAAATTTACAATATTTCTTATTTACTATATAATAATTATAAGAATAGAGTATTATAAAGATATCTTACCTTTACAGCCAATGTCTCGTGCCTGGATCTCAAATACTCTGGGCCATAGGAACGGAACACACTTACGTACACTCAAGCACAGGTAAAAATATACTTTGGAAACATTTCGAAGGATAAAGGATTTGTGAAAACACGGAGTGAAGTTGGTTAGGATTAGGGATAGGACATGATTCCCATGATAAAAGAATCATGAGTTCACGTGGGCAGGTAGGCCAGGCGCTGAAGTAGAACTGTACATTTTTATTTATAAGAACCATGAAGTACACACCTACCTGTTACCCTACTATTAAAAATAATATAAGGGATGAAGGGTTGTTTATTAGTGAGGGGTGAAGTCACCTGAGAGGATAGATGAAGTTGGAGAAGCCATATTATAATATTCCCAGTCGATGCTTTCATCCGGCACTGCCTGACACACATTGTCTCTATCACTACCTCTCTCCCCCTTTTATACCTTTCACTACCATCCCCCCCCCCCCCCCCACACCTTATGCACCACCACTGTCCCTATCTAACCCCCCTCACTGTCCCTATCTCTCCCTTCCTGTCATGGAAAATGCTGGATATCTATAAATCTAAGAATTTTAACAAAAAAGTGGTCAAGCCAACAAAATTTACTAAAGAATGAGATAAGAATTAAGTTTCTAGGATGATTAGTTTTCATTTAATGAAGGAAAAACTGCGATTTTTTGCAAAAAATTCAAAACTTCATTGCGGCATGGGTTACCATTATCCAATTAATATGAAACTTTGTTTAAATTGTATCAAATTTAATCTAGTTTAAAAATGTATAGAGTCGTCTTTGTCGAAAATGTGCTCCTTCATGGTCAAAATGGGGAAAAATCGAAAAAAGTACGAGTTTTAGGGATATTCAAAATAGATCCCGGGGGCTGTTTTTTGTCAGGCGCTAGTACCAGTTCTACTGAACCTAAATAGATGAAATTGTTATCATCTTACGCGTAATTTAAAGAGCTTTAATTTATCTAATAAATATCTTTTTGATTTGATAAGCCGCTTTAGAGTTATTCAAGAAAAACTGAAAAAAACTCCGAAATTTTCTCATTTTGAGGCGCGTAGAAAAATTTCCACAACACAGATTTGGGGGAAAACTTAGGGTAGTAATATTGGAGTAGCAATAAAGGTATTCCAGCAATAAAATCTTTACCGGGAATTATTTCCTGTTAAAATCGTAATTTGCCTGGACTTATTAATATATTATAATGCAGTATTCTTTTTATTTAAAAGAGATTTTCTTGAATTAGATAAGAGAATCTCAAGCATTTTTTTTTTTATTTTGAGAGCTGAATTTTGAAGCCTCCTTGATTTATAAGACCCCCGCCTGTGCAGAAATTCGCCACTGAAAATAAAAATATCTATATCTATAAATGTGTAGGATTAGGGATAGGGCTTTGAGAATGTTTTGTAGATGGCCGCATCACTTTATGTTTATTATTAATATTTCTATTTTTTGTTTTTGTTTAATCTATCTATATATATAAAAGCCATTGTCATGTCATGTGGCGCATCAAAGAACGATGTGGTGAGAAAAAGCAACTAATAGTTAGATTGTCAAATTTTTCAAATAAAATATCTCTATATTCTCTATCTATAATATCTCTATATATTAATATTAATATAGCTTAGAATATTAGATTTACGGCGTGTCTCATTTGAAATTTTAAAATATATATTATATTTAAAATATATATTATACCGGGAAAATTAATTTTTTTTTGAATTTAAGAAAAATATAAATTCTTGAAATTTTAGCAGTCAAATTAATTTTAAAATATAAATATATATTATATATATTTAATTTACAATATAAGTTTTAATGAGATATGATTTAATGGAATAATGAGAATAATTCTTATTAGTTGAATAAAAGATTTCACTGTCGATGGTAACAGAATTGTTTTTATTTTAGGTTAAAAAATAAAATAAAATGAGAGTCTTCTGTTTTTTAATAATTTTTAATAATTTTAATAATTAAAAATTATTTTATTAAAAAACAGAAGGGGGGTCGGGTAGGCTAGGCGGTAGCATGTCAGCCAGCTAACCAAGAGGACCCGAGTTCGAATCCGGCTCGAGGCATCCGGCTAAAATCTGACCCCCGAGGTAGAGACAAATTTAAAAATAAAATAATTAGTATCGTAAATGGCTTCTGGCTAGAAAGGCCGAAAAGCCAAAAAAAAAAAAAAAAAAAAAAAAACAGAAGACTCTCTCATTTTATTTTATTTTTTAACCTAAAAAGAATAATTCTTAATTTATTATAACTTGGCCGATGATAATGTAAATATTCCTTTAACATTCGTAGAGGATAAAAATATTATAAGTGCAATTTATGGTTCCTCTATTAATGAGCATGATGTAGAAGGGCTGTCAATGAAGATAATTGTAACATGTAAGAATAAAGATGCCTTGGCACTAAATAACAAAATAATCGACCTGCTACCAACAAATGTTAAAATTTATAAGAGTGCTGATTCCATTATCACTGATAATCCTGAAAATCACAATACTTACCCCATTGAGTTTTTAAACACACAAACTCCCTCAGGGATGCCACCACACATTCTTCATTTGAAAAGTGGTGGCTTGATCATGTTGATTAGAAATTTAAACGCTAAAAAGGGTCTCTGCAATGGCACACGACTGATAGTTAAGGAGCTATATACTAATTTTATTAAAGCAGAAATACTAACCGGTACTCGCAAAGGCGATGTGGTATTTTTACCTAGAATTAATATTGCACCAACTGACACGGATCTCCCGTTCACACTCAAGAGACGGCAGTTCCCCATCATCCCGGCCTTTGTCATAACAATAAATAAAGCACAAGGACAGTCTTTCAACAATGTGGGAATTTACTTGAAAGAGCCAGTTTTTTCACATGGCCAGTTATACGTTGCACTCACAAGGACGAGGTATAAGGAAAATTTGAAAATTTATATTCAAGATGGCGAGGCACAGGGCCATTTATCGAACAACGAAAATGTTTATACAAAAAATGTTGTTTATGAGGAAATATTCTGTTGACCCGGCTACAATAATATGTTTTTTTAACTTTATTCCCTTATCAATTGTTAGATGTTGAGTGTATGGTCGTATATTTATGTTATTTGTGTTTGTTTATTTGTTTTAATATAACTCTAATAAAGTTTTTTTTAATGTTTTTTTCGCCTTTTTTTATCGATTCTCATCATTCAACAAATTACTTTTCATTTCAAGTTATTATAGACGGCTAATAGCCATATCTCGAGACGCTGCCCGCCAGGGCCACCAGCTCGGAGCACGCCTGGTACTGCTATCTTACCTTAATATAATAATGAAATAGGTTTCCAACCGATCGGGAACTTCGAGAGAAATGGTTGTATGCTCTAATAAAGTATTTATAAAGCATTTACTGATATTTTTTAATCTTTCTTTGATCAAAATTCATTATTCAAAAAAATATTTTTTTCAAAACATATAATTACGGACAGCTAATAATCACATCTCGAGACGCTGCCCGCCAGGGCCACCTGCTCCGGAGGGCCGAGCAGTGCCGGGCGTGCCGTAGGCACGCCGGGTACTGCTCGTTAAGTAATAATGGTATACAGTATTTTTATTTTATTTACATATTTGTTTATTTTATTTTGATTGGTATTTTACTTATTTTACTTAGACCATGAAATATATAGACACGCCCTGGTGTCGATTTGGTGAGGGTAACATCAACTAGAGAACGTGACGTCATCTGTAGGCGATGTTGGCCTCACTTCATTCTGTGTGGAGAGTAGCAGAGGGCGTGTCTATATATTTCATGGTCTAAGGTATGTTAACCAACCATTGCATAAATAAGAATCTACTAATAATATAGGAATTTAAATTTTCTAAATAAAATATAGGAATTCGAAATTGAAAAAAGGACAGTAGGTTAATATTAAGAAATTCAATTGGAAAAAAAAGTTTCAATTTGGATAGTTTAGATATAGATATATTTCTTGAAATATTTCACAAAATATAAATTAACAAGATTTTTAATTTTGATACATTTAATTTTAATTAAGATATTTATGCGATAGTTATTTAATAAAAAAAAATAAATAAAATATTTAATAATTTATATAATAATAATTTAAATATGGTATGTATATATAATCTTCATTTATCACTCGTATGCTTTCCAATCATTTATTTTAACAAAGTTTACAATCTTTTTCAACAATAAATTGACTCTCAAAGTTTTTCCTTCAATGCAATAGATATTTTGCGTTAAATATCAACTGGGAAATTTGTTTTATCTATTTCATTAGAAATTTATTACATTAAAAATCACAATTATCTTTCCAATATATATTTAATTTCAAACTAAAATTAACAAAAAAAAAAAAAATTAACAATATACTATATAAGGTAACGGCAGCAGTAGTTGACCATGCACCAGTAGTTGACCATTTCGACATAAAACTTCAATTAATAAGGATCCAGATGGAAGGATTCCCTTGAAAAAATCTATGGACAGGTCCTGCTGTCTAGTGACAATAGATTTTTTCAAGGGAATCCTTCCATCTGGATCCTTATTAATTAAAGTTTTATGTCGAAATGGTCAACTACTGGTGCACGGTCAACTACTAGACAGCAGGACCTGTCCATAGATTTTTTCAAGGGAATCCTTCCATCTGGATCCTTATTAATTAAAGCTTTATGTCGAAATAGTCAACTACTGGTGCACGGTCAACTACTGATGCCGTTACCTTATATAGAGAGTATATCGTTAACTTATATATACTTATATACTTGTATATACCATATGTCTAAGGAAAAAAGTTGTTATCTACTAGATCCAAGATGGAATGTATTTAACTATATGTCAGGAGGGTTGTTTTCACCCCCTCGGGAATCGAACCCAAGTGACAAAATTAACAATCCAGGCCATTTGGCTAGCCTGTGAGATGAACCAAAACGCTTCTGACATAAAATTAAAGATAACCCATTCCTCTTAGGATCTAGTAGATGAAGTCTTGTATTTTCCTAATAAAATATAAAGTCTACGTCAATCGGCAATTTGAACTTAAATATATATAAACATATTATAATAACTTGAAAAATATTCATTTTTTTCATTTAAAATTATATTCTAATTATTAATATTGCTAGATTTATTTGAATGCGAATAAAAGGAGTATCCATTTCAGGAGAAAGATCAATAAGAAGAAAATTAAGCGAAAATTCACAGGGTGCCCATCATGAATGAGCCTGACATATTTTAAATGATAATAAAAAGCATTTTGTTTTTGAAATAAATAATAAGTCATGAAATCAGGGACAAGAGCTTATCAAGTCATTTTCTGGGTTCTGCAGATGTGTTAGAATGTCCAGATAAGAATGTCCCAGTGTTTTTCTCCGTGGACCATTGATTAAATTTTCCATCAATACACACCATACTTTTATAGCGTTTTCTATTGGACATCAGTAGGTACACACTCAAAAGAGACGTCATAGCTCAAATAGATTTAGTATTATGGAGTGGAGGAACTAGAATGCCCCGTACTCGGCTACACGGGGTTTTAAGGGCCCCAAATCCAGGGGGAAAGTTGCAGTCTCAGGATCCGGGGCTCACAAAATATAAAGGCCCGGAGAGGGTTTAAGAAAGATTGTTTTACTGCCATTTGAGTCCAGACCTTAAAACTAATTTATAAATATATATTTTCTTTACAATTTAATAAATATTTATATCATTATAAAAAATATTTATTTTAACAAATCCTATATATAATAAGATGTGGGGGGTCGTTAAGGTCCAACCCCGAAGCCCAGAAAAGTCCCTGGGTTTACTGGCCAAAACATCTTTATCTATACTTTCCTTTAGGCCTTTTTTTTGTTTAATTAGAGATTTTGCAAATTCAAAATTCAGATGGAAGAATTTTACATTTTGAATATATTACCTGACCAAAAACATAAATGTCAAAAAGTGGCGAAGTTCGGTACAAACGTCGTAAAGAGAATTTGTTACGTTCTTTGATATTGAATTTATAACTCTGCAAGTTATAATAGTGTATAAATTACGTTTAACCTGATGATATATAATACAAGCTTAAAATTTAGCTTTGCTAGTTGTTCTATTTTATACTACAAACAATCTAGTTGGATATACAACTTGTCAAGTTATAAATTTAATATCAAAGAACGTAACAAATTTTCTTTTAAATCAATTGAAGAACGTTGTACATTCCTAAAGCTGATTTAAGCAACTGCTATGGAACTTTATACCTGTTTAGATCTCAACTCTCAAGCCGTTTATACCGAATTTGGTCCCTTTTTCACATTTATGTTTTTAGTCAGTTATCATTAATTTTTGAAAAGTTTTATCCTTTTATTTATCTAAATAGAATGTATTTAATACATAGCAGTTAAATTTCACCTCTTCATTTTATGTTATAAAGAAGTGAAAACTTCGGTTTATCGATTTCACCCTTTATTAATGTATAAAGCTCTATCAATATGCCAAATTTCAGAATTCTAGGTTGATTCTATTTCCACTATATGTTAATTAAGCCTATAATAAATTTCACCCCTTCATTTTAGGTTCTGAAAGAGAAAGTTTCACTTTTTCGATTTTTTCCTTTAATAGTAGCCCAAACTCTATCAGTATGCCAAATTTCAGCATTCTAGTATCAGCGGAAGTACTCTAGGTTTTTGATATGTGAGTCAGTCAGTCAGTAAGTCAGTCAATGTTAAAAATGGCACTTTTCAGAGCTTAATAACTCAATAACTATAATAGGTTTATTCAAGAAATTTGGTATTCTAGCTGGTCCAGTGGGCCTTATTAGACGTGTAAAATTTCAAGTATGTAGGTCTAATAGTTTTTGAGATATGGGGGAGGGGGGTCGAAAGTAGCTCGAAATGGTTCGTGTCCCTTTTTTCCGAACTTGGCTGATGTCTAGATCTCAAGTTAATTTTTTATGATAATTTTCTAATAAAAATATCTAGACGATTTTTTTATGTGACAGGGGTTCAAATAACTAGTATATTTTGGGGTTTCAAAAAAATAGCTAGTAGTAGGTATTATGTTTATTTAGGTTTCTAAGGTGGCCATAGCTCAGAGTAAAGTAAGGTTACTGTGTAGGTACTGAATCTCCAAACAGAAAATGCCATTAGTTTGAGATAGTGGTCGTTGTGCAGATTTTCCGAATACAACTCCACACAATACAGTGACCATATTTAAAATCCAGAAAGAGACAAATTCATTTTTTACATTCATTAGGTTTTTGTCTTTCATAATAAAAGTCTGATTTTATTAGAAAAATATTTATCTTCCACTGTAAATATATGTAATATCTCATTTTTTGACAATTATTCTTTTAAGGTAGTTCTTTCGCGACAATCCACACAAAAAGTTTTAGCCTCGTAACCACTCTATACATATGAATGGTGCTAAAATTTTAGGTTATGTTTTTTAACGTGACTGTACTTTTCACACTACTATATCCCCTTTATGAATGGATCGTTTCCAAGCGATTGATCTTATATTCTCTTCCCTAAAAATAATCGCCCAAATATGTTGTTTTTTTTATCAAAACTACGAGGTAAATAATTTCAAGTTTGATAACCCGATTGTAAATTAAACTGCCTTAACTCACCAAACTCAAACAATAACACTTATAAATTACCCTTAGCTAGACTTAAATACTCTCATTCCTTTGGGAATCAACCCGGAATTTTTTTTAAGTTACTCTGAATATATTATTCTAACAAATATTAGTTTTTCATCAAGATGGTGAAAGTCCTTCAATGGAAAAAAATAAAATAATGATAATTTTCCCACTCTTTCCCAATCTACCATATGTAAAAAAAATTCCATTTTTAATTGCAATTATTTCATGTTTGGTGTGGTAAATCGTCTTCAAATTTTAACAGTGTGTGTATTATGCTTTTAATGACTTATATTCCAAGTTTAGAAGACTTCTTGAATTTTCGTATTTGTGAAAGAACTACCTTAAGCAGAGATTTTTTGCAAAAATTTTAGAATTACTCAAATGTAGTGGAAAATCATTTTTTTGTTTATCGCATCAACGTTAATCATTTTTTATGTTGCCTTATTGAAAGTCGCTTATTGGATTTTAAATTTGGGTGTCCGATTATACCTCTTTACTTGTTCATATAAATAATTGGAATACGTCGTCTTATCAGAGAAAAAAATAATATAAAAATGTTGGTCTTTATCATTTATCAGTCATTTTCACTACCACAATAGAGACGCTCTTTATTGCTTCATAAATTTTTCAAGAAACTTCCATTTTAAGCTTTTTAGTACAATTTACAATAGGCGTTCATTTCGTGTTGGATAATAGTGAATGTGTCAGGTTCAAACAGGTGAGCAACCTGTATCATTAGATGCGGTTAAAGAATTGAATAATATATATAAATTAAAAGACAATGAAAAATGTTAGTCTTTTTTTTAAGTTATTATAAAAAAATAGAAATTTATTACTAATTATTATTTATATTTCTTAAATTAATATAAATAAAAATAATTTAATATTCTTTATATATTGCTCTTTAGATTACAATAAAATACTGATTCATTTAAGAGTAGAAATGTATATTTTTGGTTTTTATATTTTATTTTTTCCGTTTTTTTTTTGTTTTTTTTATTTTTTTTCAAATTATTTCATAAATTAATTATTTTGTCTTTCTTGTAGAGATTTTGGCTTAATTATCTGGAAGAATTTTTCGGATTAAAGCACCATTAGAGAAATTTTAGAAAATGTTGCGTTTACCACAACTAATTCTAATTTTCAAAGAAATAAAGAGAGTGTCAAGTCAAATCATTTATATATTAAAATTACTTTAAGTGTCATTTTACGATTAGTATTAGGTTGTTTCAAAAGTTTTGTCCGTTTTAATGTCATGTGTTTTTGTAGCTCCATATCTCAATAAATATTTATTCTACTTTGTCGTGGTATACACTGATCGATAGAGAATAAAGTTCTGCCTCACCCACCATACTCCCCAGACCTTTCGCCAACCGACTACCATCTTTTCAAGCACTTCGATAACTTTCTCACCGGTAGAACCTTCGCCAATCAGGACCAGGCAAAAACGGCCTTCGTCGACTTCATCGAATCCCGAGCACCCAATTTTTATGCCGATGGAATTTAGACTTGTGGCAAAAGTGCACTGATTCAAATGGTGCTTATTTCGATTAAATTGAATAAGTATTTACTGAGATATTACAGTTTAAAGTACTCATTAAAACGGACAAAACTTTTGAAACAACCTAATATCTAGTATCAAGGACTGGGCAGCAACTAGTTACCAGTATTTCAACTTTCTTACTTTTTGTAACTAGTTGATCAAAAGGAAAACACAATTCCATTTTTTGGGATAAAATGCAGCTGCACAATTGTTTTAGAAAATGAAATAAATGCCATAGAATTGTCTAAATATATTCTGAGCTCCCTTGTGGTAACAAGGGATTTCAAAAATAGCTCAAGAAATTCTCCTGCTTTCAAATACAATTACTCTGTGTTGAGTGGATATTGATGAGGCAATCCAACATTCAAAAAAAGAAGATAATTTAAACTATCTTTTTATTAATATGTGAATAAAAAGACAGTTTAAATTATCTTCTTTTTTTGAATGTTGGACTGCCACATTAATATCCACTCATTTCACTTATCAGTCCGTCTCCAAAAATTACTTCAAACTTACCCTTGCCATTTTAGGGAGAATTTTCTGTTCATAGTTTACACAAGATGAATAAGAAATGTTTTTTAAGTACCTTGTCAATGTTACTAGTTCCTCCAAATTTAAGGAACCAGTACTTGTAATAAGTTCCTTAAAATGGAAGTAACTAGTTCTCCATAAGTGATAGAGCTACCCAGCCCTGGATAGTATATGCTTGAAGTAAGAGCATCGATTTGACTTGACTACGGCCAAATGAAGGCTTAAAAATGGCCACTCGGAGCTCTTTTACACCGTCAATATTCATCCATTTCATCTCAATTCACTTATCAGTCTTACACTGGGTCATTTTATAGAGAGAATTTTCTGTTCGTAGTTTACACAAGATGAATAAGAAATGTTTTTGAAGTACCTTGAAACTAACATGGTAAGTAGTTGTAGTAACTTGTCAATGTAACTAGTTCCTCCAAATTAAAGGAATCAGTACTTGTAGTAAATTCCTTAAAATGGAAGTAACTAGTTCCCCCATACCTGATAGAACGACCCAGCCCTGAATAGTATATACATGAACTAAGAACATCGATTTGACTGGACTACAGCAATTTCTACGGCCCCAAAGCCAAAATTCCGTGGCAAATTTAAAACTAGTCCAACCAGAAAATTTCTTCCAGATAATTACTTTGTCCTTCTAAAACAAAAGTGAAAAATCAATATCTTCTTCTAATTATCATTTTATAATTTGATTTTTCAGATTTATTGCAAAAAATTATAGGTAAATTAAAATTTATAATTTAAAATAAGTATACCAGAATACATTTCTATCAAATATAAA
The DNA here is from genome assembly GCA_024734495.1 of Forficula auricularia. Classification (NCBI taxonomy): domain Eukaryota; kingdom Metazoa; phylum Arthropoda; class Insecta; order Dermaptera; family Forficulidae; genus Forficula; species Forficula auricularia. The sequence goes on along the minus strand of JALMQS010000152.1, from coordinate 1,568,196 downwards.
ATAATAAAGTTATAATAATTAATGGGGGGAGGGGCGGGGGGGGGGGGGGGGGGGGGCTAACTATTTTAATAGTAAAAAGAAAAAAATTAAAATGTTTTTTTAATGGAATGCTCAGTCAATCCATTTATAAATAATTTAGAAAATAAATTAAAATGAAGTAGGTGAAATGAAATTCATCTCTCGAAATTCAGAGGGTTTAGCTTGCAATGAAGGGACTGGGTTGTTCGGGGGTTCATATTTCGGTTCCAAGTTATCTGAAATGACGCTCAGAGATTGATTTCTTCGCATCTTGGTTGTCGAACTGGAATTGGCAGACTCCACTTCATTTCTGGGATTAGACAAAAATCCGGACAGTAAGCTCGTTAGGCTGCCGGATGAGCCTTCAAGGGTGCTCCCCCCTAGAAAAAAATTATTACAAAAAACATATTAGAATGGATGGAAGTTAATAAATACTTTATGGAATTATAGGATTTATCTCAATAATTGTTAATTTATTAGTATCTTATCTTATTATATTAAATGAGCAATTCTTGTATATACATATATCTCAACCAAAACATTCTGTGAAAAAACAGGCCAAGTTCGAAAAAGTAGTGAAATCTAGTGTGTAGCCAAGTTAAATTCGCCAAGAATAATTAAGTTGAGAAAATAGTAGATCTCTCAACTTAATTATTCTTGGCTACACACTAGATTTCACTATTTTTTCGAACTTGGACTGTTTTTTCACAGAATATTTTGGTTGAGATTTCTATTCTTTTTGTAAGCTATGAGGAAGCCCGTTGGTCCAAAGGGCTAGAATTTTTATTTTTGACCCCCCTCCACCTCATTTTGAGAGGTTAGTTTTTGCATTTCTAGGCTTCAGGGGGCCCACAGAATATGTATTCAAAATTTAGTTGAGTTTCGTTCAACGGATTAGAATTTTCATTTTTGACCTTCTCCCCCATTTTAAAAAAGATAGAAAGTTTGGATTTTTGGAATTTTTCCTTTATTTGTGTCCCAAACTCTATTTTTAAATTTCATGATGCTGGAATGATTGGAAGTACCCTATAGGTTTTGATGACCTGTCAGTGAGTGAGTGCCAAAATTAGCTATTTTCTCAGGTCCATATTTCAGAATCTATTTAAGCTATATTATTGAAATTTGGTACTCTCCTTAAGATGGATTACATAATTACATCTGTATAAATTCAGCCCTGTATCTCAAATGGATTCCGAGCTGCAGGGGGGTCGAAATTGGATCGAAATGGTTCGTGTAAATATAAATTTAAATGTAAAATTACATTTTGATTCAATTTCCTTTTAATAATTAATTGATTTTTAAATTTTAAATCCCACTAATAAATCATTACAAATATTATTATATATTAAAATTAGGCAATTTAATTGATTAGATAGCTGGTTCAAAAAATTGTCATTGAATATCTTAGTTTAAGAGTTAATAGAATATATTATTTGGTTATTTGTAAAAATTTTTAAAATAATTTGCTATTTAATAAAGTTTTTTATTGGTGAATCTATTTTTTTGGACCGCAGTGTAGTTTCATGCATTTATTTATCAGTTAATTCTTGCCAAATTTAGAGCTTTTTTTAGGCTTCGAGCAGATTGTTTTAGGTATATCTAATCGAGGTATAATTTACTGAATTTATTTTTAAGTTTCCTTACCAAACATTCCAGTAAAGAATGGATGTTGAAGTTTCCTTTGGGCTTTAGGGCTTCCGGGCAAAGATTTGCTATTTCGCCGATGACGCAATGAGGAGGCAGGAGGTTGCCACGAAGACTCGAAGTTATCGTCATCTTTCTCTTCTGACCCTGAAAGCGATCAATAAATAACATAATATTAGCAATAGGATTTACACGTGCCAAAAACGTCATCAAAGTAAATATTTAACAGATCAATTAAAGGCTGGAAGAGAGAAAACAAACAAGAGTAAAAATATACCTATACGCTTAGAGACAATCTGTTGGGCAACATCTACTACACTCTGGCCACATTGCGCTGAAGTTCCTTTAAAGCCGTCATCAGTTCCGGGTGGATGGCGGGTGTGGGACCAACCTTCAATTTCTGAAATTAATATTGGGTATATTAGTGGAGAAAAAGAGGACTCGGCGCCTTCCAAGGATCAATTTTTCTATTGATTAATTAATTAATAAACATATATTAAAAAATATTTTTAATAAAAGATTTTATTTCAAAATGTACTAAAAAGTAAGAAAAAATTTATCTTTAATATACATGAAATGTTCCTTTCAGAGGCGTAGCCAGGGGGGGGTCAGAACCTCCCCTCCCCAAGGGCAGGTCTCATGGGATGAGTAACGGCAACGACAAACCGTTTCTTATGGCAAACCGAGGGGTGAACCGCGACCTAATATGCTGTAGTACTTCCACTTGTACTTCAAATATTTTCAAGTACTTCCAAATATTTCCAAGTACTTCCAAATATTTTCAAGTAATTCCAAATATTTCCAAGTACTTCCAAATATTTCCAAGTACTTCCAAATATTTTCAAGTAATTCCAAATATTTCCAAGTAATTCCAAATATTTCCAAGTACTTCCAAAGATTCCCAAGTGCTTTCAAATATTTCCAAGTACTTCCAAAATACTTCCAAAGAGATGTACACCTACTTCCAATAGCGGATCACCCCTCGTGGCAAACTAATCGTAATTAAATATATTTCATATGTTTAATCAAGAATTATATTCTTTTTTAATTTCTTGAAGTACATTTTTAGTCCAGTTAAATTGTTCTCTAAAGAGCCCCTCGCGGGAAAGTTTTGGGGTAGTTTTGATTTCTTGATCCTATATGTTTTTTGGTGTGCTGAATCTGAATCTGAGGTTTACTAACAAAATTTCGTGACAGAACATTGTCAAAAATGCAAAAAAAAATCTCATTTTTTTGGAGATTTGTTGCTTATAACTCGAAAACTATCAACTTTTCATATAACCTTCCTATTCAAAATGAAAGTTTTATAAAATTTCATACAAATTTCATCATTTAAGTTTTTTCTCCGACTTGGAAAATGCTGGATATCTATAAATCTAAGAGTTTTATCGAAAAAGTGGTCCAAAAGTAAACGTTCAAGTCAACAAAATTTCCTAGAGAATGAGATAGAAATCAAGTTTTTAGGATGAGTGGTTTTCATTTTTTGAAGGAAAAACTGCGATTTTTTGCAAAAAATTGCAGTTTTTCAAAATTGCAACCTCATTGCGACAGGGGTTACCATTTATCCAATTAAGATGAAACTTTGTTTAAATTGTATCAAATTTAATCTAGTTTAAAAATGTATAGAGTAGTATTTGTCAAAAACGTGCTCTTTCATGGTCAAAATGGGAAAAAATCGAAAAAAGTGCGAGTTTTTGGGATTTGAAGAAACAGAAAAAATACACTAATTTTCAACTAGCTCTTGAGCCCGAACGGTTGTTTGGAGAAAAAAGGTAAATGATGAAATTTGTAGGAAATTTTATGAACTTTCATTTTGAAAAAGAAGGTTATTTACGAAAAGTTGATAGTTTTCGAGTTATAAGCGAAAAACCGCCAAAAAAATGAGAATTTTTACCTTTTTTTTGCTGACTGCCCGGAAAGCATGTTCTCATGTTCAACTCCTGTGGGGGTGAATCCCCTCTGATATCGCAATGAAAAAATATTTCTACTAAAATCCTAGATTTTGTCTTAAAAATTAAATTCTTTCTCTCTTAATATACATTGGTTTTTTTTATTTATTAAGAGAGTTTTTAATAGCTGTAGTAATTTATTTGTTTAGGTTTAAAATAAGAGACGTGCAGCTTCAATTTTTTCTTTTTATTTATCAATTCCCACTAACGTTTCGGCCATTGGTTATGGCCATCTTCAGAGCGGGAATTGGTTTTTTAACCCGAGCTGATTTTTTGAACAACATTCTAACTATTATCAACAAAAAGAAAAAAAAATTTAAAATTGCCAAAATATTATTTTACGAAAATGTTTATATATAATAATATGTATGTGTGTGTGTGTGTGTGTGTGTTAGTCTACCCCAGGACAAAATCCTGGTTGCGCCAATGGGTGACTTATTTATTATTATTCATGCATCCAAATTTGTGGATACTGAAGAAAAATTGATTTCCGACTTTTTAGTTTGTTTTGAAATAAGAATTTGATTTTTTTTAGTCTTTGAAGTCCTTTCCATAGATATTGCTGAGGTTGTCCTATAAAATAAGAATACGGATCAACTCTAATTTGATAGAATATTTTATTTTTAAGAGGAAATCAATGAGGTTGTCATCTGCTTGATGCAATAAACATATACTTATATATAGAGACCGGATTTCTATGCAATTGCATATTTTGTTTGCCGACACATACGACCCAGGAGATCAATTATCTATTCGAATCATGTATCTAGGATACTATGGCTTAAGTTTTATACTGTATATTTTTGCATATTTGAGTAATATTGCATAAAATTGCATATTTGAAGAATATTGCATAAAATTGCATATTTGAAGGATTTTTTGTTAAATATTGCACATTTCGTGCCAAATACAGATGTTTTAAAAGGAACTTTTTGGAGAAAGAATGAAAAAAAGAAGAAATAAAACAGGAGGATACTTGTATACAAATTTTAATTATTTTTGATATCATTTGATAATAATTTCATTCATTCTTTCTTTTTTTAACGGCCTTCGGGAAGTATAGCCCATTTTGGACATTGAATGTTCGTGTGTGTGTGTGTGTTGAAGTGTGTGTAAATTAGTGTAGGGATCAGATTATAGCCGGTCAAATATTTGCATTATTTTATTATTTGTACGTCAATAAGAAAATGTGTTTAATATAAAAATTTCTTTGAGTTTAAAGATTTTTTAATAATATTACATTAAATGTAACGAGAATTTTGTGCAATTTTTTACGCAATAAAAGTACAAATTTGACACTTGGTGTCTAAAGCTTACTTTTGTTTCTTTCTTAGCACTCCTTCAAATATATAGTCTTTTTGTCTTCAATTTTAATTTTTTAGTGCAAAAAAAAAATTATTTTGCCATCTTTTACTGCATATATTTGCATAGTTCAACGCGAGGGGTGATCCGCGATTGGAAGTAGGTGTACACCACACCTCTTTGGAAGTATTTTGGAATTACTTGGAAATTTTTAGAACTACTTGGAAATGTTTGTAATTACTTGGACATGTTTGCAATTACTTGGAATAATATTTGGAAGTACTTGGAAATATTTGGAATTACTTGGAAATTTTTGGAACTACATAGAAATATTTGGAAGTACTTGGAAATGTTTGCAATTACTTGGAAATATTTGAAAGTACTTGGAAATATTTTGAAGTACAAGTGGAAGTAGGTGTACAGCATATTAGGTCTCGGTTCAGCCCTCGGTTCAAAGTATTCTGCATATTACTTGCATATTTGAGCATTTTGAACTGCATATTTTATGGCATATTTTGGCACTTTTTACTGCATAAAAAAAAATCCGGTCTCTACTACTATATAAATGAATATATATAATTTATTCGTTAGAGACTGTAGTTTCGAATAAATGTCCTTTATGTTCAGTGTATTTTATTTAAAATATTTTATTTGTCCTTTCTCATGGACACTAGTACCCGGTTGAATGAAAATTCGTTTGTTAATTAAGTTCACTCACTTTCAAACAATTACTATTTTTATTACTTAGCAGAAGGCACCCTCATTGATTTCCTCTTAAAAATCAACAACGTTGTTACTCTCGGCGAAGAATATCAAGAATATTTTATTTTTATCAGAAATACGAATGTGTGGAAAATTTCAAGTTGATAAGATATGTGGAAGTGGGTCAAAATTTAATTACAAGACCCTAACACATTTATTCAAATTTTTTCTTTATTTTCTAGTTTAATTTATTATAGTGTAAGCAGAAAAATTCAATAATCATCTTATTTGTTTATATTGTCAATTAAATTAAGGAATTTATAATTTACATAAGAGGGGTCTCACCTTCTAAATTAATTTTAAAGAATGTTAAGAGAATCCTTTTCCCTAATTATTATTATTGTTTATTTTTTCTTAATGATAAGGATTTAAAAAGTTGCAACACCTATAATTCAAGATGGATACTAGCATCCTAGATGGAAGAACTTCAATGTAATGGTGGTGTTGTAAATAGATGGTCCTTGAATACGGGAGAGATTTATGTGGGAAAAATGTTCAATATCTAGAAGTTTCGCCAAATGCGTTTTCTTAGGATTTTTTTGAAATTTAGATAGATTATTATTTAAATACTTCTGCATCGATTGGTGGCAAAACGAAATTTATGAACAATATAGTTCCGGAGATATTAAATTTCAAAAATAGAGTTTTTTTACATTGGACTATACGGGATATCGGAAAATTTACATACATATTTAATTATAGTTAAGAAACCCTTCTTACCATTTTTATAAAAAACTAAACCAACATTAAACAATAACCAATAGACATTTCAAGACAATTTTGATTCATAGTTACAACACAGTTTCTGAGATAATAATGAATAAATAATGAAAAATGTATAATGAAAAATTTACACTAAAAACAAGCTGGCAACAGCGCATTTATTTTACCAGTAAAGACGTATAAAACGCGCATGCGCTAGATTTTTTTCAAAATTATAATTTTCATAAGGTGTAACGTAGGCGTTGATTACATTTGTTAAAAAATAACAAAATGATTTTTATAGAAATTTAAAATGTATTTTATCTGTCATTTTAATATAAAAATATTCAATCTCTTACAATGGTGCCAAATTTGTCAAACGAGCACGGGATTGGCTAGAATTGGTACATAAAAAGTTTTGGGCCAATGAACTATGAATCCTTATTGTCTGTTTTATATACTCTAGAATTAACTTTTTGCTAGTATTGTCGCGAAACAACTACCTTAAGGGAAAAGATCCAAAGAATTAAAATGTTTGTTTGATTTGATTCTAAAATGACCGTGAACGGGATTTATATCGTTAGAATAAGTGTGAAATAAATAAATAAATAAAACACATCTATTATCTATTTCAACTAATGAAACTGATTAAATAAACTTTTATAAGGAAAGATGAGTCAAGAATTCGTTGAATTTAGCAAGTGTGGATGTTTATTAGTAATGTGACGTCAGTTATTTAATTTAATAAATTGATTTTAATTTTTAACATTCAGTAATGTGTGATTTTTCACGATCAAATCATGCGTATAGGAGTAAGGTTCGAATTGTTAATAATAATAATTGGAGATATCGGGATGAAGGAAATTAAAATATAAATGATATATGTCTATTCAAGTCTCATTCATATTATGTGAATAAATATCTGTATAGAGCTATACTTTTGGTAATAATGTTTATGTTATCACTGATGTTTTTAATCAGCTCAGATCTAAGGTGAATGCTTTTGGGTGGGATAGATTAGGGCTCATCGTTTGAATATTTACTACTAGCCCAACATAGAACCATTTCGAATCTTACTCTTTTTGAGTTACCTACTTAGTTCCAACGAAATAAAATCAATAATTCTTCAAGTCTCATTATAAAAAAGCTATTTTAAAACATACCACGGTCCAGTGGCGTAGCCAGATAATTTTCATGGGGGGAGGGGAGAGGTCAATCCACAAAGCAAAATATTTAGTGGGAATTGTTTTTTTATTAAAACAAGTCCAGTTAAATTGTGTTTTTACCCGGAAAGTTTTGGGGTAATTGTAATTTCTTCGACTCTTTATGTTTTTGGGTGAGCTGAATCCGAATCTGAGGGTTGCTAACAAAATTTCGTGACGTAACATTGTCAAAAATGCAAAAAAAAAAATTTCATTTTTTGGCGGTTTTTTTGCTTATAACTCGAAAACTATCAACTTTTCGTAAATACCCTTCTTTTTCAAAATGAAAGTTCATAAAATTTCATCATTTAGGTTTTTTCTCCAGTCAACCGTTGGCGTTGAAAATTGGGGTATTTTTTCTGTTTCAGCAAATCCTAAAAACTAGCACTTTTTTGATTTTTTTCCATTTTGACCATGAAGGAGCACGTTTTTGACAAAGACCAATCATACTCATACATTTTTAACTAGATTAAGTTTTCTACAATTCAAAAACAGTTTCATCTTAATTGGACAATGGTAACCCGTGTCGAAATGAGGTTGAAGTTTTGAAAAACTGCAATTTTTTGCAAAAAAAATCGCAGTTTTTCCTTCATAAAATGAAAACTACTCATCCTAGAAACTTGATTCTTATCCCATTCTCTAAGAAATCTTGTTAGCTTGAACGTTTACTTGAACCATCTTTTTGTTAAAACTCTTAGATTTATAGATATCTAGCATTTTCCATGACAGGATATGATCCGAATCCTCAAAAGTGTCATGGAAAATGCTCTTGATATCTATAAATCCAAGAGTTTTATCAATAAAGTTGTCCAAGTAACCGTTTAATCTAACAAAATTTCCTAGAGAATGAGACAGAAAAAAGTTGATAGTTTATGAGTTATAAGCAAAAAACCGCCAACCTTTTTTGCATTTTTGACAATGTTCCGTCACGAAATGTTGTTAGCACACGTCCAATTAAATTGTTCTCTATGATCATGGTAAATTTTGCGCCAGGTAAGTATGAACATAGAGAACAATTTAATTGGACTAAAAAAAAACAGCCGGGCACTTGGTGAATACTAAGGTTTGACCGTTTGTCAACTTAACAAAGACTTTACAAACCGACATACAACTGACCCTTAGGACGAGGGAGTAAATCCTGAGTTAGAAATAGAGGTGTTGCGCCTTTTTGGAACCTTTATCATTAAAAAACCTATTTAACAACAAATCCCACCATGAGTAGGAGGCAGCTGGCCAATGAAGGGTCTGCATGGTTCGGTGTGATTCGCCAAGAGACCCATCGTAGCCATAGATCGCACACGCTTTTCTTGTTCGAGATGTTTTAAGGCGGTAGCCGCTGTGGTTATACGAGGAGTCGGTGGCGGTGGCGGAACTGATGCTTGCTGACTACGTGGATAGCGAATGTAAAAAAAATCGTCGTCTTGCTGGGGTGGTGAAAACGGCTCGTTGATATCATACCTAGAACACAACAAAGTTTGGAGTTAATTAAAAATCAAAAATATATGTTATTCTAGTGAAGATATTTAATAAATTGATTTTAATTTTTAACATTCAGTAATGTGTGATTTTTCACGATCAAATCATGTGTATAGGAGTAAGGTTCGAATTGTTAATAATAATAATTGGAGATATCGGGATGAAGGAAATTAAAATATAAATGATATATGTCTATTTAAGTCTCATTCATATTATGTGAATAAATATCTGTATAGTTTTGGTAATAATGTTTTTGTTATCACTGATGGTTTTAGGAAGTAAAATAACATGGGATGGGAGGAGCGAAAACGAAATTAAATCAAGAATTGCCCAAGCAAAAATGGGATTTAATTCAAAACAAAAACTACTATGCTCCCCCTCATTCAGCTTAGAAAACAGGGAGATGCTATTGAAGACATATATATGGAGCATAGCCATGTACGGGTGTGGAACCTGGACAATTAGAGAAGAGGAGAGAAAGAAATTAGAGGCCTTCAATATGTGGTGCTACAGAAGAATAATGAATATCAAATGGATGGATAAAATTACAAATGAAGAAGTTCTTGGAAGAATCGGAGAAAGAAGAACCTTGTGGAAGAGTCTGAAGAAGAGAAGAGGTCAGATGATGGGGCACACACTGCGACATGGGGGACTGCTTAGGGATATCTTGGAGAGGGAGGTAGGAAAGAAAAGGGGAAGGCCCAGATTAAAATATTTCAACCAAATAATTGGGGATATGGGATGCCAGACATTTAGAGAGGTCAAACAGCTGGCGGGGGACAGAGTCGAGTGGAGACGGTTTGTTGCATCAAACGAGTCTTAGGACTGTATACTCAATGATGATGATGATGTTTTTAATCAGCTCAGATCTAAGGTGAATGCTTTTGGATGGGATGGATTAGGCCTGGTCTCATCGTTTGAATATTTACTACTAGCCCAACATAGAACCATTTCGAATCTTACTCTTTTTGAGTTACCTACTTTGTTCCAACGAATAAAAGTCAATAATTCCTCAAGTCTCATTATAAAAAAGCTATTTTGAAAGAATCCACGGTCATAGTGCTTTAAATCCCTCTTTTGTTGATGAAAGTAGAGGGTGAAGGCCGATGATGCAAACAAATTTATATTTATGTCAGAGAAAAAGTGAAATATGATTGTCATGTGTAATTTCCAAACTCTGAGATTTCAGCTATAGTGTGATAAGCAAATCATTAGGATTTTATTTTTTATAATGAATTTTTTGAAGAACCAAAAGGGGTATAGAGGACCACAGTTTGGGAAACACTGCTTTAAGGTGAAATGATCATGATAGAAATTTGAGTTTAAGGTTTAGAAAGAAAAAATAAGCTGACGTGTTCTGATGTGGCCATCAACTTTACTTTACCATACATCCTACTCCCTAAAATTATTTATAATCATGTAGGTCGGGGGGGGGGGGTATATTTGCATTTTTATACTTCTGGTGTCCCACTTATTATGTATACAAAATTTGGTTTAGTTTACTCAACTCACTGATGTTGGTTGAGTTTGGTTCAAAGTTCTAGAACAGTGATTCTCAACCTTTTTTTCGTCAAGGCACACTTAATAATTTAAAAATTTGACGGCACACTAACAATAAAATAAATTAATAGAATTTTATTTGGTTTGATTGATATACCTTTAAAATTATCATTGGACATTCTGCCTCCTATAAAATGTTACTACCACTTCAGTTCAAATGATCAAATAAATATTTGGATTAAATGTAGTGTCAATTGATAAATAAATTTTTTTTAAATAAATAATTTTATATTAGGGAGGCTAGCAGTGGCGGCACAGTAAATTTCCGAGCCACAGTAGTTGAGAATCACTGGTCTAGAATTTTCATTTTTGACCTTCCGCCTCATTTTGGGTGTTTATTTTCAAAAATTTTTAAACGCAAATGTCAAAAATTAGAAGCAGAGTTATAGAGGATGTAATTTTTGACAAAAATTTTGAAAATAAACACCCAAAATGAGGCGGAAGGTCAAAAATGAAGATTCTAGACCTTTGAACCAAACTCAACCAACATCAGTAAACTCTAGTTGCCACAAAGGTATTCAGTGAAACGCGTTTTAACTAGTAAGAACGCGTTCTTACTAAAAACGGGTTTTTACTGCAACATATATAAAAATTGCACATTTAATAGTATAAAAGATAATATACTTACAATAAATAATATTTCTTTAAAATATAATTATTTCCGAAATAATTTATGATACAGCTACTTAATTAAGAAAAATCCAATCAAATTAAAGCTACCCAAAGATGAGACCCTGACAGGTCGATTTATCGACCCAAAAACTCTTTAATCTCTTTGATTTTCATCGAAATCGTTAGCCGTTTTCGAGAAAGAAATTTTATTTATATCTTGCAGTAAAACCCCGTTTTCAGTAAGAACGTGTTCTTACTAGTTAAAACGCGTTTCACTGAATACCTTTATACCAACTAGAGTTTACTGATGTTGGTTGAGTTTGGTTCAAAGGTCTAGAATCTTCACTTTTGGCCTTCCGCCTCATTTTGGGTGTTTATTTTCAAAAAATTTTAAACGAAAATGTCAAAAATTAGAAGCAAAGTTGTAGAGGATGTAATTTTTGACATTTTCATTTAAAAAATTTTGAAAATAAACACCCAAAATGAGGCGGAAGGTCAAAAGTGAAGATTCTAGACCTTTGAACCAAACTCAACCAACATCAGTAGACTCTAGTTGCCACAAAGGTATTCAGTAAAACGCATTTTAACTAGTAAGAACGCGTTATATATATATATATATATATATATATATATATATGTATATATACAATTTTTGCTCGTTTAATATAATAAGATGTATGTTGCAGTAAAAACCCGTTTTTAGAAAGAACGCGTTCTTACTAGATAAAACTAGTTTCACTTAATACCTTTGTGGCAACTAGAGTTTATTGATGTTGTTTGAGTTTAGTTCAAAGATCTAAATTCTTCATTTTTGACCTTCCGCCTCATTTTGGGTGTTTATTTTCACAAATTTTTAAACGAAAATGTCGAAAATTAGGGAAGGTCAAAAATGAAGATTCTAGACCTTTGAACCAAACATCAGTAAACTCTAGTTGCCACAAAGGTATTCAGTGGAACGCGTTCTTACTAAAAAACGGGTTTTTACTGCAACATATATAAAAATTGCACATTTAATAGTATAAAAGATATACTTACAATAAATAACATTTCTTTAAAATATAATTATTTGCGTAAAAAATATTTAAAGACTTCATTCCGAAACGTGTAGTAAAATAATCGACTAAATAAAAATAAAGGAGATATATTTAGGCTTATATTGGACTCGATCAGATGTTGAGGGGGGACTACGTCGACGTCACTATCTACTGACGTGATCTTTGATCGAATGACACTTGCCTGGTCATCGTGGTCGGTGAAACCGTAATCGAACACGCCTCCCAGGGTCGACCAATCGCAAAGCAGTCAAGCTAGATAATTTCCTTTTACTTTTTTTTTTAATGAAAATGATTTAGAAATGAAGCAATCCAATGAATAATGGCATAATATAAAATCGCATAAATTCCGTAAACATGTTTTTTTTAATAACTTAAATGGGAAGTATAAGATGAAAATTATTTCTTAAAATTATACTAAAAAATAAAATATATTTAAAACTATTTTGATTAGTTATATCCGTGGGGTGAACCGCGACCTAAAATGCTATACACCTACTTTCACTTGTACTTCCAAATATTTCCAAGTACTTTCAAATATTTCCAAGCACTTCCAAATATTTCCAAGTACTTCCAAATATTTCCAAGTACTTTCAAATATCTCCAAGTACTTCCGAATATTTCCAAGTACTTCCAAATATTTCCAAGTACTTTCAAATATTTCCAAGCACTTCCAAATATTTCCAAGTACTTCCAAATGTTTCAAAGTACTTCCAAATATTTCCAAGTACTTCCAAATGTTTCAAAGTACTTCCAAATATTTTCAAGTAATTTCAAATATTTCCAAGTACTTCCAAATATTTCCAAGCAGTCCCTAAAATTTCCAAATAATTCCAAGTACATCCAAATATTTCCAAGTACTTCCAAATATTTCCAAGTACTTTCAAATATTTCCAAGTACTTCCAAATATTTCCAAGTACATTCAAATATTTCCAAGTACTTTCAAATATTTCCAAGTACTTTCAAATATTTCCAAGTACTTCCAAATATTTCCAAGTACTTTCAAATATTTCCAAGTACATCCAAATATTTCCAAGTACTTCCAAATATTTCCAAGCAGTCCCTAAAATTTCCAAATAATTCCAAGTACATCCAAATATTTCCAAGTACTTGGTTCAAAGGTCTAGATTCTTAATTTTTGACCTTCTGACTCATTTTGGGTGTTTATTTTCAAAAAATTATAAACTAAAATGTCAAAAATTACATCCTCTACAACTTTGCTTCTAATTTTTGACATTTTTGTTTAAAAATTTTTGAAAATAATCACCCAAAATGAGGCGGAAGATCAAAATGAGTTTCTAGACCTTTGAACCAAACTCAACCAACATCAGTAAACTCTAGTTGCCATAAAGGTATTCAGTGAAACGAGTTTTAACTAGTAAGAACGCCTTCTTACTAAAAACGGGGTTTTACTGCAACATATATGTTAATGGCTTGGCTTGTTATGTTTACTAAGATAGGATAATTATAAAAATGACAAATATGCAGGGAGGTTAATTATTTGAGCTCCTGAAGAAGTCAACAAAGTTGACGAAACGTTGGCAATAAAATATAAATTATTTGCATAAAAAAATTTAGTCCTTATTTCCTGATACCAATTTTAGTATATTTAAAACGTTAGAAGTATTTCTTTGGAGACGGACTGGTATCTTTATAGGTGAGAATTGGATGGAAGGCAGTCCAGAAATTAATAAATAAAAAATATAATAATAAAAGTAAGTAAAATTTCAAGGTAGGTTTCACAAAACCTTTGATATTTTACTTACTTTTATTATTATAATGTTTCACCTTGAACCGACACCTAACTCTAAAAATTAAAAAATATTATTTCCAATAAAGTATTGGAATGTCATCCTTTTATAATTCTTTTACCAACGTTTCGGGGGATCTTCCCTCCTTCATCATAATTAGAATGTTTTCCTTTTATAGTTCTTTTGGAAATCAACGTTTCGATGGATCTTGCCTCCTTCATTATAAAGGAGTATTTATTGGAATGTTTTCTTTTATATTCTTTTTGAAACCGACGTTTCGGTGAAGGAAGAAAGATTCTCCGAAACGGTTTCAAAAAGAATTATAAAAGGAAAACATTCCAATAAATACTCCTTTAACGATAAAGTAAAGAAGAAGACTTTTTAAAATTTTAAATATAAAATACTAGGTAGGTTTCAAAATAAATATTTATGTGAAACATACCTAGTATTTTATTTAATTTTATTTATTTTCTTAGAAAGAGGGACTGATAAGCGAAATAAGTAGGTTAGTCACCCGAAATATATATATCGAGATTAAAGATTCTCCAAAAATAAATTCGTTTTATTTTTTATATCTTCTTCTACCAAGTATTTTTATCCAATAATTTTAAAAAATGTTTCACCAAGTACCAACACCAAATTCCTTAAAAACTAAGTAGGTTATAATGAAAGGCAGTGCAAATTATTAAAAAAAAAATTCAAATATCGACGTTTCGGAGACCGTTTGTCTCCTTCTTCAGGGTAATGAATAGTTATTGATGGGTGAGTATAACTCGGCACCCATTTGTCTCTCTTTTCATGATAAAATGGTGAAAAGTATTGTAATATTGTTGTTATCACTGAAAAGAGAGACAAATGAGAGCCGAGTTATACTCACCCACCAATAACTATTCATTACCCTGAAGAAGGAGAGAAAAAGCTATCCGAAACGTCGGTATTTGAATAAAAAATTTAAATAATTTGGACTGCCTTTCATTATAACCTACCTAGCATTTTATGTCTTAAAATGTTTCTAAAAAAATTTTCAAAAATTTTCTTTACTTTATTTAAAATCTCCCTTAACAAACTCCTTTATTGGGAATAATCTTTTTTATTTATTTCTGGACTGCCTTCCATCCAATCCTCAGCTATTATATTTAAAATAGGAGGAAAAAATGAAAACTTCAGGCTCTTCAAAATTTGTAAAAATGGCAATTTTTTTGATGTGAAGTTAGAAAGCTAAAATTTGGTACATATTTGTGGGTCAAATATTAGTTCATTTTAGTGTTTTGTATTCAAGAGCTGCCCATATATATAATTATTACATTTTTACTTTACCATACAGAGTATGGTCAAGTATTGTATTCGTGCATGAAAAAGTGGGGTTTTTTTTCCTTTTTTTTCGAAATATGTAAAAACGGCTGAAACTATTTTGATTAAAAAAATTAAGCAAAACCATGGCATTTCGCTCTACAAAAAAGCCCTAATAAGTGAACATCGAAAAAATTATATTTTTTGAGATAATAATTATTTTGTCAAAATGTCTGTTAGTTAGTCTGTCTGGTTGTCTGTGCGTTACCAAATTTTTGTGGACGAGCTAGCTCAAAAACTAGTGTGAATATCAAAACCAAATTTCACACAAGTAGTTTTGGTCCATTGAGATTAAGAGATGATTAGATTTTGGTGCATATCGACCCAAAATTAAGGGGGGTGAAGGTTAAAAATTAAAAATCTAAGCCATTTGAGCAAACTCAACCAAATTTTGTATACATGATCAGTGGACCCCCAGAAGTCTAGAAATGCAAAAACTAACCCTACATGATTATAAATAATTTTAGGGGCCAGGTTGTATGGTAAAGTCAAGTAGATGGCCACATCAGAACACGCCAGCTTATTTCGCCTTTTTACGAAGCTAGAAATTCGAATATTTTGTCACCTGAGTGAACTTTCTACGACCTTGCGTTCTTGAGTATTACGAGAATAGGAATCCAGACATATAAGACAAGTAAAAAAAAAAATATGTACTTGAAAATAACATTTCTAAGCATGAATAAGCAATAAAAAAATTAAAAAATTAAAATTTTCTTGTATATTTTATCAGACGAGCCCCCAAAGCGTTCCCTATAATTTGTTTTTGTTCAAGCTTGGCTGCCAAGGATAATTTTTTCTAGTTATTGCAAATAAAAAATTTTGAATAAATTATTTTATCAATCCTGATTAGAATAATCAATATTAAAATAGATTGTTCGTTGTTATGAAATGAAACAAACGTCATTTAATGGGAAGAAACAATAATAAAATAGTTTTAACTCAATACTAAAATAAAATATTACTATTAATGCTTAAGCAACTAACTGCATTGGAATTGTTTTTCGATTAATTTAGATAAGAGCGCACTAGAAAAAAAAATTAATGAAAAATAAACATGTTGGCTAATAACTGGTGCGTTTCTAGATATTTTCTTTGGATCTCTGTGAGAAATAATCAATGTTTGTCTGGTCTTCAATTAACAGTATAGAGAAAAATCTTACTAGTCCAGTCAAATTGTACTCAAATGGGCCCCTATGGGGAAAGTTTTGGCGTAGTTCTGATTTTTTGCATATATAGGTATGTTTTTGGGGCGCTGAATCCAAATCTAAGGTCTTCCAATAAAATTTCGTGACGCAACATTGTAGAAAATGCAAAAAAAAAAAAAAAAGGTGAAAATTTCCATTTTTTAGCGGTTTTTCGCTTATAACTCCTAAATTATCAACTTTTCGCAAATAACCTTCCTATTCAACATAAAAGTTAATAAAATTTCCTAAAAATTTCATTATTTAGGTTTTTTCTTCGAAAAACCGTTCGGGCTCAAGCGCAAAATCCAAGTTTTCGACCTCGGCAGCTCGGCCAAAAACTCGCTCTTTTTTCGATATTTTCCCATTTCGACCATGAAGGAGCACGTTTTCGACAAAGACCACTCTATACATTTTAAAACTAGATTAAATTTGCTACAATTCAAACAATGTTTCATCTTAATTGGATAAATAGTAATCCGTACCGCAATGAGGTTGAAGTTTTGAAAAATTGCAATTTTTTGCAAAAAAATCGCAATTTTTCCTTCATAATATGAAAACCACTCATCATAGAAGCTTGATTCCTATCTCATTCTCTAGGAAATTTTGTTGACTTGAACGTTTACTTGTACCACTTTTTTGCTAAAACTCTTAAATTTATAGATATCCAGCATTTTCCATGACAGGAAATGATCTATTTTTTCAAAAAATTGCAGTTATTCCTTCATAAAATGAAAACCACTCATCCTAGAAACTTGATTCCTATCTCATTCTCTAGGAAATTTTGTTGACTTGAACGTTTACTGGGACCACTTTTTTGTTAAAACTCTTAAATTTATAGATATCCAGCATTTTCCATGACAGAATATGATCCGAATCCTCAGAATAATTCATGTTGGCTAATAACTGGCGCGTTTCTGGATATTTTCTTTAGATCTCCGTGAGAAATAATCATTGTTTGTTTGAACGATTGTGTCTGATCTTTAATTAACATTATAGAGAAAAATCTTACCCATTGACTGAATCTAAACATCTCTTAAGGTGGGGCTACACTATAGAAAAAACTCTAGCTATAGGGGACTGCCGTATTTTCAAATCACTGGGGTTGCCTAGTTAAAAGGGGTTACACGTTGCAGGGCCATTTTGAAGGCCATAACGCGCCACTGAAAGGTTAAGATAAAAGTTACAAGAAAACAACATATAATAGGATTTTAAAAGATCTCGCCCCTAGTGATAATAATTAACGGTATATCACTCACATCCATAATAAGTATTAATTAAAACAGGAATAGCAGGGAATTGGACAATAAATAAAAAAACAGAGTTTAAATGGACCAGACGTTTCGTCGATTTATTTCGACTTCCTCAGTGGCCCATTTTATCACTCTTCGTCAAAAGACACTATGGGACGAAACATCTTGAATCTTTTTTTTATTGTAACTACTACAATACATTCTTGGCTTCAATTAATCAACAATCTTGAACCTTTTTTCTCCTCTTAACAATTAAAAAATCAAAATTCTTATAAAAATCGTTTATGTTGTTTTTATTTTTAAACAGACAAAGCATTTGCAATTGAAAAACTGCAAGATATCTAGTTTAAGTTGTTGTTTTTTTTAATTGAAATGATAAAATTTACTTAAAATATAATAAAATAATATTAATGATAAAAAAATTATATTATTTTATTTTTTAATGGAATTCATTTTATTTATTCGGATATTCTTTTTTTACTTTATTTTTAATAGAAGCGAAATAAAATACAACTCATAAGAATGTTTATTAACCCTAACGGGGATTACCTTACACTGAACTTTTTTGTTAATAATTATTCATGAGAATAAAAACAAAAATAAAATACTAAATCCGTCCAAGCATATTACCCTAAATATGATCCTGTCATTATCGAAATCAAATTCTAAAATATAACGAAGGGGTGGGGAAGGGTTGAAAAAAGTTTTTTTTTGTCTTTTATAGAAGACCATGTTTAAAATGTTTTGTAATAAAAATTTTCTACCAGCTGGATTGTTCGTTTTCCAGACAAACACCCCCGCTGTTGTTGTTGCGGCTAACGTAATTGTTACTGAACCAAAAAGGGCACAAAATACCGAAAAGCAATTTATTTGATTTTCTTTTTTTTTTTTTTATTTAACCGCCTCTAATACATTATATATCTCACCCAAAACACTTTTGTGAAAAAAAACAGGTCAAATTCGAATAAGTATATTGAAATCTAAGAGGCTGCAGCCAAGTTAAATTCACGCAGAATAATAATTATGTTGAAAAACAGTACTTACAATTATAAATGGCAATCTAGATTTATGGATTCTAAATTTTTAATTTAAATTATTTTCATGAAACTTGGCTAGTCACGATAATAGTTCATTGCCCCAATATGCGTAACAGCCAAGTTTCATGAAAATAATTTAAATTGAATAATTAGTAGAGGTAAGTAATAGTCGAATGGTAGTCACTAATCACGGCTAAATAATTAGTAGAGGTAAGTGAAATACTACATGAGAAAAGAATCATACTACATACCCACTGGCTTAAGGCCAGTTGTATGTCTGTTTGTAAAGTTGACAAACGGTCAAAACTTAGTATTCACCAAGTGCCCGGTCGGTTGTATGTCGGTTTGTAGTCTTTGTTAAAAGTTGACAAACGGTCAAACCTTAGTATTCACCAAGTGCCCGGCCGGAAGTATGTCGGTTTGTAAAGTCTTTGTTTAAAGTTGACAAACGGTCAAACCTTAGTATTCACCAAGTGCCCGGCCGGATGCATGTCGGTTTGTAAAGTCTTTGTTAAAAGTTGACAAACGGTCAAACCTTACTATTCACCAAGTGTCCGGCCGGATGTATGTCGGTTTGTAAAGTCTTTGTTAAAAGTTGACAAACGGTCAAACCTTACTATTCACCAAGTGTCCGGCCGGATGTATGTCGGTTTGTAAAGTCTTTGTTAAAAGTTGACAAACGGTCAAACCTACTATTCACCAAGTGCCCGGCCGGATGTATGTCGGTTTGTAAAGTCTTTGTTAAAAGTTGACAAACGGTCAAACCTTACTATTCACCAAGTGTCCGGCCGGATGTATGTCGGTTTGTAAAGTCTTTGTTAAAAGTTGACAAACGGTCAAACCTTACTATTCACCAAGTGTCCGGCCGGATGTATGTCGGTTTGTAAAGTCTTTGTTAAAAGTTGACAAACGGTCAAACCTTACTATTCACCAAGTGCCCGGCCGGATGTATGTCGGTTTGTAAAGTCTTTGTTAAAAGTTGACAAACGGTCAAACCTTACTATTCACCAAGTGTCCGGCCGGATGTATGTCGGTTTGTAAAGTCTTTGTTAAAAGTTGACAAACGGTGCACTTCCTATCTCCCTGGTACAATCATAGAATGTATTAAAAGTTTAAATAAAATATGTTTTTTCTGAAAATTATTTGAAAAAACTAAATTTTTCTAAATGTTCCACTTTTTTTGCACCACAGTGTAGAATCCAAAGGCAAATAAATAAAAAAAAAACTTACAGTAACCACCTGTGATACCAAAGTCCCATCGTTCAGTGACTCGATCTGAGATTGAACTGTTGGATAATTCATCAAATAGTAATTACCTAATGCACAATTTCGTAAATTTAAAAGGGAATTATTAAAATTATTGTTTTAAAATAGCCTGAGCGTTTAAATTAATTGATGGATTTAACCTTGTTTATGTATATCATTTAATTATAATTATATTTTGTCAATCGCATTGTCTCCAAGGAAAATTTATAAAATTTTCCATTGGAAAATTTTTAAAATCCTTTGGAAACAAGTATTAAGGTTAAGTGGGAGTATAATAACAGAAGATAGCATAACTACACTAAAACTTAAACATTACTGTGATAAAATACGAATAATTGAGAACAGAATCAATATTTGAAATAAGTAATATCTAATATTGATTGATATGAAGAAAGTCGAGAGTGAAAAAATAAAATTGTCTTAATGATCATGTGAACACACGTTTACTTTTCATTCTAGTAAACTTGAATAGTTCTTGCAAAATATCTATTTTAAGGCTTCTAAAACCGAAGCCATTCAATCATCAGCCTAGTCAGAAAAGGCTTGGCTTATTGTACTAAACAGATTGAGAAAGAAAAAAATACTGTTTCCATAGCAGCTGACTGATAGGCTTTTATCAATTAAAAAATAGTTAAAAATAGATAGAAACGATATCTAGAATCCAATATCATTGTATAATTAAAATTATTTGTTAATCCAATTTGATTATTATTCTTTTAAGATATATAGAATTGGTCGATTGGGGAAAGAATGGCGTTATTTTATTTTTTAAAACTACGGGTAGTGATTTATTAGAAAAAAATTAAATTTTCAAGAAATAATGAAAAAATCAACTAAGTGCGAGTTTTTTTTCCAACTAATTATTTAAAAATAAATCTAAAGATTTGAGCATCTTTTTTTTGAAAATAGGTGAAATGTTTTTCAAAAAAATAAATTTTATATAAAAAAAAATAAAACCGACTTCAAAAAAATTAAAAGCAACAAATAAAATAATAAAACTCAAAAATCAAATAAAATCCACTAAAAGGTATAAAATAATTATGTAATTTAGTTACAACTACACGACGAAATTTTTTCATGAAATCACTTTTTGAAGTCGGTGCCAAAAATATAATTTTTTGAATCGCACTCGACGGATCTTACTTAGTACGTTTGACGGGTAAGCTCGTTAATATAGTTTGTTTAGCACCGACTTCAAAAGGTGATTTCATGTAAAAATTTCGTCGTGTAGTTGTAACTAAATTACATAATTATTTTATACATTTTAGTGAATTTTATTTGATTTTTGAGTTCTTATTAATTTATTTGTTGCATTTAATTTTTTTGAAGTCGGTTTTATTTTTTTTTTTATAAAAATTATTTTTATGTTATTAATAGTGACTTAATATAATATTTTGTATGCATCTCGTAAGAGAAAGCGTCGGGCGAATGAATCAGAAAATGATAAAAAAAATTCAATTCATAAATATAGAAATTCTCTCGAAAAGTTTGCTGGTTTTAAATGAACGTTTTAAGATTGTTTTTTTATAAAAGATTTTATTTATTATAATTTCGATTATTTGCTCATAAGAAATGGAGATTTACTTTATTTCGTCATTGATCATATCATCAGAACTTGACCAAATTAATATGGGACCACCCCTAATGTACCCCCTTTCCAATAAAAAAGGAATCATCGAAATCGGTCCACGTGGCAAAGAATTATCGCTGAACATATATAAAATAAATAAATAGTTAAGGATCTTGACTATCTTGGAGCTATTCTGATCCAAACGCAGAAAGAATTATTCAAATCGGTACATAAACAAAGAGGTTATGCCTGAACAAACATAACAAAAAAGGTCCAATCCCAATGAAATAAAAACGGGACCAATCGAAAACTATACTGAACCCAATGCAAAAAAATCATCAAAATCTGTTCACAATTGGCGAAGTTATCAGATAACATAGATACAAAAAAAAAATCAGTCGAATTGATAACCTCCTCCTTTTTTGAAGTCGGTTAAAAATCAGCTCGTATTAAAAGACCAATGTATATTAAGAGAGAGAGAGAATTTAATTTTAGGACAAAATCTAGAATTTTAGTAGAAATAGTCAGCTGACTGCCTGGAAACCATGTTAGTTCTCAGGTTCAACTCCTGAGGGGATGAATCCTCTCCGATATCGCAATATTAAAATATTTCTACTAAAATCCTAGATGTTGTCCTAAAAATTAAATTCTTTCTCTCTTAATTATTTTAAACGAGCTTTTCGTGCGTGCCTTCGGCACGCCCTGGTGCCCTGGCGGGCGCCGTCTCGGTCCAAAAATTTTATTCCTCTTAAAAAACCACACTCCAAATGTATACCTGTAAACTCTCGAAAATACGTAGTCTCTTAAAATATAAATCAAATAGGATGTCATTAATTTCTTCTTCTGTACGCAAAGAAAAGCGAATTGAATATTTAATTTTTGAGTGGTGAGGGGGGGGAATAATTATCAATATATTTAATGTTTCTTAATTTAAAATCAATTGGAGTCTTTCAAAATTCGTGTTCAAATTACAATTATATTTCAAATTTGCCGCAAATATACCGACGGCATCAGCGCTCCCTGTCGGCAGCATTACGTTAGCGTTGATGCAAATTAATCTGGGCTATTATATATATATATTAGCCAAAATAAGTTTCTTCGAAAATAAGAAAATTCAAAGAAAATTGTTTACCTAAGTATGATCTAAAAAAAGGTCATGACTTTTTTTTGGGTCGCAACATGAACATATTTCTCAAATTTGGGTAAAAAGATTAAGAATCACTGCTATACTCGATGGGTGAATAATTTTTTTTTTCATCAGAAATTTTTTTTCCTCAATCTGCGGTTCAGCAAATTCCAAATACATTTATTTATTTATTTATAGCCTTTTTTTGATAACAAATGTTTACAATAATTTTTGATGGAATCAGGCCCCTCAGGGCATAGCCCTCTCCAAAGTCCCCAAGCTACATTACAAATTTAAATTTAGAAGCTGTGATCGACTGAAAACGAAGGATTTTTTTTTTTAATTATTTATTGGTATGGAAAAAATAAAAAGAAAAAAAATATGATTCGCGAATCGTATTTGGAACAGTTTAGTATAGTAATAATTCCATATGCGCCCACCGCCCAGTGCCCCGCATAATAATGGTTCCTAACTCTTAATTCTTGTACTTATATAAGTTAATTAAAACAACAAGCGTGGATAATAAAAACAAAAATATGAATTTGGGATTTTTTTAATTTGGATATTTTTTAAACATAAAAGACAACAAATTTCAGGACAATTTAAAGTGTGGAAAAATATAATGAAGATCCATCTAGACAGCGAGATATGCAGAGTGTCTGGCCACTGACACCAATGAGTGATACATTTATTTTTAAAATTATATAATCTTGTTGTTTTTAGACTTGAATACAAAATTAATAGAATTTTTTAATGCACCTACTCTATTCTCCCCTCTTTTCTTCTGTAAATGCAAGGGTCTGTCAAAAGAGCTAATATTTTCTCTGAGTGCGCCTCTTAATGCATTCGATTGCAGTAAAAAAAGGTATATCCAATTTTTCTTAAGTGGATATCAATGTTAATTAGTGTTAATTAAAAGAAAAAATGA
Source organism: Forficula auricularia (assembly GCA_024734495.1). NCBI lineage: Eukaryota > Metazoa > Arthropoda > Insecta > Dermaptera > Forficulidae > Forficula > Forficula auricularia. The sequence continues at coordinate 1,544,454 of JALMQS010000152.1, read as the reverse complement.
GGAATTAGGAATACAGTGAAACCCCTCAAATCCTAACTAATTGGGACTGTAGCCTTTTTAGGATTTCAATTTGTTCGGATTAGCCGAAAGCAGCTTCAACAATTGATATCAAGTGATAGATTAAGTGATATTTTGTGTGTTTCTATTATTATTTCATTGTTTTTGCAAAGTGATTAACCTAAAGAATTTCAATAACCAACTTTTACCGTTTTTCAATCCTGGATGACATAAGTATGTAGACACATTTACACTTGGTTAGGTATACTAACTGTACTTCTTTGTTTTTTTTTTCAACTAATCATGTAAAATAAGGTTATAATGTAGAATATATACAGAATTGTTTTATGACTAAATAAATAAGTTTCTCTTTTTGGCTTTCGGATTTGAGGGGTTTCACTGTACAATTAATCGATATGAAACAAGTGACACATGTTTCTTAAGTGACCGACCCCCAAGATCTGCCGGATTACTGTGGGGGGGACACGAGGAAAGATGCGGGCCATCCATGCAGGAGGTGTAAAATCGAGAAAGAAAAGGCAGAACTGTGAGGAATTAGGGAAGGTTTTGGGGATGTATATGCAAGACTGGTGGATGGGTTGAAAGGGACAAATAGACGACAGACTACTGGAGAAGATCAAGAAGATAGACGATGGTCCTGAGGAAGACAACAAGAAACCAAAAATCTATAAGGGATACGGTCATGAACAAATTTTTTATTCATCTGTATATAAGATTGTGTAGTTAATGTAATTTATTTTGTATTAATCTATATAAATAAAAATGTACTGTTACGCTTAAGTAATACGTTGAAGGATCTCGGAAAGTTCTTCACCGATTTCTTTGAAATTTTCACACAACATTCCATTCAAATACACGAGTGTTTTTATATATAGTGTTTTTATAGATATCACATCTGTGGCATGTAAAAAATATTTTTTTCGAGGAAACAAGGCCAGCGCCTCTCTGGGAGGTAAAAGCAAACAAACAAGATGGCCGATAATAGCTTTTTGGAAATCTTTCAACTGTCAATATTATTTTTGGTTAAGGGGACAATTTCGACAAGTAATATATAATTCATTTACTGTTTTAATACCTATTCTATAATTATTTGCATTTTCAATTTATTTTCAAAACTATTATTATTTTTTTGCAAGGAAATTTTCTCTGGAGAGAGACGGACTGGTAGAAACTTTAATTGAATGTAATGGAAGGCAGCCCAGAGGTAGTGAGGAAAGAAAAAATTAACACATATAAAATAAGGTGTAATTTATTGGAATCCTTCCTCCTTTCCTTTCAAACCGACGTTTCGGAAGGGAAAAATCCTCCGAAACGTCGGTTTGAAAGGAAAGGAGGAAGGATTCAATAAATTACACCTTATTTGATGTGTTAATTTTTTCTTTCATCACTACCTCTGGGCTGCCTTCCATTACATTCAATTAACTATTCTTATTTTTTAAATATATTTAAATTTTTGATCAACGCGTGGTCGGGTCAGCTATTATCTATATAAATTTTAACCATAAAACGAGACGCTCCCCGCCAGGCGCTAGGTGACGCAGGGCCGAAAGGCCCGGGCGTCAGCTAGTGAATAAATAAAATAAATAAATAAAAGTTGTCGGATTACTGGACGTGCCGGAATAGTGAAGTGCTAGATTATCAAATTTATATTGTATTTATAATTAGAATGTGCACAACTACCAAGCGTGTGGGCGTGAAATCAAAGCAAATTTCATCGCGGTCAAAAATTGAGGTCGCCTCATCTAATTACAGGTGAAAGGGGTGGAAAAAATCCAATGAGTCAATTCCCGGGAAATCCAGTGAATAAATTTCCAGAGAATTACTATGAAGATAAATACACCAACACGAAAAATGAGTATTAGTACTAGAAGTTTACATTAAAGGAAATTTCCAAATTGATTATAATAATATTTTGAGCTGGCTTTGAAGGCCGTGTGAGATTGTTGCCATTCAAATTACAATCACTTTGAAAAGTTTTATCAATTTTTGAGATGATTGTTATCAGAGATGTCAGAAGTCAACTAGTAACCAACTTGATATTAGTTATCCAATTCGCTATGTTTGTTGCTAGGAGTACAAATGCAAAAACTATATCAAGATTATTATGAAATATTATGTCAACGGGGAGTTATCTCAAAATTCAAAAAAAAAATTCCTTAGATTCAGAATTGTAACATAATATTGAAATTTGTAATTTAGATAATTCAGAAACTTAATTAAAATGAAAATAGATTCTGACCTAGATACGACTAGTAGAACTTTGAACACTTGTATTTTATTAATATTCATTTTTAAATGGGGTTTCAGAACCGAGAAGATTAAATTATAATAAACATTGGAAAATTTAACGTAATGAGATTTACAATCTAAAGGCCATTGGGATATAAGTATACTGATCGGCCCCCGAAGTTTGGATTTTTTGGGAAAGAAAATTTTCTTGTCTTCCATTAATTCGATAATTTTTGGTTATATCTATATGTTTCAGGTTACTAAAAATATATAAATAATCGAGTTTTATAATAGAAAGTTGTTACTAAAAATATATCGTCGCCTTAGAGTGTAAACCTGCTAACTCACAACAAAGAAATTTTACAGGGCAGAGAAAAAACAAACAAAATTTAATGTTGTTGTGGAAAGAAACTATTTTTCATATTTTTTTCTACAACTTACGATAGTAATTTTAAGTAGCAGTTTTATTTGAACGATGCTGCATCTCTTTTTCTTTCGAACGGTATTAATATATCATATATGATAAAAAATGGAGTTAGCAGGTTTACACTCTAAGGCGACGGTATATTTAAACAACTATGAAATTGCTTATTGATATTTTACTGTTCTATAATAATTTTTGACTTTGGCAAAAAAATATTTGTTGTTGTTTTGAAAGTGAAATATTGTCTTTAATAAATACAAATTGTATGAATATGCGTTAAAATAATCAAATTAAAGTTTAAAGTAGTTGTTTCGGGACAATACTAGCAAAAAGTTAATGCTTGAGTATATACTATAAGGATTCATAATTCATTAGCCCAATACTTTTTGATGTTTATGTACCACTACTAGCCAATCCCGTGGTCGTTTGACAAATCTGGCAACACTGTCCGAGCATGTATATATTCTATCATGGAAATGTCAGATAAAGTACATTATAGAGGTCGATTTATAAAACAAAAAGTTCTTAATAAGCTGTTGAGACAATGACGGAAGCGAAAAAACGTCAAAAAAATACTAAAGATAACCCACTTTTTAGGTTAAATACATGCGTTGTTGCCAGTTTGTCTTACTGTAAATTTTTCATTATACATTTTTCATTATTTATTCATTATAATCTTAGAAACTGTGTTGTAACTATGAATTAAACTTTTCTTAAAATATGTATTGGTTATTGTTTAATGTTGGTTTAGTTTTTTATAAAAATGGTAAGAAGGGTTTCTTAATTATAATTAAATATGTATGTAAATTTTCCGATATTCCGTATAGAGCAATGTTAAAGATCCTGAAAAACTCGATTTTTGAAATTTAATATCTCCGGAACTGTATTGTTCATAAATTTCGTTTTGCCACCAATCGATGCAGAAGTATTTAAATAATAATCTCTCTAAATTTCAAAAAATCCTAAGAAAACCCATATTGTGAAACAGCTACCTTAACTCTTAAACTAACATTATTCAATAAATATTGTTGATTATTTATGAATTTTATAAAAAAAAAAATAAGTAAAATTAAATTAAAAGATACAATTACTAATTATCATAATTTCTCAATATCAATTAATAAAGTAAAGGGTGTGTAGTTTCACAATGAATGAAATAAAACTCAAAAACTACAGTTTTAACCTGTAAACTCCTGATGATGGACTAATAATCCGAAATATATTGAGTTTGTATAAACCTCTTTGAATTTTATTTCATTCACTGTGAAACTACACACCCTTTACTTTATTAATTAATATCATGTTTCACCTAAAACCTACACCACTTTCTCTAAGTAATTTTTCTCAATATCCCTTTATATTTAAATAAAGTTTTAATAAAAGTTCAAATTCCATTTAAAATATTAATAAAATGAATCATTTTGAATTAAGCATCATTGATAGAAAGATAAAATACACAAAATTGATATTTCTGAAGTTCAACCAGTTCAAATTGTGTACCTAATTAATCAAGGGCTATGTCAACAAGTGCCAAGTACACTTTCAATAAGCAATAATTTCAATAATGTATGGAAACTTATAAAAAAAATAAAAATGATTTACTATTTAATAAAGTTTTTAATGGTGGGTCGATTTTTTGCACCGCAGTGTAGAATAGTGTATATAGTAGTAAAGTTTAGGGAAAGCGGTGTTGGTTTATAGTGAAACATATTAAACACAGGAATTATTTAACGGATTATAGTGGTGTTTCACAAAGTGGAAATAAAATTAAAAAAATTAAAAAATGTTTTAAATTATTTTGGAGATTTTTTTATTTATCTCTATACATATTTCGGGCTATGAACCCTTCATCAGGAGGTTTAACAGAAAACTGAATATAAATTTTTTTTACATTGTATTGATATTATTATAGTACAGGGCGAGCGGGGGGTGAGCCAATGGGCGTTGAAAGAATTGTGTGGTTGAATTTAAAGGTACGTGGAAGGGAGAAACTGGGTATTGAACAAATTGTCTGGCCAAAGTCAGGTACATTTCACAAATAAATTTCGAACAAAGACATCCATCCTATCTGAAATGTACCTGACTTTGGCCAGACAATTTGTTCAATAGCCAGTTTTTCCCTTCCACGTACCTTTAAATTCAACCACACAATTCTTTCAACGCCCATTGGCTCACCCCCCCCCCACTCGGCCTGTACTAAAATAATATCAATACAATATAAAAAATTTATGTTCAGTTTTCTGTTAAACCTCCTGATGAAGGGTTCATAGCCCGAAATATATATAGAGATAAATAAAAAAAAATCTCCAAAATAATTTAAAACATTTTTTAATTTTTTTAATTTTATTTCCACTTTGAGAAACACCACTATAATCCGTTAAATAATTCCTGTGTATATAGTAGTATTATTTTTCGTTTCTTTTACATAGAAATGAATTTTCAAAAGTCACTAAGTTTGATAACTATTGCTTAACAAAATCAATTTTTATTGAATTATGAGTCAATGTGTTTTTTTATGATTCTAATCAAAACAAATTGGGATTATATAACGATAATATGCATAGGTATTTTTATATTGAATGAAAGAATTAATAAACTCGTGGAAAAATTAAATTTATTCTGAATATTAAAGATTTCCTTTACTTACAAAGGAAGGGCAAACAGTCTCAACGAAGATTCAAGTTGAAATGGCTAAAATTAACCGAGATTGCTGCGGGAGCTTGTGAATTTTTATGGGAGGGTAGATTCTTCGGTCACATGTGATGGATATAATTAGCAAAGGCGGACTAACTCTCAAAAGGAGATCGTACAAATGAAAAGTGAGATAAGAATTGTCAATATTACAAACCGTTCATAACAACAAAATGAATAAATAAGAATAGTACGCGATTTGTCGTCATATTATCTAATTTATTTTGAATTATTGAAAAAATGAAAGAGGTGCGTAGATAGAAGCTGAGAATTTCTGGCATGGCTATTATTGTGCATGATCAAACTATATTTGATTCGGGCCACGAGTGCAGATTAAATATATTCCTAGATTATTCTATGGAAAAATGAGGAAGCGACTATATGCAATGAATTTAAAAAAACTATTATTTATGGAAAATTTAAAATATACAAATTAATTTTTCTTTGAAATAGAAAAAGAAATAAGAAGTTTCGTTTTACAGGCTCACTTGCTTTTACGTTTGTTCTCGGAAAATTTTCGAGATCAAATAATGTCTTCTTCAAGCGGTAAAATTAAAGATATCCCAAAAATTCGAATACCTTGAAATTTACTGCTTGAAGCAGTGGCGGATCCAGGGGGATGGGGGGTCATGGACCACCAAATGGCTTTAAAAAAAAAACTCAATTAAGCTGACGTGTTCTGATGTGGCCATCCACTTGACTTTACCATACAAACTGGCCCCACACTTATATTTAATATTTAATAAAATTATTTATAATAATGAAGGGGAGGGGGGTTAGTTTTTGCATTTTTAGACTTCTGGGGTCCCACTGATTATGTTTACAAAATTTGGTTGAGTTTGGTAAATGCCCAAGATTTTCATTTTTTGACCCCCCCTCCCTCCCTCCCATTTTGGGCGGTTAGTTTTTGCATTTTTAGATTACTGTGGGCCCACTGATTATGTATAGAAAATTTGGTTGAGTTTGGTAAATGGCCAAGATTTTCATTTTTGACCCCCCCCCCTTCACCCCCCTTAATTTTGGGTCGATATGTACCAAAATCTAATCAGCTCTTAATCTCAATGGACCAACACTACGTGTGAAATTTGGTTTCGATATTCACACTAGTTTTTGAGCTAGCTCGTCCACAAAAATTTGGTAACGCACAGACTAACAGACATTTTGACAAAACAATTATTATCTCGAAAAATTATAATTTTTCGATGTTCACTTATTTGGGCTTTTTTGTAGAGCGAAATGCCATGGTTTCGCTCAATTTTTTTAATCAAAATAGTTTCAGCCGTTTTTGAGATATTTCGAAAAAAAAACACTTTTTTCATGCACGATTACAATACTTGACCATACCCTGTATGGTAAAGTAAAAAGTTTTAATTTTGTAAGATCAAATTCAAACTGAATTAGTATTTCCAGAGATTAGGGCGTTCAAACAAACATACATGCATACAAACTCTCCAGCTTTATTAAAGTAATATGATATTCATGACTAATTTCATTATAAACTTAATATATAAATATGAAGGACTTAATTAGGGAACTATAGTCTAAGTATATTACATAAATATTATACATATATAGGGAATTTTGTTAAGGGAGAATGGTGTTCGTTCTCGGTGAAACATGTTTAAATAAAGTAAAGAAAATTAAAAAAATTTAAGGTTCCTCGGACATTAAGACAATGGTGGATTAAAAATCGGAATTTTTAATATGTTGTTAATCGATAACAAATACGTATAAAGTAATTTTTGGAAAAAGATCTGACCAAGGGTTTTCGTGTAATTATTAAAAATCGGACTTTTAACACTTGATGAATAGGGAATGTTGGCTGAAAGCATATATTTCGATTAATCTAGCCAAATCATATGATGAGAAAAAAAAATTTTTATTTATATGGATAAATTATCGTAGTGTTAAAAATTTTTCTGACCCAAGGTTTTGTAAATATTCAAATCTAAATGATCGAAAATATCAGTCCGCTTCACTTAAAAATAAATAAATCACGTGACTCGAGTCAAAAGACATTTATTTATTATATTTATTAATTAAATTATTTTATTTATCTGATTAAAAATGATGTTAGCTAACATCTAAATTAAAATAATTAATTTATGTGTTAAAATTTTTAATTTTAGTCGATAAAAAATTTAGATTTTATTTTGACTTGCGTGGTACTGTCCGAGCAGCCTTAAGAGAGAAAGAATTTAATTTTTAGGGCAAAATCTAGAATTGAATCCCCCTCTGATATCGCAATGTAAAACTTGCGGGGTACTGTCCAAGCAAACTAAAGAAACTTTTAAAATTTAACAATATAAAATTCTGCCCCCTCGCCTCCCCCGGAAAATGTTAAAATTATCGGCTTCAAAAGTAATTTTAGAGGCGATTTTTATCCACTGAAAAATTAAAAACAAACATAAAAAGTGTGCATGAAGAAGGTGAAAAGGGACAGGGTATATATACATTTTTTTATATATAAAGTAATGAAAATTTAAAAAATTTAAGAAATTTTAAAATTATAAAATTCTAAAAGCTGGGTGGGGGTGCAGGAGGTGGGGTGCAGTGGTGGGGGGAGTGGGGGACGAGGGTTAATATATAACTTTTATGGGCCAGTTGTATGTCGGTTGGTAAGCTCTTTTTAAAACAAAGAGAAACAAAGAGGTTGTCCTCTGCTTGATGCAAATAAACATATACACATATATCTCAAGATGATATATCTGTATATATATTATTTATTTGTTTGAGACTATAGTTTCGAAGACTTGGTCTTCATCATCAGTCTTTCTTCAATTATAAATGTTTTTCATGGAGTCAATATCATATGGATATTGAAAACTTGGTGTTCTTTCGTCACTGCTGGAGGGCTAGGAACTCTATATATATACAGATATATCATCTTGAGATATATGTGTATATGTTTATTTGCATCAAGCAGAGGACAACCTCTTTGTTTCTCTTTGTGAATCAACAACTCTGCTACTCTCGGCAAAACAAAAACTTTCTTTTTAAACGTTGACAAAGGGTAAAACCTTAAAATTCACCTTGTGCCCGGTGGGATGGCCAATCACATTACAGGCACTTTCATCTGATTGGCCATCCCATCGAGCACAAGGTGAATTTTAAGGTTTTACCCTTTGTCAACGTTTAGAAAGAGTTTACCAACCAACTGGCCCTGAATGAAGCAAAAAGTTACCGAGGATCGCTTGGTGGCCAGGTACTGTTATTTGATAAATAAATAATATATATACAGATATATAATTTCGATATATATGTATGTATGTTTATTTGCATCAAGCAGAGGACAATCTCTTTGTTTCTCTTTGTGAACTGTTATTTGAATCAAGCAGAGGACAATTTCAATGATTTCTCTTTAGGAATCAATAACCCTGCTACTCTAAGCAAAACAAAATATTTTCAATTAAATAAATGAATGAATAATATTAATATACTACTTGATATGCTCAACGGTCAAAGCCCACTCAGAGGCCAAAGTGTTCATTCGAGTATTTTCAATTTCAATTTTTGCTTATTTCTGTTTGATTAGAAATGTCTGTAACGTGGAGAAAAATCATTTTGAAGGATGATTTTCTTTGTTTTTGAGTAAGAATTCCTACGGTAACTCAAGAACCGAAAGTTTGTTCTGGTGCCAAAATGTTTACATTTACAAAATGAAATAGTGAATAGATTTCTACTCTTTTTTAAAATTTCGGGTTGAAAAATAAAATCAGAAAATATCTTTTGAACATTTGTATTTAATGGCACAGAATAATTATACCTATTAAACTCTATATTATTTAGTGAATTAAAGTAGTTCTTTCGCGACAATCCACACAAAAAGTTTTAGCCTCGTAACCACTCTATACATATGAACGATGCTAAAATTTTAGGTTATGTTTTTTTAAAGTGACTGTACTTCTCACACTACTATATCCTCTTTATGAATGGATCGTTTCCAAGCGATTGTTCTTATATCCCCTCCGCCCAAATTTTTTTTTTATCAAAACTACGAGGTAAATAATTTCAATTTTTTTTTAAGTTACTCCGAATATATTATTCTAGCAAATATTAGTTTTTCATCGAGATGGTGAATGAAAAAAAATAAAATAATGATCATTTTCCCACCCTTTCCCAATCTAACATTGGTAAAAAATTTCATTTTTTATTGCAATTATTTCATGTTTGGTAAGTCGTCATCAAATTTTAACAGTGGGTTTATTATGCTTTAATGACTTATATTCCAAGTTTCGAAGACCTCTTGAATTTTTGCATTTGTGAAAGAACTACCTTAAGTATGTTAGCAGGTATTTGGACTGGAAAGTAGAAAATCATCGATTTACGCAACGTTTCGCCAATTTTTTTTCGGCTTTTTTTTTTTTTTAATGATAATGATGAGAGAAGGAGTTACACCAAAAAGGTGCAACCCCTAAAGGCCTCGGTTGGCCCCTCCATCGTGAAAAGAAGAAGAAAGAATTTTATGGGTTGGGCGGAGGTCGAAGGTATCTGTGGATACGGGTCTTAAATAGCTTAAGGTTATAAGTCGCGGGAAAGATGGTGGCAGGGAGAGAGTTCCAGTCTCTGGAGGTCATAGGAATAAAAGAGTTGGCGAAAGCGCTTGTTCGACTTTTATCCAATTTGACAGCGAAGGGGTGCTGAGCGTTAGAAAACCGCGTGTTTCTCGTAAAGAGGGCATTAGGGGGGATAAGAGATTTCAGCTCGACTGAACAGACACCGTGATAGTATCTGTAGTACAGGGAAAGGGCAGAAACGGTTCTTCGGTGAGCCAGGGAGTCGAGTGAGTTGGTTAGAGCCGGGTCTCCTATTAGTTTAATTGCTCGCTTCTGAATTGCATCCAGTGTAGCAAGAGAATGCTTGGATGCACCCCTCCACAGATGAGAGCCATATTCGAGACAGGGACGAATTTGAGCCTTATACAGCATAAGAAGTTGACTGGGAGTATAACAGCGTCTAGACCTAAATAGGAGACCAAGCTTGCGCGCTGCAGCTTTAGCAGTGGTTGAGATATGGTCATTCCATGAAAGGTCAGACCCTAGAGTTACGCCTAGCATTGAAATTTTATCCCTGAATTCTAGTGAGTTTGAGTCGAATGATATGTTTGGGAGGTTTCTGTCGACGCGCCTAGAAATAAGGCAACACTGAGTTTTCCCTGCATTGAAGTTAACTAAGTTTTGGGATCCCCAGTTTTTAAGTTTGCACAAGTCTACATTAATTGAAGAGGCAATGTCTGCACGGTTTTTATGCGATGCAGGGGCGTTATGTAGGGTGCTGTCATCTGCGTAACAATGTACCGGATTGGAGGGCAAGTTTAGAAGGTCGTTGATATAGATAAGAAAAAGCGTAGGGGAGATAACCGATCCCTGAGGAACTCCAGCGTTGGTGTGGAAGGGGGAAGATGATATTCCATCGATGACAACCTTAATACTACGGTCTGAAAGAAAACTTTCGAGCAACTTACAGAGTTTCGGTGCAAGGCCGACGGAGGTCAATTTGGCAAGAAGATTTTTGTGCCAGACCATATCGAAGGCTTTTGAAATGTCTAAAGCTACCGCGAGGGTTTCATTCCCGGCCTCCAGGGTTTTGTTCCAGATATGAGTTACATATGCTAGGATGTCACCAGTCGACCGGAATTTCCTGAAGCCGTATTGCCTATCGTGGATAAATTTATTTGACTCTAAGTGTCGTAGAACTTGCTCGTTGATGGCCCTTTCCATGATTTTGGATAAGACAGAAGTGATTGCTATGGGTCGATAGTTTTTTATGTTGGAAGAATCGCCTTTTTTCTTAATTGGTTGGATTCTGGCTAGTTTCCAGGCTTCAGGAAATATTCCAGAGTTATAGGAGAGATTGTATAATTTGGACAGTATAGGAGCAAGTTCAGGGGCGCACTTTTTAATGAGAATGGCAGGGATATCGTCGGGGCCAGCAGAAGAGTTTTTCTTTAGATTCCGGATGATCTTTAGAATTGCTGGTATCCTGAAAACAGTATCTGACATTATATTAGTACTGGGGGGTATGTGGGTGGTTCAAGCCCTTTGTCGTCCAGGTTTGAGTTGGACGCGAAATATGAGGCAAAAGCTTCGGCTTTGTCGGAGGCGTCAATGGCTATCGAGTTGTCGGAGAGATTGAGAGGGGGAAATGATGAGTTTGTAAAATTTCTTTTACATACTTATCAAGGGACCAGAATTTGTTTGAACTGCTGGGGCAAGCTGCTAGCCTGTCAGCTTTTTCTGAATGAAGGACTTCATTGCATTATCGATTGTTTTTTTACAGTGGGCGCGGGCTTTTGTGAGGAGAACGCGATTGTACTCTGATGGTGTCGAAGACCAATTATAGAAAGCATGATTTTTTGTTTGACTGCTTCGGGAGCAAGACTTATTGAACCAGGGCTTGGAGTCCTGTTTTCCAATTACCCGTTTGAAAGGGACAAATAACTCGATGCCCATTTGAATCACTTCAGAGAATGCAGACGCACATTCGGTTCATCGGGCGTCTCAATGTATATAATTGAATTATAAGATATCATTCAGACGCCTGATGAAGCCGAAATAAAATTGGCGAAACGTTGAGTAAATCGATGAGAATTGTTTGATTTTCTAGTTTCCCGTCCAAATACCTGATAGCTAGAGACCGGATTTTTATGCAGTAAAAACTGCCAAAATATGCCATAGTTAAAAATGCTGAAATATGCAAGTAATATGCAGAATACGTTGAAATATGCGAATATATGCAGTAAAAGATGGCAAAATAAATTTTTTTATGCACTAAAAAATTAAAATTGAAGACAAAATGACTATATATTTGAAATAGTGCTATTAGAGGAATAAAATGATAAAGTAAGCTATAGACACGAAGTGTCAAATATCTACCTTTATTGCGTAAAATATTGCACAAAATTTTCGTTACATTTAATATAATATTATTAAAAAGTCTTTACACTCAAAGAAATAATAGGTACACTTGAATAAAATAAACATAATAAATATCATTATGTTTCAAAAATGTCAACTATAAAATACGGGGGGGGGGGTAATTTTACTTAACATACACGATTGTATATTGTATTGCTTTGATTTTTTTACCATATATTAACAAGCTTTTCTTATTGAGGTACAAATAATAAACTAATAAAATAATGCAAATATTTGACCGGCTATAATAATCCCTTATACCTACACTAATTTACACACACTTCAACACATACACATGAACGCTCAATGACCAAAATGGGCTATAATTCTCAAAAAATAAAAAAATAATTAACAAATGATCTCAAAAATAATTAAAATTTGATTGTAACTTTGAATAATTTATGTTTCCAAGTGTCCTCCTGTTTTATTTCTTCTTTTTTTTTTAATTCTTTCTCCGAAAAGTTACTTTTAAAACATCCGTATTTGGCACCAAATGTGCAATATTTGACAAAAAATTCTTCAAATATGCAATTTTATGCAATATTACTTAAATATGCAAAAATATGCAGTATAAAATTTAACCTTCAGTATCCTAGATGGATTCGGATAGATAATTGATCTCCTGGGTCGTATGTGTCGGCGAAGAAAATATGCAATTGCATAGGAATCCGGTCTCTACGGATAACATACTTAATTCAATAATTATACCGTTCGCTGACAACAAATTACCAATTATTTTTAAATTGAAAGGTTTTTATAGTCACAAACTGGTTCAACAGTTCTGGAAGAATATTATAACAAATTACCAAAGGTTTTCACTTTTTCTTTCATGCGTATTAATTAGAAATGAGATGGAAAACCTGGGTTTTCCGCATCGTTGACTTCAAGCCCCAACAAACATCTGACATCATCATCAACGTCAAAAAGTTGTATTAAAACTATTTACTTGAAAAGTTTTTGTTTTGCAGAGAGTAACAGAGTTGTTGATTCATAAAGGATAATCAATGAGGTTGTCCTCTGCTTGACAACCTCATTGATTTCCTTTTATGAAAAAACTTTACATTATTATTGAAATCAAGAAAAATTATGTAAGGAGAGTTATTGATGTTTTTGTTATTTTTATAATAAAAATTTTTAACAGTCATGATTATGTTTGTCAAAACGATCGTTTATAACAAAATAAATATCATTTTAAATATCATCACTAATACATTTATTAATAAATCAATAATAAAAGCAACACCTACTCACAATAGAGATATCATCTTCTGATAAGTAATTAAAAAAATAAATATTTGATTCATCAAGGTTAAATTTTTCATAAAGAATACGATTCAAGTGAAAAATATTTCGAAAAACCAGTAAGTATTTATTATTTCATGAATCCATTTTTAAATTAGCAGAATTTCCAATGGGGATAAAATTTATTAATATTTAAAGAGATATGGAGAATTGAGGGAGTTCAAGGGTAATGAAAAATAAAAATCAGAATAAAGAAATTTTTTGGAACATCACTTTCATCCTTTTAAAAACTGACGTTTCGGAGGATTTTTCCCACTTTCTTCAGGGTTTAAAAGGGTCAACAAAGGAAAAACCATAGAGTAATATAGAATGGAAGGCTCCATAAGGAGCCAATGTATTTTTTACGAGTTACAGAGCTCTCTGGCGAGACAAGGGCAAAACCATTGGGCAATAGAATGGCGGAAACAGCTCTCTTCGGGGCAAATTTTGGTGACATTATCAAGAGTAAAAAATACGCTTATATATCTATATAACATAAAGGATATGTTTCTTTATTCTATGACAAAGGCTTTGAATGTTCTATGATCTTTGGATAGCTCTTAAGAACTAAGAGTTTTCGCCCTGCAGTCGCTAGAGAGTGCTTTATCTATATACGTAGCCTTCCACTCTATATTACTCTATGGGAAAAACAAACATACAGAAAATTTTCTTCTTCTCTCCTTCAATACTGCTTGAATATTCCTGTTTCTTGACAGAATCATCAATAGATTTTTTTTGAGAAGAGAAAGAAGTTTCCTGTATGTTTCTATCGTTCACACTTTTAAATCCAAGAGAGATGATGATAAGTCGGTTTTTAAGAGGATGAAAGTGACGTTCAAATAAATTTCTTTTAAAAGGAATTTTATTTTTCATTGTCCTTGGACTGGCTTCCACCAAGTGTCCATTGAAATTTTACAAGTTCTTCTCTCCAAAAAGAACTACTCAAATTTATTGAAATTTTCTAGTTTATTCATGTCGATTCGGCTTTTAATTCTGAAGCTATTTTCAAGCGAGATATGTATTTTGATGTACATATAAACAACAGTGCCTGGAGCAGCGAGATATGCTCGGTAACTTTTTGCCTCTAAATAACTTAAGTTTCAATTTCCAAGGCTCTGCAACTTACTGAAGACGAGATATGAACGATTAAAATATTTATTTTGCGACATGACTAATTTACACCCCCTTCCTTTATTTCAATCGGATTAAAATTTATACACGACTAATAGCTCATGAGACTTGATAAGTACACCAATTTTTAGCAAAATCGTTAGAGCTGTTTTCGAGAAAACGATTCTATATATATAGACAAGAATTGCTCATTTAATATAATAAGATAAGATAAGATAAGATAAGATTTATTTTAACAAATCAATATATGTCTGAGTTGACTTGATCCACTTATATCTACTAGCAAAAATTGAATATTATGTTACTTTTATCTCGAAAACGGCTATAAAGATTTTGAATGAACCATTATCAAGGACAAAATACTTTAGAAAAAATCATTATGATAGATTTTTTAATTAAACGAATTATTAACAGGTGAGTGAATTAAAATGAAACAGCAGGTAGAATCAATGCAAAACAGGTGTGTGTGAATCAAAACAAAACAAGTGGTGAAATAGATAAATATGAAATTTAAAAGGCTTGGTGCGTATTGGATATGTTAATTTTTAAAGGAAGATGATTAAAATTCAATTGTTTCTTTCAAGTAATTTTTTATTAATTCAAGTGGTTAATCCAAATATTTCGAGAGCACTACAGCATCTCTTCCTCAGTGGAAACCACTTTCTCACAAAACAACGAAAAAAAGCTTGACCATACACTATACAGGGTGATTCATCGGTCTGTCCTCTCTTTATAACCCTTTTATTTTAAGTCAGAGGGAAAAACTCTTCAAATATAATTTATATGATATATTATTGCCTATCTAAGCACCATATGCATTTGTATACAGGGTGCTCCATTTAAGCGCAACAATATGTAACTTTATATTTCTTAATGGAACACCCTATATATATTTATTTATTTTGATAGTAAATTAGATTCCTTTAAAAAAGAATTAAGTAATAAGGGGTCTAAAATTAAAAATCAAAAAGTTATTTACCTTTAGCCGTTGAATGATATTTGTGTATCATGTTATTATTAACAAAGTAAGCTATGGAACGAATAAAGGTAAATAACTTCTTGATTTATTATTTTAAACCCCTTTTATTACTTAATACTTTTTTAAAGGGATCTAATTTACTATCAAAATAATAAATATATATAGGGTGTTCTATTAAGAAATATAAAGTTACATATTGTTTCGCATAAACGGAGCACCCTTTTGTTTCCGAGGGGAGGGAAGAATTTTCAAAAAGACACCCCTCGGCAAGTGCCTCAGGGTAGTGTCAGGTACCTGTCATTTTCAGGGACTGACTAAACTCCCCTCCCCTTATTTTCCCGTCAGCTGGGACCACAGTGTATTACTTCAGGTGCATATGGTACGTAGATAGACAATAATATATCAAATAAATTATATTTGAAGAGTTTTTCTCTCTGACTTAAAATAAAAGAGTTATAATGAGAGGACAGACACATGAATCACCCTGTATATGTATACTTATAGTGTATGGTCAAGTTTTCTCGTTGATTTGTGAGAAAGTGATTTCCTCTGAGGAAGAGATGCCGTAGTGCTCTCGAAATAATTGGATTATTCTTATTGAGGGTTTAAAGGCTCATCGACTGCTTCTTAAATTAATAAAAAATTACTGGAAAGAAACAAGAGAATTTTATTCATCCTCCTTTAGAAATAGATAAATAATAAATAAAAATAATATTAATATAGTGTTTTTAATTTAAGGTAGTTGTTTCACCATATGGGTTTTGTTAGAATTTTTTTGAAATTTAGACAGATTATTATTTAAATACTTCTGCATCGATTGGTGGCAAAACGAAAATTATGAACAATATAGTTCCGGAGATGAGTTTTTGAGTCTCTTATACATTGGACTATACGGGATATCGGAAAGTTTACATACATATTTAATTATAATTAAAAAACTCTTCTTAAAATTACTATAAAAAACTAAACCAACAATAAAACATTAAACAATAACCAATACATATTTTAAGAAAAGTTTAATTCATAGTTACAACACAGTTTCTGAGATAATAATGAATAAATAATTAAAAATTTACACTAAAAACAAGCTGGCAACAACGCATATAATTAACCTAAAAAGTGGATTAACTTTAGTTCTTTTTTTGACGTTTTTTCGCTTCAGCCATTGTCGCAACAGCTTTCAATCGCTTATTAAGAACTTTTGGTTTAATAAATCGACCTTTATAATGTATTTTTCTGACATTTCTATGATAAAATATATAGAAATTCGGACAGTGTTGTCAGATTTGTCAAAAAAGCACGGGATTGGCTAGTGGTACATAACAGCAAAAAGTTTTGGGCTTATGAAATATTAATCCTTATTGTCTGTACTAAATACTCTAGTATTAATTATTTGCTAGTATTGTCGCGATACAACTACCTGAAACGAAAAATTACCAAGCATAGCTCGGTTTTCTGGGTAAATTCTATTATCACTAGAAAAAGACTTAAAAACTAGAAATTGAAATTTCGAGTATAAAGTAGAAAATTTCAATAAATATTCTTATATATTTTTTTTACCATGGGCGGTCCAATCCAAAATAGGAAATTCTTCAGTTTAGAAAATATGTTAAATTATTTTTTATTTAAACGAATACTAGTCAAAATAGAAAAAATATTTTTAGTCCTCCAGGTTGAGATTTTTTTTATGAAATTGATTAGTGAAGGAGATGCACCAAAAAGGTGCATGAAAATATGACAAAAAGACAGTTTTAGGAGATGCACCAAAAAGGTGCATCAAAATAAGTCAAAAAGACAGTTTTAGGAGATGCACAAAAAGGTGTATCAAAATATGTCAAAAAGACAGTTTTAGGAGATGCACCAGAAAGGTGTATCAAAATATGTCAAAAAGACAGTTTTAGGAGATGCACCAGAAAGGTGTATCAAAATATGTCAAAAAGACAGTTTTAGGAGATGCACCAAAAAGGTGTATCAAAATATGTCAAAAAGACAGTTTTAGGAGATGCACCAGAAAGGTGTATCAAAATATGTCAAAAAGACAGTTTTAGGAGATGCACCAGAAAGGTGCATCAAAATATGTCAAAAAACAGTTTCAGGAGATGCACCAAAAAGGTGTATCAAAATGACAAAAAGACAGTTTTATCCGAGGGGTAAATCGTGATTGGAATTAGGTGTACACACTCTTTGGAATTATTTGGAATTACTTTGGAATTCATTAGATAATCTATTGTCATCTACTTGGAAATGAAAGTGGAAGTAGGTGTACATGACTTTAGGTCGCGGTTCACCCCTCGGTTTTATCTATAAGTTATAAAAATGAGATAGAGAAAAGTTAATCGATATGAGCCTAAATTCAAATTTGAATTGAAAATAGAAAAAATCGAATAAAAAAAAATGCGAATTTTTTGGAATAATCGCGTTTTTGACTGACCTGTCACCCAGCTTGGTTTTCATCCATTGCGGAACAGGAATAGTTGAGGAAATTGGACGATCGTGGTCTGTAGAGCTCATCTTGAATAATTTTTAGTTAATGTGATAATTATTAATATTCAAACCCAATAATGACTAGAGAAGAGTTTTTTCTGAAAATTGAGAAATATAATTAGTGAGCGTGACACAAAGGAAACTTGATGGATTAAATATTGTCTATTAGTTAATTTTGAATGTCACCTAAATAGAAACTAATATAATATTACATACCAGATAAATAATTGTAAATTAGTATCAAAAATATCCCATAAGAAATAAGCTAGAAAAGGGAAAAATAAAGAAAACTTTATTCATGATGATACATAAGTGACAGATTCAACGAATCTGAATGACGGAAGAAGGAAAACCATGGAAATCTCACAGCGAGCATCAGTTAAAAGTCACCAAACTGCCGGCCAATCAGATGAAAGTGGGCGTAGCATGAGTACCGCTTATTACAAACCAATTGAATTATGATTCTATTTAGTATTCTAGCTTGAAAATTTGGAGTAAAAGCCGTAAGTAAAATCAAGATGTATAATATATATTATATTTTAATCTTATATGTATATATTCTAACTTATAACTAGTCTGGTCGTTTATTAGATTATCTTTCTTTCTATTATTATATTTTTCTTCAATTTAAAACTAAATCAAATAATAGACACCATCATATGATTTTTTTTTTTATCTTATATAAAACTAGCTGCGACGCCGGCCTTCGGCGGCCCTCTTGCTAGCCAGTGGGCTACACCACCTAGACCTCCCGGACCCCCTCCCCTGCATTCCACTCCCGTACCCCACCCCCCAACCCCATTTCACCTCCACACCCACCCTGCACCCCACTACACACCAAGGGTGGATCCAGGAATTTTTTGTGCCCGATGTATAAGATCTACTTTTTATCTCGAAAGTGTGTCGCGATCGAATTGTCCAAGCGGGGGGGGGGGGTCAGAGACCCCCCCAGCACATACAACTTTATTTTCAATTTTTAAATTTTTAAAAAAATAAATGTTTTTTTTTTGGCGAATTTTTTTTACATATTTCATATCTCATATTTTAAGTTCATTAAAAAAAAAAGAAAAAAATTGTTATAAATTCCCTGTCGATTTGGCCGCCGTTTTTTGGCCTCTGCGTGCGACGCACGTGTTGCACTCCCGCCAGGCACGGGCCTCTAAGGGGAGGGGGCGGTCGCCCCTCCCCCCCCTGGATCCGCCCTTGCTACACACCCTTCCCATCCATTCAGGGGCGGATTTAAGAGACCCAAGGCCCCTAGGCACTTGACATTTGCCCCCCCCCCCCCACCATCTCGAAGCTATTTTGGAAATTTAGCAAATTAAATGCACTAGTACAGAATATATATATAGGTATATGGTATATATATATATATATATATTTTTATTTATTCAAGAACATTGTATTTGTAGGGGCATCTAGCCTTTTTAATGTACAATATTAGGCCAATTTAATTACAAAGAAAATAAACAATATGATACAAACAGATCAAGTAAGAGAAAAAAAATTAAAAAGGGAAACAACAATTATATGGAACAAAAACAATAAATATAAACGTTCAAGTCAATAAGATTTCCTACAGAATGAAATAGGAATCAAGTTCCTAGGATCAGTAATTTTTATTTTATTAACGAAAAACTGCGATTTTTTACAAACAATTGCAGTTTTTCAACAAAAATTTGGTTGGGCGGTCGCCACACCTCGCTCAACCCTGGCGCCGCCACTGCAGCTGCCCCCCCCCCCCCCCCTAGGAAAATTAGCTAACTGCGCCAATGATAGAAGGAAATATTATGATGACCTTTTATAATATAGAATATATATAAGATTAAAATATATATTATACTTCTTGATTTTACGCCTTTTACTCAAAAATTTCAAGTTAAAATAATAAATTGAATCATAATTCAGTTGATTTGAGATTTTGCGCCAAGCCTTCTTTCATCTGATTGGCCGGCAGCTTAGTGACTGCTAACGTATGCTCAAAAAACTCACGCGATGTAGCTGAGGCAGGGTTGCCAGATCGAATCTGAAAAAATCAGTAGAAAGTTTTTAAATTTAGCACTAGATTGATAAAAAATTCATAGACTTATTAATAAATTTTTCATGCTTTAAAATACTCATTAAAAATTTTTAGATAGTAAAAAGTTCATAGTTCATCGCCGCCACAGTCATAATAAAAACTAATCTTTACATTTTCAAGTAAAAATAGAAATCAGGTAACCAAATAAGTATTTAATCTTTTTTTAATAAATAACATAATTCATAATACCGAGCGTTTTTCGGTAATTTTTTCTTTAGTTAAAAGCAATTTGAAATTTAGATTAAAGGGTCGATTTTTTCAACCAGAATTAAATAAAATTGAAATGAAATGTATTTTTTGCCAACGTTTCGGTCATCATCAAGGCATCGCTGTACACAGATTTGAACTTAATTGCTCAATTAAATTTAATATTAATATACACTGAGGTTCGTTTGTTAACCCTTTAATCTCTGAAGAAGGAGGGACGATCCCCCGAATCGTCGATTTTTTTTTAAGGTGAAGAAAATGATCTAATAAATTCTACTATTAAAAGAGTTGATGAATTAGTGTTTATACCACACATAATTAATTAGTACCTGGAGCCACCGAGCAATGCACGGTAACCAAATTAAAAAAAAATACAAATATATATAGTACACGCCCCCTGGACCCCCCCTCAAACCACTCATCTCGCCCCTACCACTGCACCCTCAAAGCCACCCCCACACCGGTCCACCCCCGAAACCCCGGATCCCACACAACTGCACCCCCCCCCTCCTGCACCCCACCCCACACCCAGTTTTTGCATTTCTAGCTTTCTAGTCGTCCACATATTATGTGTATATTTGTTTACTCGTACACCAATTTGCCTATATTCGTTCATATTGATAAACATTATAAAAAAATAAATAGGAAAATAATAATAAAAAATAATCGGTTTCGGGAGGGGGGTCAGGAGTTACCTGTGCATCGCTCGGTGGCTCCAGGGCTCCAGGTACTTATATTAAACGAGCAAATCTTGTATATATATATATATATATCCATTCGGGTTCTCGAAAACGGCTCTATAACGATTTGGATGAAATTCACGGGTTAAAAGAGGGTTTTGTGTTGGCGATTCGATCTGTCCCAATCTCATCTTCGGCTAAGTTGTTTTTGATGGGTTTTTTTTAATTGAAATAATTATTCACAGGTGGTTGTCTCGATAAAAATGTATAATTACATTTTTATTCAAATTCCTTTTAATTATTATAATTGGTTTTTTAATTTTAAATTCCACTAATAGATCATTACAAATATTATTATATTATATTAAAAGTTAGAAAATTTAATTGATTGCATTATTGAATTGGAAGGATAGATGAGGATTAAATCGGAAAAGAGGTTTTTTATTTAATTAGTTTTTTCCTCTTATTAAAAACAAGGACTAAAAAGATGTTAGCCAGCTCAAGAAGATCAAGGACAGTCGAATGGTGGGGAAGTAATCTCCCAAGTCGAAGCTCAAATACAATAATGTATACATTAAATTCATGTAAAATAATTGGTTCAATAAAATTTAATTTAATTGATTAAAAATCGAGTTTTAAATCCCACAAATGTATTTTTTCCATATTAGAATTTGGCAATTTAATTGATGAACTCAAAAATTGTTATTTAATTAAAATTATTATTATACGGTATTTATTTATATACCTATACCTACATATATACACATAATCTGTGGGTCACTACAAGGCTTGAAATGCAAAAAAAGGGTGAGGGGCGGAGGCGAGGGTGGAGGTTACGGTGGGGGTGAACTCGTGGAGGGGTGGGGGCGAGGGAAGTGGTTTCAGGGGGGTTTGGGGTAGGTGGGGGTGGAGAGGTGCGGGAGGTGGGGTGAGGTGGTAGGGTCCAGGGCGGGGGGGGGGGGGGGGGTCCGGGGATTAATATATAGCTTTTTAACTCGTTGCCCAGGTACTAATTACATTAATTAAAAAAAGATCAATTAATATGAAATTTTTGTCGAGGTCCAGACCTAGCCAGATCGTTTTCTCATCCTCAATTGTTAATAGAGTTGGTTAAATAAATAAATATATATATATATATTAGGGTGGGTCAAAAAAATCCATTATTTTTTTTTACAAGTGACACGGAAAAATGGGTTGCTAGACACCTTAAAAAAATTATTTCTAAATATGAGCTCTTAATTTTAATAAGAAGATCCTCCGCATCGCAGTTTTTTATTTTTTTCTCAGTCCAATAGAAAAAAATTCATATCTCATCATTAATTGATTGTAAAGAAAAATGTTCTTGAAGAATTTCGTAGAAAATTTAATGCTCTACAAAAAAGGTATCTTATATTTTTTTCCGTAAACCTCACCATTTGAAAGATATTGAAGATTTAAGGTAGTTGTTTCGCGACAATACTAGCAAAAAGTTAATGCTAGAGTATATAGAACAGACAATAAGGATTCATAGTTCATAAGCCCAAAACTTTTTGCTGTTTATGTACCAATTCTAGCCAATCCCGTGCTCGTTTGACAAATCTGGCACCATTGTAAGAGATTGAATATTTTTATATTAAAATGACAGCTAAAATACTTTTTAAATTTCTATAAAAATCGTTTTGTTATTTTTTAACAAATGTAATCAACGCCTACGTTACACCTTATGAAAATTATAATTTTGAAAAAATCTAGCGCATACATCTTACGCTGGTTAAATAAATGCGTTGTTGCCAAATTGTTTTTAGTCTAATGTTATCTTATACATTTTTCATTATTTATTCCTTATTATCTCAGAAACTGTGTTGTAACTATGAATCAAAATTGTCTTAATATATGTATTGGTTATTGTTTTATGTTGGTTTAGTTTTTTATAAAAATGGTAAGAAGGGTTTCTTAATTTTAATTAAATATGTATGTAAATTTTCCGATATCCCGTATAGTGCAATGTTAAAGAGCCTGAAAAACTCGATTTTTGAAATTTAATATCTCTGGAACTGTATTGTTCATAAATTTCGTTTGGCTACCAATCGATGCAGAAGTTGGCGGAACAATTACCTTAAGTTTGATTATTTTAAGACAAATTTCATTTTTGTTTATGAATTTCATAACTCGACAATAAATGGCTATTGTGAAATTCGCAATACAAATTTTTATAGGAAATTAACTGCTCTATAAAAAGGTGTCTTATGTTTTGGCGATTAAATTAAGCGCCTAAAAGATATTAATCATCAAACTTCAGTACACATGAAAGTTTGATGATGAATATCTTTTGAACGCTTAATTTAATCGCCAAAACATAAGACACCCTTTTTATAGAGCAGTTAATTTCCTATAAAAATTTGTATTGCGAATTTTATAATAGCCATTTATTGTTGAGTTATGAAATTCATAAACAAAAATGAAATTTGTCTTAAAATAATCAAACTTAAATCTTCAATATCTTTCAAATGGTGAGGTTTACAGAAAAAATATAAGATACCTTTTTTGTAGAGCATTAAATTTTCTACGAAATTCTTCAAGAACATTTTTCTGTGCAATCAATTAATGATGAGGTATGAATTTTTTTCTATTGGACTGAGAAAAAAATAAAAAACTGCGATGCGGAGGATCTTCTTATTAAAATTAAGAGCTCATATTTAGAAAGAATTTTTTTAAGGTGTCTAGCAACCCATTTTTCCGTGTCACTTGTAAAAAAAAATAATGGATTTTTTTGACCCACCCTAATATATATATATACTGAAGCAAAAGTTACCCAACATCGCTGGGTGCCCAGGTACTAATTACTTTAATTAAAAAAAGATCAATTAAGATGAAATTTGTCGAGGTCCAGACCGAGCCAGATCGTTTTCTCATCCTCAAAACTTGTTAATAGAGTTGGTTAAATATATATATATATAATTTTTGCTCGTTTAATATAAGAGTAGATTAATGACCTATTTTCTAATGTATGCATCTTTGGCGCTAAAAGCAGGGCGAATGACATTTGTTTGTTACGTCATCAAAATTGGCGGCAAAACAATCCATTGGCCTTTTTTATCTTTTTAATGACAGAACCAAACTCATGTTCAATTTTTAATTTTACAAATATTGATGGAAGAGTAATCTATTTAAATATTATTGAACATGATTCCATAAACTTTTCCTATGAATTTTTAATATCATTTGAGAAAAAGCCATGGATTAAAAAATTACTTAATACATTTCTTTTAATTAATTCATTAATATTTTTTTTCTATTTTTCTAATTATTTTTTAAAGTGTTTTTTTTCTATTTGTATTTGTTATTGTTTAAGTATCTTAGATATATTTTATGTTCAAAATGGTAAGTTGAATTTTTATTTAAAACTTCAGTTCTAAATACACTTCTCGACAAAATAAGCGGAACGAAAAAAAGGCTGAAAAATTGCTTAATTTATATAAATATATTATATTTTTTAGTCATTTATTTTTTAAGTAATTTTGATCATTTTGAACTAATTTTGACATTAATTAACAAATTGCAAAATTTTAAAATAATCTAAAATTGAAAAAATATGTCATATCTGAAATCAAGTTATTTAATGTTTGACTATTTTTTTCTTTATAAAGAATTTAAATTTTTTTAATAATTTTTATTCCCTCCCCTAGCTCTGATAACACATTTTAACTCTCCTAGGCATGCTCTTAATTGTGTTATCAATGAATTTTTGAGATATTCGATACGCTTTCTCAAGAAGTGCATTTTTCAGTTCCTCTCGGTAACAGGAGCTAGAGATCTCTTCAATGGTCTTCCCAACATGTCACAGATATGCTCAATAGGATTCAAATCTGGAAAGCGTGCAGGCCAATTCATTGTCGACAAATTGACTGCTAACAAATAGCGACAAACTTTCGAGGGCTAGCGTTATCATGCATTAGAATAAATTGGTCGCCAATTTATGGTGCGAAAAGCATTCCATGATCTTCCAGAATGTCTGAAGTATACTTACCTTTCAGCATTCACTGACCCATTTTCCACGATGTGTAATTCAGTACGTCCCCCAAAGAAATGCCAGCCCAAACCATAACAGAGCCGCTACCGAAAGCCCTCCGCGGAAGAATGTTCCATTGATGGTACCTCTCATTTCGACGTCTCCACACTCACACCCTTCCATTGACAAAATCTTGATTAGACTGTGAACAAAACATGGCTCCAATCCATCTCAGACCAATTCTCATGGTTTTTGTGGACGCTCTACATGATGACGTGTCTCTAAAAGGGGACCCTTGATCGGTCTTCACGATAATAAACCAGCTTCGTTAAGTCTTCTTTTAACTTTCTTAACAGTCACTGTCACCTGTCTCACTTCTTCCAGTTGATTTCGGATGTCACTTCCAGTATGGGCACGATTTCTCAGAGCAGAGCTAACAATAAATCTATCGTCCCTAGTGGATGTAGCACATTTTCTAAGTTGGCCTTCACGTCTCTTGTATTGTCCAATGTTGCGATCTTGTTGTATAGTAGATTTCGATACACCAATCATTTCAGCCACTTCTTGGTATGCCCTTTTGCTGTTTTCAATTAACGTAACAGAGCTCTGGCGACCTCAACTTCAGGTCCGTCATTTTGCATTTAATGTCGAGTTTAATATCTGACCAGCTAATTTTAATAATAAATTAACTTTTTTCAATCAATGAATTAAAAAAAAATCATGTAATTCTAAGTGAATAAGCAATTTGATACAATGTACCTTATAAAGATCAATTTCATAAAATTTAAATAAAATGAGATTTGAGGAAAAATCAATATTTATGTGAGTTATTAAATAAAATTAAGCTTAAAAATAATATTTTAACAAAATAATAAAGAAACCAAAAGATTAGAATCTCATTAAATCGAATTATAGCTTTTTTTGTTGTTTCGCTAATTTTGTCCATGAGTGTAGTAAGTAATTAAAAACAATGTTTTTCCTTTCCAGAGTCGATTTTAATGATTGCCCCCCTTGGCTTTCAATTGACAACAAGTTACAACTTAGGATACCAATCTACACAATTTATTCCTTGGAATTTTGTTAAAGATATTATAATAAATGAAGGATTTTCTTTCGTGAGTTCTATTTAATTATACTTTAAACCTTTCTCACAAATCATAGTATTAAAGTTCATAATTAGTAGAGATTGTGGTTTTGGTTCAAGGTGAAACATCTTTAATAAAGATAAGAGTAAATAAATATTATATTTAATATTGATTTGCTATGAGTTAAGGATTCTAGGTATAAAGATAAAAGATAAACATATATATAACCTGTTATTCAATAAGTTGAATTAGTTACTTTCTGTACTTCCTGAAGATGGGTTGACAGCCCGAAATATATATATTGAAAAAGAAAAAAGAAATTTATATCTTTTAATTTTAATGTGAAATAAGTGACCTAGAATCCTTAACTCACAGTAAATCAATATTAAATATAATATTTATTTACTCTTATCTGTATTAAAGTTCATCCACATCTTCCTCGACAAATGCTGGGCTTCTCCAAGGCTCTCACGCTCTTCTTAATATATATAGAATGGGTTTCTCAAAAACGGCTTTCACGATTTGGATGAAATTCACCATTTTGTCCTATCCCGTGCCATAGAGATCCAATTTCCTTGAGCACCCAACTCTTCAAGATCTCTGGCTATATTGTCCATCCATCTTTGCCGTGGTCTACCAGGTGGTCTTCTTCCTATCGGTTTTGCTTCGGAAATCTTGCTGATAGCTCGATCTTCATCAGCACGCACCACATGTCCCACCAAGCCAGCCTTCGTGATCTTATACAGGGTCATTCCATGTCAACTCAACACACCCATTTTACCTCACCACTTTAGATTTTCTTGAAATTTGGTACACTGATATGCTGTGCTAATATGAATAAAAATACAAAATTTCAAATTTTTATCTTGAATAGTTTTTTTATACGGCCTTGTGAAGTTTTCAAAAAATCGCAAAAAAACCACGAACAAACAATTTTGAAACTGCTCTAAAAGCTGTCTTAATTGAGTTAGAGAGGTGGGACAGGTGTCATTTTGCAGATTTTTTTAATGCTCTTTTCAGAGACATACAACATGACATAGGTTGTAATAATTTTTTTTTTCAAAATGTAAATCAAATTTTTCATTTTGATTTTTTCTAAAAAGAACCACTTTTAAAATTTTCAAAAAAATTCTGTAAATAGATAGTACTTTCATAAACTACTATGCAAAGTATAATGATGGGATGGTAATGGGGTCTATGTTTAAAAAAATTATTACTGACTCTTGTTTTTCATAAATACCCAGTTTTGACCAAATAATAATGATTTTAATGTAGTGAAACGACATTTTATGAAAAATCACTTGTGTATATTAAACTATGTTTATGAAATAAACACTGTGCTAATAAAATAACTGTTTAATAGTAGAGATTAATAATAGTCCTATAAATGCTTTCATGAAAAATATGAATGCATTGTACTTTAAATTAGTCTTATAAAAATATTAGTAAAAACTAAGACAAATAAAACACCAACATTTTAAATAAAATTAAATCAATTTATGCTATGTCATGAAAAGTTAGTTAATTTACAATAAATATTGTTGTAGGCTAAATAGTTTGATAAGCACATGTTATCTGAAATAAAAATTTCCCTTGCATTCACTTGATCCAGTCTCTGCAGGTCTAGCAAGTTGGAACCTGTCTGTGGTTGTGAGCAAGTTAAAACAAATACCAGTCTGCCAAAAGCCAGGCTGTCTCCACAAGCATTCATTCAGTGACTAGAGTCCTTGCTGACAAGTAGTGTTTTAAATGTCTTAAGTTATCAATTCCATAATGTAAAATAGTTGTTATACCTTACATAAAACAATTGATACTTTAAACTTCTGTGTTTTTTTTGTGTATTTTAATAGCTAATTTAATCTATGATTAAAACTTGTAATTAAAAGGCAAAGTTTAAGACATTTTTAGAAAATATGGAAACTAGTGAAAAATGCAGTACTGTGGTAAGAGTTCACTGTTGTAATCCATTGAAGAAAACAAATCATCGTGTTAGAGATAGAAAAAAACTGACAAATGTCCCACCTTGGATGACAGGTTCATTTCCACAAATACTTGATGGGTCCATAATTTGTGATCAGTATAGAAAAGACCTAACCAAGTTAAAAAATACAGTGCCTATTAGTGATAAAAATTCTGAAAATGAAGATTCTTCCGGGTCGGAGGAGGTGAATGTTCCAGACAAAGATCTGCTAACTATTGTAAAGCTGACCTAATGAAATAATTATTCATGTATTCACCAAACAACAAAACAATATGTTCAACTTGAATTGTAGATTTGTATAATGTCATTTTGTTATACAGGCCTAGCAATTTTGCCCGAAACCGCCATTTAAATATAGCCTAAGAAATATATGTTTCATGAATTTATTATTAAACAGTTATTCAACTAGCACAGAGTGTTTATTTCATAACCATAGTTTAATATAAACAAAGTGATTTTTCATAAAATGTCGTTTCACTACATTAAAATCATTATTATTTGGTCAAAACTGGGTATTTATGAAAAACAAGAATCAGTAATAATTTTTTAAACATAGACCCCATTACCATCCCATCATTATACTTTGCATAGTAGTTTATAAAAGTACTATCTATTTACATAATTTTTTTGAAAATTTTAAAAGTGGTACTTTTTAGAAAAAATCAAAATGAAAAATTTGATTTACATTTTGAAAAAAAAATTATTACAACCTATGTCATGTTGTATGTCTCTGAAAAGAGCATTAAAAAATCTGCAAAATGACACCTGCCCCACCTCTCTAACTCAATTAAGACAGCTTTTAGAGCAGTTTCAAAATTGTTTGTTCGTGGTTTTTTTTGCGATTTTTTGAAAACTTCACAAGGCCGTATAAAAAAACTATTCAAGATAAAAATTTGAAATTTTGTATTTTTATTCATATTAGCACAGCATATCAGTGTACCAAATTTCAAGAAAATCTAAAGTGGTGAGGTAAAATTTTTATTTAAAGTGTGTTGATTTGCACGGAATGACTACAGCTCGTGATGTAATGCTGCTCTGTCAATTCTCTCACTTCCCTTGCACTTCTAAACCTCCATTCGCCTGTAACACTATCTCTAATCATTCCGCTTATTCTCTTCAAGATCTTGTTTTCGAAGGACATTAGATTTTTCTGATCAGATAGGGTCATTCATGGTCCATGTCTCACACCCATAGAGCACCACCGGTCGAATAATGGCGTAGATTTTAATTTTCAGTTTTCTTGAGAGAATTTTATTTTTGAGCAGGCTATTTAAGGCTGCCGCACAACGGTTTCCTTTCATTTTGTAAGTGGACTACTAGTCCGTAAAATGATCTAAATAAATAAATAAATAAATTATTCGAGTCTGAATTTCCTTGCTTGCTTCATTCTTTGTTGTTCTAAGAGTCCCCAAATAAGCAAAATTATCAGCATACTCGTAACTGGCATCCTCACATCTCAAGCTATTGTTGTTGTTGCTATGTCTTGACACTTTCATTGCTTTGGTCTTTTCAGCATTTATTTTAAGACCAACTCTTAGGCCCATGCATTTGATTTTATCATGCATGTCCACCAAACCTTCTTCTCTATTCGCTACTATGGCAATATCATCCGCATATGAAAATACTTTACGCAGACCATTCAGTGGTATTCCTTCTCTCCCTTCATCTAAAATTCTTATAACTTTTTCCAGAATAAGGTTGAAAAGCAGGGGTGATATTGCATCTCCTTGTTGTAGTTCTGTTTTGTTGCTAAATGGCTCCGAATACCTATCCTCTACCTTAATATAGGCTCTTGAGTTTTCCACACAGGCTCTAACTAACTTTATTAGTTTATGAGAGAATCCAAACTCGTGCATAATATTCCACAGGCTCTCCCTATGCACGCTATCATATGCCTGCTTGAAATCGATGAAAAAGTGGAAAGTATCGAGCGCAAATTCCCATCGTTTTTCCATTATTTGTCTTATACTAAATACTTGGTCAGTTGTAGATCTTCCTTTACGAAAGCCGCATTGGTAATCCCCAAGGCATTGTTCAGCAAACGGAGTCAGACGTTTTAGTAAGATATAACTTAATAGTTTTTAAGGATGTGGTGTTGCTACTTGGTGAAACATTTTTTAAAATTATTGGATAAAAATACTTGGTAGGTTTCACATTAAGATATAAAAAATAAAACGAATTTATTTTTGGAGAATCTTTAATCTCGATATATATATTTCGGGTGACTAACCCATCTTCAGGAGAAACAGAAGGTAACTGACCTGGATAAGTCGAAATTGAATACAAGTCAATGGTAAAATTTATTTTTAAGAAAACAAAAAGGTAAATATTTAAAATTAGTGGAGGGAGAAAAGGTAGGAAGTCTACTTTTGTTTAATTTTGAATGGTCTTCTGAGAAATGAGAATTTACACACAAAACAAATTTGCAAATATTTAAAGAATGTAATCAATGATTGTACTTTTCTTAACTTCTAATTGATTATTTAGTATATTCGTGTTATTTGAGAGAGGGTTAGTCACCCGAAATATATATATCGAGATTAAAGATTCTCCAAAAATAAATTCGTTTTATTTTTTATATCTTAATGTGAAACCTACCAAGTATTTTTATCCAATAATTATAACTTAATATCTTATAAGCTGTTGGTAGGATTGATATTCCTGTGAAGTTTTCCAACTTTTTTATATTTCCTTTTTTGTGTATAGGAACAATAATAGTCTCATGCCATTCTGTCAGAATTTTCTTTTCCTTCCAGACTTTTAATACTAATACATGTATCATCTTGTACAGCTCTTTACCCCCACTCTTCAATAATTGGTCTAATCAGAAACAAATGATAAATAATTTATAAAAATCTCATAATACACTCAAGCAAAATTATAAAATAAACCTACACAAATTAAACTATATATTAATATTAGTTGAATAAAAGATTTCACTGTCGATGGTAACAGAATTGTTTTTATTTTAGGTTAAAAATAAAATAAAATGAGAGAGTCTTCTGTTTTTTAAATAAAATAATTTTTAATTATTTCTAGAGACTATAGTTTCGAAGGCATTGCCTTCATCATCAGTCTATCACAAATATTTCAAATTAGTTACAAATTAAGATTTATACATAGAAAATTTTGAAAAATATATAATATATTAATATTTTGCCATTTTTTTTTAGCAACGAGTTATATATTATTTAGCATTTATGATAAACAATGAAGATATAGAGGACCAATTAATTCCTTTATTTAAGGTAAATGATAATGCATTAATTTACTATTTTATTATATAATTCATCAGTCTCTATATATATAAATATAATTTCAGAAAACAAGACCTCAACTTGCAACATTGGAATTAATTTATCAAAAAATTAAAAAGACAATTGACTCCTGTGCCAAGTTGAATTCAATTAATACTACAATCAAAATATAATAAATAATTCAACTATAAAATATCAAGTATTGTAATAGTGCTTGAAAAAAG
Source organism: Forficula auricularia (assembly GCA_024734495.1). Taxonomy (NCBI): domain Eukaryota; kingdom Metazoa; phylum Arthropoda; class Insecta; order Dermaptera; family Forficulidae; genus Forficula; species Forficula auricularia. The sequence goes on along the minus strand of JALMQS010000152.1, from coordinate 1,512,798 downwards.
TGTTTTTTTTTGTTTTTGTTTTTTGCTTTTTTTTATATATATATATTTTATATTTTTTATATATTTATATTTTTCAAGTGAGTCATGGGTTCCAAAGAATCTTTTTTGATTGAAAATCATGAAAAAGTTTAGGAACTGAATTGCATCGAGAAAAAAAAGTTCTTTTAGAAACTACAAATATTCTGAATAATGAAAAACAATATGAAGAAAAAATAATTAATAAAAATGATTGTAATATATCAGAATTGTCACTTTTAATAGTTAAAAATCAAAATGATTTTTTGGAAGGAAATTATAGAATAGATAATTCATTAAATGAGAATAAAGAAGTAAATCAATTAATTTTTTTATCAAATTCGGAAGGATATCAAAATGAAATTAATTCTAATGTTATTACAAATATAGAAGAAGATAAAAATACAGTTGATAATTCATTAAATGACAATAAAGAAACAAATGACTCAACTTCTTTGATAAATGAAGAAAATGACACAAATTCTAATGGAATTACAAAAATAGAAGAAGATAATTTATTAAATGAGAATAAAGAAACAAATCAACCAAGTCATTCGACAAATTCAGAAAAAAATGAAACAAATTCAAGTGAAATTAAAGAATATCATTTACGACGTAAAAGAAAAATTATTAATCCAAAGTATTACAACAGGGACATAAAAAATTTAAATATATTGCGAAATAAGCCTGAAGATTTGTCATTTTTTAAACTAAGATATAAAAATATTAGAATTTTGCATAAAACGTTTGAACAATTATCATCAAGGCCAGTTGTAATTTTAAAAAAAATTGATAGTCTATAAATTCCGATATTTCTATCTTCGTATTATTCTTCATAAAATCGTCCAAGTTTAATCCCTTCTCTCATATTGGAGATGTTTACAATATTATCTAATTCACCCATCAATTTTGATATCTGAAATATTTAATTATACTATTATAATATATATTTTTTGAGGAAATTGTTGTATTTTTTTAAGATTTTAATAAAGTTTAAAACATACCTTATTATTTATTTCTTCCGTATTTGAATTAACTTCTTCATTTATATTGACATCTATTTTATTGACTTTTTCATTACTATTATAAGATTTAGAGTCTCCCAAAAATTTATCGAATATCTCTTTCGAAACAGATGTATTCAACTGTAGTTAGACATGAAACAAATAATTATTCCAAATTTAATTTTTATTAATATTTATTGGTGCATATTTAGTTTAATTGTTAAGGCTTTTTACAGATAAGACCACTGATGGTATAAAAATTAAGGTAGTTCTTTCACAAATGCGAAAATTCAAGAAGTCTTCGAAACTTGGAATATAACTCATTAAAAGCATAATAAACACACTGTTAAAATTTGAAGACCATTTACCACACCAAACATGAAATAATTGCAATTGAAAATGAAATTTTTTACATGTGGTAGATTGGGAAAGAAAGGGTGGGAAAATGATAATTATTTTATTTTTTTCATTGAAGGACTTTCACCATCTTGATGAAAAACTAATATTTATTAGAATAATATATTCGGAGTAACTTAAAAAAAAGAATGTAGGGATTGGACAAGACTTTAAATTCAAATTAAATACAAGTTTTGATTAAATATGCCATACGTTTCGTTGCTGTTTTGCAACTTCTTCAGTGACTCATTTATTAAACTTATTTGTCAGATTTTTACTACGAGAAAAAACATTTCAAACAGTATTCTTTTTTCTATCACAATTCATTCAATTCATCAACTAACATAAAATATAAACCTTTTAAACAAATTAATTGTTTTTTGTCAAAAAACTAAAAGAATCAAATTGAACAAAGAAATTTTTTTTTATTATTATTATTATGTACTAAGATGTCATTAAGAAGATTATTATGTACTTCTTAATGACATCTTAGTACATAATAATAATAATAAAAAAAAATTTCTTTGTTCAATTTGATTCTTTTAGTTTTTTGACAAAAACAATTAATTTGTTTAAAAGGTTTATATTTTATGTTAGTTGATGAATTGAATGAATTGTGATAGAAAAAAGAATACTGTTTGAAATGTTTTTTCTCGTAGTAAAAAATCCTGACAAATAAGTTTAATAAATGAGCCACTGAAGAAGTTGCAAAACAGCAACGAAACGTATGGAATATTTAATCAAAACTTGTATTTAATTTAATTTAAAGTCTTGTCCAACTCCCTACGATTCCTTTAATTATTAATCATGGACACGAATAATGAAATATTAAAAAAAAAATTGAAATTATTTACCTCGTAGTTTTGATAAAAAATAAAAAAACAAACATATTTGGGCAATTATTGGGAGGGGATATAAGAACAATCGTTTGGAAACGATCCATTCATAAAGAGGATATAGTAGTGTGAGAAGTACAATCACGCCTTCGCCTGTAACACTATCTCTAATCATTCCGCTTATTCTCTACAAGATCTTGTTTTCGAAGGACATTAGATTTTTCTGATCAGATAGGGTCATTCATGGTCCATGTCTCACACCCATAGAGCACCACCGGTCGAATAATGGCGTAGATTTTAATTTTAAGTTTTCTTGAGAGAATTTTATTTTTGAGCAGGCTATTTAAGGCTGCCGCACAACGGTTTCCTTTCATTATTCGAGTCTGAATTTCCTTGCCTACTTCATTCTTTATTGTTCTAAGAGTCCCCAAATAAGCAAAATTATCAGCATACTCGTAACTGGCATTCTCACATCTCAAGCTATTGTTGTTGTTGCTATGTCTTGACACTTTCATTGCTTTGGGCTTTTCAGAATTTTTTTTTTTTTTTTTTTTAAAGGGAGAAGGTTTTTTTTCCCCTTCCTGGCTTTTGGTCAGAACCATTTAGCCAATCACATTCTTTGTATTATTTTATAATTTTAAATATTTACACAAGCCCTTAGTACAAATCTCTGAAGAGCCATCACAACTTTTTCACTCCACTCACACAAGGACAAAAGATAATCACTATTTATTGGGAATTTTACACTTTCGGTGATTTCACAGTATAGCAATTGTGTCCACTTTTTGTTTAGCTCACATTCAAGCAGCACATGATTGAGCCCCTCACTGGTAAGTTCACACCTACACAATGGGGACTCCACCACTCCAATTCGATGCAGATGTAATCTTTTCAGCATTTATTTTAAGACCAACTCTTAGGCCCATACGATATGATAAAATAGTCTAATTACCACGAACACCCTTTATATAGTTTTGTATATATCATATGTATGTTTCTTGTATATAGTTTTATCTGATGACTGGTGTATCCAAAAAAAATTGTTTTATATAAATATTCACAAATTCCCGGTGAGTAGAAAAACAAAATTATAATTGATTGATGTACTCGGACAAGGCTGATTTAATATTGTTAACATTGTTTGTCATTGTTTATCTCTGAAGATGCCTACAACCAATAGCCAAAACTTGTTTACTTAGAGAAAGTGGTGTAGGTTTTAGGTGAAACATGATATTAATTAATAAAGTAAAGGGTGTGTAGTTTCAACCTGTAAACTCCTGATGATGGACTAATAATCCGAAATATATTGAGTTTGTATAAACCTCTTTGAGTTTTATTTCATTCACTGTGAAACTACACACCCTTTACTTTATTAATTAATAGCCCTAAACGTTAGCGGGAGTTCATAAATAAAAGCTGCAAGTCTCTTATTTTAACCCCTTCATAAATTAATACAACTACAGCTATAAAGAATTCCTAAAATAACTAATACTGCATTCGGCAGTTAAATATCGATGACTTGTGTGCTTATAGCTACATTTAAAAAGTCTTGATGACGCCTCCAGAAGAGTGGAAACATCATGTTACAAAAAGACAAATTTAAAATAGATATCTAATTTCATCATTAATAGTCTAATCTGAAATAGAAAGAAAAAGTAAAATCGTTTTTAAGACTCGGTTCGCTCTCCGTAAATTGTTTTGTGAGCGAACAGTTTGAGATAGAAAGACTGAATTTGGCAGAAAGATCCCGCTTAAAAATACAAACTTTTCTGCCATATGTCAGCTCGTAAGCTACACTCGTTCAAAATCTCCAGAACTAACATTTAGTTTTCTGCATTTTTTTAAACTGAAGTTTTGAAAGTAAAAACTTAAAAATCTAATCACTTCATTTTGGACAGCATTTGAGCATCGGCCGAGTAAAACCTTCCAGATCATCAATTTTATATCATCATCTGTATAATCGAACAAAATCTACCAAATCAATATTAAAATTAATTAATAAGTTGTAGAGAAATAAGGACAATTTTTAGCTTATGCAAGTATTTTTTTATTTTATGCCAACGTTTCATCAACTTTGTTAACTTCCTCAGGGTTCAAACAAATTAATTTCTTTGCATATTTGTCAATTTATAAATATTCATTCTTAGCAAACACATATAGGCACAGATTAAATACAAAATGGTAACATTAGAATCTGTGCCTATATGTGTTTGCTAACAATGAATATTTGTAAATTGACAAATATGCAAAGAAATTAATTTGTTTGAACCCTGAGGAAGCCAACAAAGTTGACGAAACGTTGGCATAAAATAAAAAAATACTTACATAAGCTAAAAATTGTCCTTATTTCTCTACAACAACTTATTAATTTAATCGATGGACATAAATAATCAAAATTAATTATAATAAACATTGAAACGTTAAGAAAATAAACTTACTTTCTAGTACATATTAAAGAAAATTAAAACCATTAATTTACTGTTCTTGGTAGTTTGTACAATAAAAATGTTGTAAATATCATTTCGACGTTTCCTATCTATATTGACACTTAGGGCCAGTTGTATATGGTTTGTAAAGTCTTTGTTAAGTTGACAAACTGTCAAACCTTAGTATTCACCTTGTGTCCGGCCGGATGGCCAATCAGATGAAATGTCTGTCATCTGATTGGCCATCCGGCCGAGCTCAAGGTGAATACTAAGGTTTGACCGTTTGTCAACTTAACAAAGACTTTACAAACCAACATACAACTGGCCCTAAATCAGGGATCTTAAAATTAATAATAGGTCCTTTTGTATGCTTGTTTTTAATAAAGGTTCTCATAGGAGATTAATATAAACCAAAGAAGCGAGCCATATTTGAGACTGGGGCGAATTAGTGCTTTGTATAGGGTAAGAAGTTGTGAAAAATCCCTCGGATAAAAAGCCTAACTTTTAAGCAGCAGCTTTTGCTACAGAAGAAATGTGGACATTGGAGAGATTGGAGCCCAGAGTAAGGCCCTCTTCACACTAGGCAATTCCCAGGCGACGCCACGGAAACTCGAGTATCCTGAAAGTATCTTAGAATCTACTTCCAATGTTGAGTGGTAGGGAGACACAAACGGAGCGATTCCTAAAAGACGCTTATTCTACCAGACTCACACAACTTGTCAAGAAGGTCGCCCGTCAGTTGAGTCTCTTGTGCGTCTCCTGTCCTTGAAGGAAACATGGTCTTTATGAATAGAGCCAAAACAGTTGAACGAGGGTTCACCATGGCTAGAGGCAGACTGAATCGTTTTACAGTATTCTCAGTATATGGTACTAATTCCCCTGCGAGTATCCTACGCACAGGTAACTCACATTGAAGATACTCGAGTTTCCGTTGCGTCGCCTGAGAAATGCTTAGTGTGAAGAGGGCCCAACACTCAACATTTTGTCACAAAATTTCAATGAGTTACAATCAAAGGAAATGTCAGATATTATCAACATGCCTAGATTTTTGACAGTATTGTATCTTGCACGCATTAAATTTCACCTAGTTATAAGATACTATATTTTTAAGTCTGCATAAACATAAATTTATTTGTATTTATGCAGACTTAAAAATTTAGTGTCTTATAACTAGGTGAAATTTAATGCGGACAAGATACAATGCTGTCAAAAATCTACGAGTGTTGATCATATCTGACATTTCTTACTGTCATTTCCTTTGATTGTAACTCATTGGAATTTTGTGACAAAATGTTGAGTGTTAGAAGTTAATGATAGGGCATATAGTACAAGCAATAAGGATTCATAATTCATAAGCCCAAAACTTTTTGCAGTTTATGTATCACTTCTAGCCAATCCCGTGCTCGTTTGACAAATCTGGCAACACTGTCCGAGCTTGTATATATTTTATCATAGAAATTTCAGATAAAGTAAATTATAAACGGAGATTTATAAAACAAAAAGTTCTTAAAAAGCGATTGAAAGCTGTTGCGACAATGGCTGAAACGAAAAAACATCAAAAAAATTACTAAAGTTAACCCACCTTTTAGGTTAAATAAATGCGTTGTTGCCAGCTTGTTTTAGTGTAAATTTTTCATTATACATTTTTCATTATTTATTCATTATTATCTCAGAAACTGTGTTGTAACTATGAATTAAAATTTTCTTAAAAAATGTATTAGTTATTGTTTAATGTTGGTTTAGTTTTTTTTACAATGGTAAGAAGAGTTTCTTAATTATAATTAAATATGTATGTAAACTTTCCGATATCCCGTATAGTGCAATCTATAAGAGTCTGAAAAACTAAGTATATCTTTGGAATTTAATAATGAAGATATTACCTATTATATTATTCTAGAAGACCTGATAAAGTGTCAATGAAGATAAGAAACGTTGTTGATTGAAAAGATGTTGTTTTGCCTAGAGTAGCAGAGTTGTTGATTCATAAAGGGAAATCAATGAGGTTGTCCTCTGCTTATGTTTATTGACATCAACCATAGGACAACTTCATTATTATGAAACGTTAAAATGAAAATGAATTTTTGTTGTACAAATTCCCAAGAACAATATAATTAATTAGGGAACCAAATGACTTACAAGTTTTATTTTTTCCAATTTTAATTTTTGCTGTAATAACTTTAGGGTATGTTCTTTATAAGTTTTTCTAATATTTACAATAGAAACTGCGTCTAAAAAAAAAAAATAATATTAATAAATTTATTTTATAGACGAATAGTTTTTATTTTAGATAAATTAAATTTACCATTAGAGGAAGTTTTGTCTGGATTTATTTTGATTGATTTTCTATCCCCTAAAAGAGAAAGAATGTTTGAATATTATTAGATATTTGATAAATAGAAGTCTCATTTGTATTTACCCATGTTTAGATTGATATATATACAAATATATATACAAATTAATAATATAATTAAATGATAAAAGTGTTTTATTTATTTCTTTCAAACGGATTTATAAATTTTAATTTGAAAATTTAGTGAGATTTATTGCCAAGATCCAAAAAACAAAATCTCTAAATTTTAATGTCATAAAGAAAATGGGTCATGAATTGAGGGAAAATCAAATTTTCAAGAGTAATTATAGAAAAACACCTTTACAACATTTTAACAAATTATTTTAATATGTTTGTTAGAATGATTTCTGTTCTAAGATTTAGTGTGCACTTTTCTGTGCTCACTGCTCATTAAATATTGTCACATAAAAGTCTAAATAAACAATACCTACCATTATAGAGGGTTTTCCGTTGGTCAATTTATTATCAATATCAATCAATACTTTATAATAAAGCAGTAAGGACTCTCTTGGTTTGTCCGGTTTCACCCGCTTATGGCTCTGCCTCTTCAGGCCCCGTCCCCTATGTGCTCTATCGTAGACTTTCTGGAAGCTTCTAGAAACTTTACGGGAACATTATGGAATGTTCCACAAGGACAGTCGTTCACAAGAATTGGACTCTGTCTCGCGGAGTGATGTTGAGCGACGGTTTGCGCGCCGCAAGCCAGCAAGAAGCCCGTCGAAGGCGGGCTTTGCAGCTGGTTCACAGATAAATTATTAGTTGCATTATAAACCTCAAAAATAGTAAAACTAAGCTAAGACGATGACTTCAGCATTCTCCCTCCGTGCGCGCTAGAGTTACTCCGACAGAGAACGCTATTATATATTGCTTGCTATAAGATTACCTCAGGAATTGATCTAGATCTAAAAGATCTCTTTGAAATCGTCTCTTATAAAAAATGGTATACGAGCTGATCAAGATTGTCATCTAGTACAGTAGTGTTCTGTTCAAGGTACACCTACCAAATCAAGAAATTTTGGAGGTACACCAAAGAAAAAAACAATGTTTATTTAATATTTATTTATTATTATAATCAATATAATAGGAAAAGATGTTTAATGAGAAATGTGAGCCTGCTTAACTGAGCACAGGGGATCAAAATTTGGAGGAATCGTTGATAAGGCTGCTCGCATAACTCTCAGCTATGTGTAGGTGCATTATCTTAACAAAACTTGACATTTTTCCGCGTCCATCTAATGACCACGGTACACCAGTGTGCCACGGCACACACTTTGCGGAACACTGATCTACTAAGTTCGAATATGAACACGACACCAGAAGAAGAAGCTATAAGCTTATATTACAGTCGACCCTAGTCCCAGCCAACTTGCTTATATCCCAAATGGAGAGAGAGGACCTAGAACTTTACTAATAGTACATGGACACCGAGATTGACTTTGTGTATAATCTTTCATTTTTTTTTTTACCATATAGGAAAAAATACATAAAAACAGTAAAAAAGTATTGATTTATTACTGAGGCTTCGCGGTCCACAGGTTGAAAAACAGTGCAGTAGGCAACTGCCTATGGGGTCCCGCACCACTTATTATGGGCCCCCAACCCAAAATTTGGTGTTGTTATATGGTTTAAATGCTACTTACTTACCTAGATAAGGTGAGAGGGGCTCCGAGTCTTGCATTGTCTAGGGCAGGGGTCGGCAACCTTTTGAGAGGAAAGAGCCAAAAATTACAATTTACAAAATTTCCCAGTTTTTAAAGAGCCACTAACATTTTTGTTTCAATATTATGGTATTTGATTAGGATTATGTATATAAATTTGACTTTTGATTTAAAATAAATAATTTTAAATATGAAATAATATTTATTCATTTAAAAACAGAAATGTTTCGCACAAAACATATTAAAGTATTTTAGCTAATTCTTCTAGATTAATAAAATTAGTAATCAAATAATATAACTATAATTATTGAATAATAGATAGTTACATCAATGGAAGCATTGGCTTTGCATGCCTTTTGAAAGTTTGGTTAAATCTGGCTCATAACTTGTTGTTTTCAGTTTCAAGCACGCCTCTAGATTTTTATTTGTTAGTTGGCTTCTTACTTTACTTTTTATTATACACTTGGGAGCAAAAAAATCGGCCTACCTCTAAATTTTTACATTCATAAGGAATAACTCGAAAAAAACGCTTTTATTTCGAAAAATGATAATGTATTCTCAATGTTCTCTGTTGAGTGTTCTTATCCTGTTTGCAGTATATTTTTTTTTAAGAAGTATAATATTTTTTTATGAGTTTTGAAAATAAAATAATATAATTATTAATATTTGCGCATGGAACTGGAAAGCCGCATCTTGACATCGAAAGAGCCACATGTGGCTCGCGAGCCGTAGGTTGCCGACTCCTGGCCTAGGGGCATCTACATGTTTTAATGCGGCCCTGTTCGCGATCTTAGGTTAAGAACCACTGTTTTAGAGGATTGAAAGTTTAAGAATTCGAGAAAAATAAAAGCTATAGAAGGGAATTCTAGGCTCTAAAAGTCGATTATCTCTTATTTGACGACTAAGGAATATTTGAAAATCGCGTTATCAGAGTTAAGGGAATTTGTTTCGCGACAATACTAGCAAAAAGTTAATGCTAGAATATATTGAACAGATAATAAGGATTCATAATTCAGTTGCTGTTTATTTACCACTACTAGTCAATCCCGTGCTCGTTTGACATAACTGGCAACACTGCCCGAGCTTGTATATATTTTATCATAGAAATTTCAGATAAAGTACATTATAAAGGGAGATTTATTAAACAAAAAGTTCTTAATAAGCGATTGAAAGCTGTTGCGACAATGGCTGAAGCGAAAATCGTCAAAAATGACTAAAATTAACCCACCTTTTAGGTTAAATAAATGCGTTGTTGCCAGCTTGTTTTAGTGTAAATTTTTCATTATTTATTCATTTTGATCTCAGAAACTGTGTTGTAACTATGAATTAGAATTTTCTTAAAAAATGTATTAGTTATTGTTTAATGTTGGTTTAGTTTTTTATAACAAGGGTAAGAAGAGTTTCTTAATTATAATTAAATATTTAAGCTCTATAATACTCTGAGGTATATGAGTCAAACCATTGACTAGGATGTAGTTGTCGGTTGCCACAGGGTACTTCTCCTCTACTTTAATACCTACCTCTCCTCTAATTAAATATGTATGTAAACTTTCCGATATCCTGTATTTTTTTTTTTTTTTTTTTAATGAAAATGATGAGAGAATGAGTTACACCAAAAAGGTGCAACCCCTAAAGGCCTGGGTTGGCCCCTCCATCGTGAAAAGAAGAAGAAAGAATTTTATGGGCTGGGCGGGGGTCGAAGGTATCTGTGGATACGGGTCTTAAATAGCTGAAGGTTATAAGTCGCGGGAAAGATGGTGGCAGGGAGCGAGTTCCAATCTCTGGAGGTCAAAGGGATAAAAGAGTTGGCGAAAGCGCTTGTTCGACTTTTATCCAATTTGACAGCGAAGGGGTGCTGAGCGTTTGAAAACCGCGTGTTTCTCGTAAAGAGGGCATTAGGGTGGTTAATTGATTTCAGCTCGACTGAACAGACACCGTGATAGTATCTGTAGTACAAGAAACGGTTCTTCGGTGAGCCAGGGAGTCGAGTGAGTTGGCTAGAGCCGGGTCTCCTATTAGTTTAATTGTTCGCTTCTGAATTGCATCCAGTGTAACAAGAGAATGCTTGGAGGCACCCCTCCACAGATGAGTATAATGCAATGTATAAGAGTCTGAAAAACTTTGCAATTAAATATCTCCGGAACTATATTGTTCATAGTTTTCGTTTTGGCACCAATCGACGCACAAGTAATTAAATAATAATCTGTCTAAATTTCAAAAAAAATCCTAAGAAAACCCATTTGGAGGAACAACTACCTTAAAGAGGAATTATTAACTTTATTTCATTAGAACATACGCCATAGTACAAGAAATGAATTCAAGGCTGGTGGGGTCCAGGGGGCTAGGTTGGGGTGTGGTGCGCAGGGTTGGAGGGCACGGGGTGGGTTCCTGTGGGGGAGCCGGGTGGGGGGGGGGGTGGGTGGGGGAGGGGGGGCGGGGCTGGGGGTGCTGGAGGGTTTTTGTGGTGTGGGTGAGGGGTTAGTGGGTTAGGGTGCGGAATGGAGTGCTGGGGTGGTAGTGTTGGGGCGGGGGTTGGAAATGGTGCGGGGGTGGGGGTGTTGGCTGGGTTTCGGGGGGTGTGGTGGGTGGGGGGGGGGGGTGAGGGTGGGGTTCGAGGGCTGGGGGTCCAGGGGGCCAAAACTATGATAATTTTACTCAATTTTAGTATCGATACTTTTATTCATATCGATCTAAAAAAAAGTAAAGAGAAATCAATGAGGTTCTCCTCTGCATTATGCAAATAAACATATCGTCAGTTGAGAATTGGAGTGATCCAAGTCCACATATCCTTATTTTGAAAAATTGAAGTTCAAAGTAGTCGTTTTTATTAGATCATCTGCAAAATTTGCGAACCAAGTCTTTAAAAAGTTTTCACTTTTTTCTCTTTTTATTTTCTAATAAATCTACCTGTGACGGTTTCCATTTTAAAATTTAAATATCTAAACAATTAAATATCTAAAAATAGAACATAAAGAAAAAATTATTTCTGGAATTGGTCAAGAACTGAGAGGGGAAGGGAGGGAGAAAGGTTGCGACGGAGGGAGGGTTCCTTTGTTACGTCATCAGTGAGGAGGGGAGGGATGGATCAAAACGAAAATGAAGCCTGGGCTTTAAAAAGAAAATATGAGATTAAAAAAAAATGTATTGACGTGTCTTAATCATGCCAGTGACTTATGCTTATCAGAGGCGTCTTATCAGTCTAACATTAAAATTAAATTAATAAAGTTGTTGTAGGGAAATAAGGACAATAGCTTATGCAAATAATTTTTATTTTTTGCCAACGTTTCGTCAACTTTGTTGACTTCCTCAGGGCACAAACAAATTAATTTCTTTGCATATTTGTCATTTTATCAATATTCCTTCTCAGCAAACACATAAAGCCAGTCATCAAACAGATTGAAAATATTTTCCTATTTAAATCTTAAATGTGTTGCTAAGAATGAATATTGATAAAATGACAAATATGCAAAGAAGTTAATTTGTTTGAGCCCTGAGGAAGTCAACAAAGTTGACGAAACGTTGGCAAAAAATAGAGATTATTTGCTTAAGCTATTGTCCTTATTTCCCTACAACAACTTATTAATTTAATCGATGGACATAAAAATAATCAAAATAATTATACAGATTGAAAATATTATTCTTTTTAAATCTTAAAATATCTTAAGATATATATTTTAAGATTTAAAAAGGATAATATTTTCAAACTATTTGATGACTGGCCTGATATGATTGTTAAGAATGAATATTGATAAAATGACAAATATGCAAAGAAGTTAATTTGTTTGAGCCCTGAGGAAGTCAACAAAGTTGACGAAACGTTGGCAAAAAATAAAAATTATTTAAATAAGATATTGTCCTTATTTCCATACAACAACTTGATTAATTTAATCGATGGACATAAATAATCAAAATAATTAAAATTAAGGTTAAAATCTAATAATAAAAAAATAAGCTTATTTTAATAATCTGCACATTTGTGCCAAGTTTCAGTTTTCTAGCTTAAGGTAGTTGTTTCGCGACAATACTAGCAAAAAGTTAATGCTAGAGTATATAGAACAGACAATAAGGATTCATAGTTCATAAGCCCAAAATTTTTTGCTGTTTATGTACCAATTCTAGCCAATCCCGTGCTCGTTTGACAAATTTGACACCAATGTAAGAGATTGAATATTTTTATATTAAAATGACAGATAAAATACATTTTAAATTTCTATAAAAATCGTTTTGTTATTTTTTAACAAATATAATATAATATAAATATCATTAAAAAAAAATAATCCTAGGAACGGTAGAGAAACAAATAATTATAAAAACTATAACTCATTAAATGCTTTATTTAACATAAATATAAATATACCCATACAAATACAAAAATCATTATTCTATTTAATATGCATTTTCATATAATTTTTTTTTTAATCATACATATAAACAAGAATATAAAATAACACTTTAAAAGTATGTATAAACATTTTTAAATATAATAATAAATCCTATTTTTACACAGTAAAAACTTACTGTTTTCCTTTTCCATTTTTAAAATTTATATACTTTTGTTTAAATATATTATATAATTTAGATCACAATATAAATATTTTTAAGAGTCGTTCAATTAATGTATACCTATCAATAAACAAGCTAGTAGCTTTATGATAAAATGAAAAAATGTCTAGTTCCAAGAAAAGGCGAGAAAGGAAATTAAGAAATCATCTCAAAAAAATGATTGAAAAGAAGTCTGAAATAGAGACTCACTCGACTCCCTGGATCACCGAAGAACCGTTTCTGCCCTTTCCCTGTACTAGAGATACTATCATGGTGTCTGTTCAGTCGAGCTAAAATCAATTATCCCCCCTAAAGCCTAAGGTTTTCGATCGCTCAGCACCCCTTCGCTGTCAAATTGGATAAAAATCGAACAAGCGCTTTCGCCAACTCTTTTATTCCTATGACCTCCAGAGACTGGAACTCGATCCCTTCCACCATCTTTCCCGCGACTTATAAACTTCAGCTGTTTAAGACCCGTATCCACAGATACCTTCGATCCCTATCCAGCCCATAAAATCCCCTCTTCTTCTTCTTTTCACGATGGAGGGCCCAACCTAGGCCTTTAGGGGATACACCTTTTTGGTGTAACTCCTTCTCTCATAATTTTCATTAGAAAAAAAAGAGAAGCTCTCCCAGGAAGATAACAACTCCACGAAACGACTAAACTCACACCCAAACCTACCAGAGACAAAGGACAAGAAAACTAATCCAAGAACCAACCGGAAAACCACCACCAAACCGACGAGAAAGACGAAGGTTAAAAAGATTGGATAAAGATAAAGTTAAAATAGAAGAAAAAAAAGAGAAAAATGGGCAAAATAGACCCCAAAAAGAAGCAAAGCGTCGAATTATTCAAAAACCATTGAAAGTGGAAGAAACTTTCTCTGAAATAATCTCTAATAAAAATATTGACATAAAATTATTCTTAAGAGAAAATGAAAAAATAATCAAAAAATTAAAATTATTGGACGATAATCGTAAAAAAAACTTAATAAACAGCAGAAGAAAAAACAAAGAGCACAAATACTATGCCGAAAATTAACTACTGACAAAGACTACCTCATGGGCAAAATAGACCGAAAAAAGAACCAAAGCGTCGAATTATTCAAAAACCATTGAAAGTGGAAGGAACTTTCTCTGAAATAATCTCTAATAAAAATATTGACATTAAATTATTAAGAGAAAATAACAAAATAAGAAGAAAATTACAATTACTGGATGATAATCGCAAAAAAACTTAATAAACAGCAGAAGAAAAAACAAAAAGGGAACAAATAACTATGCCGAATATTGTTTCATATGAACTACTGACAAAGACTTCCTCATGAACTCTGATATTTTATTTTATAATAAATTCATCATATTTAAATAAAAGCTGGACATAGAGGGAAATAATTATTTTCAACGACAGTTTTGAGCATGAAGTGTGGCATAACGGTACAGAATCACGTGTTGTACTCATCGTAGATGTCTGTCATCCCGAATTAACTGAAAATGAGCTACTTACTTTACCAGTAATTTAGCAGGAAGGGAGAAAATAGTTTTTTATCACAAAGAGAGAAGAAAAAAAGAACTGATGATAATAAATAAATATTTTCTCATTTTGTATACTTAAAATATTTTTTGAAACGATTGACAAAGTACTACTACTACTAATAATTGAGATTAAAATAAAATTATTTCTATCAAAAATATATTTTACCCTGTGGGGGTTGCTAGTCCTCCATCGGGCGCCTCCCCAGGTGGCGGATAGAGGAATGCCTCCCAGGTATATGTGGTACCGGGGAAATGAAATACCCGGGGCGGGCCAAAACTAGCTAAGGGATGGAAACCCTGACAGAAAACCCTGGTCCTCCAAGTTGGGGATTGGATCAATGGGCCAACACCCCATTATCCGGTAAAAATTTCGTACGATTGCCTCGGAAACAGGATGGATTTAACGATAAACGACATTGGCAAAGAAAAAGGACAATGACTTGGCGACTTGGAACGTTCAGGGCTTTCAAGAATTAGAAAATGTTGATATTGATATATGCGTGCTCACAGAAACAAAGAAAAAGGGGAAAGGTCAAGAGATTGTGTCAGATTATATACATTTCTATAGTGGTGTGAGTAAAGAAAAAAGAGCAAAAAGAGGAGTGTCCATAGCTGTCCACAAAAAATTTCGAAAGAATATCAAAAGTTGGGAGAAGGTTGATGAGCAGATTATGTTGATGGAATTGGTTAAACATGGTCATTACATCTTGGTAATAATAATATTCTATGGTCCTAGTGAGGAGAGCAATAAAGAGAGGAAAGATGAATTTTATGAAAATCTGTAGAATGTCGTGGGTAAAATAAAACCACATAAAGAAGTCTATATACTTGGAGACTTAAATGCAAGAACTGGGAGAGCAGAAAACAGTCTGTCAATTGGAAAATATGGAGAGAAAGTACGTAACGACAATGGACAACGACTGAATGAACTCTGTGAAAGTCTTTCACTGAAAATTACAAATGGATCTTTCCCTCATAAGGTAATTCATAAGTTTACTTGGGTTCAACCAAAAAAGAACCTTAGATCAATAATAGATTATATAATTCAAAGTCAGCATTCAAGACTCCAAACTACCGACGTGAGGGGGGGGGGGGGGTCGGACCATTATTTGGTGAAAGCAAAGATTGTATTAAAATTTCGAAAGCCGAAGGGGGAGAGAGAAGAGGAAACGGATGAGGATGGTGTGAAGGAACAAAAATACAATATAGATAGTTTGATAAATGAGTCGAGTCAGTTCCTTTATAAACTCAGGCTGGCCACCAAACTGACGAATATAGTGCAGAACAATTGTACCAACGTCTTAAAGAAAGCATACATGATGCTGCAAAAGAATCATTGGGGTATCAGGGGAACACCTTGAGATCAAATCCGGAATGGTGGTCCGATGAAGTGGAGGAGTGGAAAAAGATTAAGAAGAGAGCCTATCAGTCTTGCCTACAAACTGGAAACAGCGAGGATAGGAAATTGTATGCTAGATACAATAGAATTGTGAAGGAGGTGATCACGAGGAAAAATGAGATGTGGGAAAGAAAGTGTGAAGAGATAGACAGGTGTCTGGGTGGAACTAAAGTTAGAGAGGCTTGGTGGACCATTCAGAGCGTCCACATTGTGCCTTTGAATAAATTATTTGAAGTATTGACGAAGGTGGGGATCAGCGGGAAGTACATCAGAGCCAGATACAATATGTATAAGAATCCGAGAGAGCTTCAGTTAAAGAAGGAGGAAAGCTATCGAAACCATTTGAGATCAGCAAAGGATTGAGGCAGGGGTGCTGCCTATCACCTACTCTTTTTAAAATTTACATCCAGGAAGCATTGAATTTATGGAGGAAGAAATGTGCAGGAATGGGATTAGAAATTAACAACGACTGCCTGTACACACTTTTATTTGCTGACGATCAGGTCATCATCGCCAATGATCAAGAGGACGCAGAGTATATGCTGAGAAAACGGATGGAGGAATTCTCTAAGTGGGGTCTGAGGATAAACTTTGGAAAAACAGAATGCTTAAATGTAGGAGGCGAACCTAAGGACATACTGGTAGAGCAGCAAGCTATTAGAGAATCTAGATCTTATAAGTATTTGGGAAGTATAGTCGCGGAGAAAGGAACTTCAGAACTTGACATTCAGAACAGAGTGGTCCAAGGACGGAGGGCCATTCAAATTCTTAACTCCCTACTGTGGTCTACCAATATGAAACTTGATACCAAATTAACGATCTATCGAAAGATAATAGAACCAATATTAACTTATGGAGCTGAATGCTGGCAACTCACCACTAGAAATAAAGGGAAAGTTAAGGCGGTTGAGATGGACTATCTACGACGGTCATGCAGAATTTCGCGACTCGACCACGTACGAAATGATGACATACGAGAATTGACAAGAATGGAAAGCACGGTGATTGACCGAATCGAAAAGCGACAGTTGATCTGGTATGGCCATGTGATGAGGATGAATGAGGAAGGATGGGCAAGAAAAGTTCTTAACTACACGCCACCAAATAGAAGAAGGAGAGGAAGACCTAGGAAAACATGGAAGGGTGGCATGGGTAACCCAAAAAGACCCGGAGACGCTGTTGGGAGATTTAGGCAGAGTTTTCTGTTCTGTATGAGCGTTCGAGTTCCCTGGAATTCTCTAGCAGTGAGATAGGGTTTGGAACGCGTAAAGCATGCATGCTATGATCAAAAATAATATAAGCACGGATGCTATGATCAAAAATAATATAAGCCCGGACGACATCCAAGATAGAGACGTATGGCGTGCGAAATGCGGGATGCGGCAAAGGCCGTAGGAACCCCGCAACAAAAGAAAAATATAAATCAAAATTAATTTTTGATAAAATAATTTAATTAATAAAAAAAAAAAACGAAATTAAATTGAATCCTTTAACGTATTCTAAGTCCTCTCTATTTTTTTAACTAATGTTAAAATAAAATAAAATAGTTTTAATTTTTATACATGACACTGGATATGTATCCTCTCTTAATATTCTCTGCTAAGTATTATTTGTAATAATCGAAAGATTTTTTTTTATTCAAAAAATAAATATTTTTAAAAAATCACTTTGTTTTATTAATTTATTTATCAGTCCGTCTCCAAAAATTACTCACTTTGTTTTATTGGCAAAGTTGTTTAAACCACTTTTTGGATGTCTCACAATTAGGATTAACACAATGAGGACATCGTGTTAAAAATTTTGGACTCAACTGTTGCTTGTTATCCAGTTGGGTTTTCACAAGATTTGTTAAGGCATCAATAAAAAGAGGATGGTCATTAGGTGCAGAGGCTCTTCGGATGCTTCCTGGCTTCAGGCCCAGCTAAAAATTTGATTTTATATAATAAATGAAATATTGCTTCAAGAAACATATGTACCAGGTCTACAAGTATGAAATAGGGATTTTTTTATAAAAAAAACATGTTAAATTCGGAAGAATGATAAAAAGTGCTTGATTCAAAGTATGCTCCATCGGTTGTTATACATTTTTCCCATCTTTCGAGAAATTTGTGAATACCACGCCAATAAAAAACTTCCTCTTTTGCTGTGAACGATTCATCGAGCCATTTTTTCACATGCTCGTACGAACCAAAGCGCTGCTCAGCAAGTGCGTGACCCATCGATTCAAACAAGTGGTAATCGGAAGGAGCAAAGTCTGGTGAATAAGCCACATGGGGGTAGAACTTCCCAGCTGCGTGCTTCCAACGTCTCGCGAACTGGTTTTTCCGTATATGATGGAGCATTGTCATGGAGAAAAATGACCTTATTTTATCTTTTTTGAGCAGCGAACTGTTCAAACCGATCAATTGTTGTTGGTAGCGTTTGGTATTAACCGTTTCAATCGTCCAACAATGATAGAAATTCTGCATCTGCTTACCTTTTTGGCGGTTTTCCGTGTTCCTTGTCTGAAACTTCAAAATCACCATTTTTGAAAAGCCGAAACCATCTTTCACACGTATCTTGCGATGTTCACCATAAGGTTCTCGAAGCATTCGGTATGATTCAGTAACAATTCTCTTCGAATGAAAACAAAATTAATGTTATCGGCGAATACTCTTATTTGGCAGAAATTTCGACATTGAACATAGCAAAACAATACTATGCAAACACTTTTTCAATTTATCACTTATGCACGTTTGACACTTGTTGATGGAGCAACAAAATTCCATCTATGTCAAATATTTATATTACACAGTGAATTGGTAGGTCATCTGATTCTCAAATCCCCATTTCATACTTGTACACCTAGTATAAAACTTAATATCGTACCTCTTTTATTAAATCATGGCAATATTCGATATCTAATTCATGAAGAGTCTCAATATGCTCATTGACAAAAGCAACGGGCACTAATAAAAAATGTTTTTTCCCTTGTTTTACGTAACCTTTAATGGCATTATCAGTAAATGGTCCCAGCCATGGTAAAGGTCCAACTTTCGATTGCCAAACTAATTCGTAAGGATTTGAATGATTGAGTTGTTCCATGACTAATTGAACTGTTGCTCCAACCTCGTATGGATATGCATCTCCACGGTTCACAGTCTGAATAGAGAAATTAATTTAAAATTCAATAAAAATAAATTTGAAAATAGTAATTGACTAACCTTGAGAGGCAAAGAATGAGCAGAAAATAGAACCATCACTTCTTTACGAATATCTTCGGGAAAAAACTTCAATTCTTCAATGATTCTTTCTGCTATTGTCTGAATAAGAAGAGGATGTGTACCCCATCGGTCAATGATACTCCATTTAATATCAGTAGATAATTCTCTATAAAATATAATAATAGGTTTCTAGATTATTCCTAATATACAGTCAAGCTCTGATAATTCGAAAACCTCTAGAAAGAGTCAGGGGTTTCTTTTGAAAAAAAACTTTTACATTTTGGGAATATATATACAGAGCTGGGCCCAGTTAATTGGAAAGTTAACTTCGTTAATCGTTAATCCGCTACTCAAAAAGTTAACTTCGATAATGGTTGACTTTTCACAAATTTAACACAAGTTAAAGTTGTACTGCTGTTTAAGCATTACCTATATGTATCTATATTAAAGATAATAGATGAGGCTTGGCTTTGGAACAGTGGTAAATAAAACAAATAATTTAGTTAAATTAAGTATTTAATGCTTTTAGGAAGAAAACACAGAAACATATGCACCTATTGCAAAAAACAGCAATCCGTTATTGATCATCATTTTGCATTAGGTGCATGTTTCCCTTCATAAACATTAGCATATTAAAATTGTCATCCGACAGCGATGATCGTTTCACCCGTAAAATATCTTTTCCTGTAGAAAAAAGGGGTTCAACTGCAGCGCTAGACAGAATAGCAGTGTTATATTTAATAAACAATTCTATTAAAACCGGTTCTCCTAGAAATGCAACATCTGTAAAGAGTCTTTTGACTTTGAATCCAGCCAAGTTCTGACCAAATTCTGAGGTTTGTGGCCTTTGGTCCTTTCTTCAGTCTGAATAACACTCGGATGAAAAATAAACTCAACTGACCACACAAAATCATGGCAACAATCAATGTAACGGACTAAAGTTAACGGAAATTAAGAAAACAGTTAACATTTTTTTAGTTTAACTTAAAAGTTAAATCATTAAGCAATTTGTTAACTTCGTTAATTAATGATGTTGTGTCCGCAGCTCTGATTATTCCTAATATACAATCAAGTTTTGATAATTCGAAAACCTCTAGAAATAGAAGAGTCAGGATCGAGGGGTGAACCGTGATTGGAATTAGGTGTTCACCGTCTTTGGAATTCATTAGATAATCTATTGGCATCTATTGTCTTCTACTTGGAAATGAAAGTTGAAGTAGGTGTACACGATTTTAGGTCGCGGTTCACCCCTCGGTCAGGGCTTTTCTTTTGAAAAAAAAACCTTAACATTTTGGGAAAATATAACAATATAATTCGAAATTTACCAGCACGTTAATTATGATTATTTCACCTCTATAAATCGAATTTCTCTTTGACACAGCAATTATGAAGAGAAAAAATAAAATGCCTTTTTAGATCTATTATATTCTATTTAACTACACATAACTCAAAGTATTATTTATTTTTAAAGATACATTAAAAATAAATAAACCAAGCCCCTATAAATCGAATTTTATTTCATTACCCTCTTAATAACCTTTGTAATTCGATTTTTTTTTTTATTTACCCTCTCTAAATAATATAAGAGGTGACTGTGGGTCAGTGGTTAGAGTGTCGGCCCGACTGGCCTGAGTATTTCAGGCAGATATTTGCAGTCGCCTCCTCTTGGAAAGCAATGGCACCCTACCAAGAGTATAATTGCCTAGTAACCTCTCCAAACTAGACGTTCGGGACCGGCGTTAAAAAGTAGGTCCCGTATATCTGTGTAAAAACAACTAAACACACTCAGCACAGGTATATATTATAATATATGGAGAGGAGCCGAAACGTCAGGGAGACCTGGAGAGCACTTAAAAGAAGAAGAAATAATATAAGAAAACTTCTTTAATTCCAAAAGGCTTTTACTGTGAGTTTCGAATTATAGAGGAACGACTGTTCTTTAGTCAGAGACGTCGAGAGAGGAGACATTGTTTTGAACTTTATACTTTTATACCTAGTATTTTTAAATTTATTAAACTTTAATATTTGAAAGTGAATAAAAAAAAATTTACGTACTCTTTTTGGAAATATCTAGAAATACTATTAAAGCTTGATCCTGAGGTTGCACAACTATATTGAGGATACTGGGAGAATATAATTGCCCTTTGGATTTTATCCCTAAAAAAGATTAAAAATAATGTGATAATTGAAAAATTTCGTTCAAAATAAATTAATAAATATATTCATATTATATAGTTATACAATATTTAAGGTAGTTGTTTCGATACAATACTAGCAAAAAGTTAATGCTAGAGTATATAGAACAGACAATAAGGAAGTTAAATAAATTTATAATTTTCTCATTAATATATCAAAGAATAATTAACATATTAATATATATTAATATATGTTAATTATTCTTTGATATATTAATGAGAAAATTATAAATTTATTTAACTTCATTATTTCAAGTTAGAAATATATAAATTCAGATATTATTTTCACTTAATATTTGACAAAAATCACCTACATTCGATTTGCGATAGAATCAAATACAGGAAACTTATGATTAGACAATAAAGATTCATAATTCATAAGCCCCAAACTTTTTGCTGTTTATGTACTACTACTAGCCAATCCCGTGCTCGTTTGACAAATCTGACAACATTGTCCTAGCTTCTATATATTTTATCATAGAAATTTTAGATAAAGTACATTATAAAGGAATATTTATATAACAAAAAGTTTTTAATAAGCGGTTGAAAGCTGTTGCGACAATGGCTGAGGCGAAAAAAGGTCAAAAAAGTACTAGTTAACCAACTTTTTAGGTTAAATAAATGCTTTGTTGCCAGCTTGTTTTTAGTGTAAATTTTTCATTATTTATTCATTTTTATCTCAGAAACTGGGTTGCAACTATGAATTAAAATTTTCTTAAAAAATGTATTAGTTATTGTTTAATGTTGGTTTGGTTTTTTATAATAATCGTAAGAAGAGTTTTTTAATTATAATTAAATATGTATGTAAATTTTCCGATATCCCGTATAGTGCAATGTATAAGAGTCTGAAAAACTCTATCTTTGGAATTTAATATCTCCGGAACTATATTGTTCATAAATTTCGTTTCGCCACCAATCGATGCAGAAGTATTTAAATAATAATCTGTCTAAATTTCAAACATATTCTAAGAAAACCCATATGGTGAAACAACCACCTTAAGTAATTAAATGTGTATTTTTTCCAGTATAAATTAGTTAACAAATTATTAAATATTTTTTATTTTCAATTTTATAATAGTTTATGCAATTTTTTTTTCTTGAATATTTTTTAAATCAATATTTTAAGAGAAATTTAAAATAAAAATAAAAATTACTCTTTCATTTCCTTAAGAGAATCTTCGGTAAATGGATTAACATATCGAAAACCTACATAATATTTATGCGGTCCTGTTTTAGGTGAAATTTTATCTAGTTTTTTGCAGAGTAATTCACCCTAAAATAGATAAAATTTTAATTTTTTAATTTAGGTAAATTATAAAAAATGAAATATATATTTAGAAAGTTTTTTCCAGATGAGACTACGAAAAGTGTAAATAGAAAATTAAATACAATTTTCTATTAATATATGGAAAGTCCAACTGAAAAAATCTTTTAAATCATCAACCTGTGAACATCAAAGCTTCAAATTAAAGACGAGATATGTACTTGTAATTGTGTCCATTTTAAAATTGGAGATCCTCCTCCAATTTCTTGATATTTCTTTACCACCTCAGGAGTTCTTCTTTTGGCAATATAAGGCCCCAATTTGCTAAACAAATAGAGAAAATATACATTTTAATATACAAAAAGATGTGTAAAATTGCTTTATATCTATAAGAATTGTGCATCTGAACAAGGATAGAATAATAATAATAATTCCTATTGACCTTATGGATGGTAAACCGATATATATGAAAATATTATTTTGACAATAAATTAAAAAAGAGAGGAATTCAGGCAGTAAACTAAGCATCTGTTGAATAAAAAAGTCCCAATTATAGAAAACGTTTCGGCTTTAATTAAACCCATCTTCAGTTCTAATGAGCTGAAATGAGCATAAAATGTATTAATAAGTATTTTTCTAGTCATTTCACCAACTACGTATAATACACAAAATGGCCAATTTCAAAACATTCTAGTTCTTAAGGGAAATTGCCGATGCTTTTATAATGAAAATTTAGGTCTGAAACTCTCCCTAATCAATATCAATGTGATCCACGCAACACGAAAGGGAGTGGTTTGGCTGTAAATTTGCCAAAAGAATAGTGTTTTCCCAAATATAATACCTCGGTAATGATGAGTATGCTCAGGGCCGGATTTAGGATCTATGGACCCCTAGGGTGAACAGGTCCTACCGGGGAAAATATTTTTTTTTAATTAACTTACAAAAACCGCATTTTCAGTAATTATTCAATTCTTAAAAATAAACGTGCATGAAACCTTGTTAAATACAGGGTGTCTCAAAGAAATGTACTAACACTTCGAATGAAGAGAAAAACATGATTTATGAACATAGAGAGAAGTTGAAAGACTTCAAGTACAGAAGACAAGTGTAATTGAAGAATCATGCTCGCAAACAATGACCATCATTGTCCAGACAACAACACAACAAGGGATTCGTAATCGAAACGAAACAGATCATTTGGAATATCGGGACATTGTCCTTTAAATTAAATGGCTCTATTAATCGCCATAATTGCACGTACTGGGGTCCTGTTAATCCTCATGTAACAGTTGAACACCTTTTAAACTTACCGGTGGTAACAGTGTGGTGTGGAATATCCCCATTGGGCATCATAGGACCATTTTTTTAACAGAGCTGTCACTGGTGAGAGTTACCTCACCTTGCTGCAGGAGTTTGTCCGTCCACACATTGCAGAGATGTTTGGTGATGACGAGATTTACTTTCAGCAAGATGAAGCACGACGTTTGCGAATCTCTTGGTTCGCTTTATCAGAGTTGTCTGGACAATGATGGTCATCAATTTGTACACCATTGAAACGAAACAGATCATTTGGAATATTGCGACATTGTCCTTTGCAAGATGGAGGACGGCGTTTGCGAATCTCTTGGTTCGCTTTATCAGCGTTGTCTGGACAATGATGAGAATCAATTTGAACATTTGCGAACATGATTCTTCAATTACATTTGTCTTCTGTACTTGAAGCCTTTCAACTTCTCTCTATGTTCATAAATCATGTTTTTCTCGTCATTCGAAGTGTTAGTACATTTTTTTGAGACGCCCTGTATATAAATAAGTAGACCCTTTGTGGTGCGAGCCCATAGGACTGCGTAGGCTGCGCTTAAATCCGGTCCTGGGTATGCTTTCGACTTGCCAAGGAGCAAAAGATTAAAGTTAAAATAACAGGTGTACATAAAAGTTGCACTTGTATTAACCCAAGTAAAATAAATTTGTTTGGACATTCTGAGTATTTTTTTAAGGACGTTCCCTAATATAGCCCAGATGCAGTTTGCTCTTTCCCCTACTCTCACATGCGCAGAAAGGCAAAAATATTTTCACTGCGGATCTGGCAACATTGCGTTCTTACCGACGCTAAAAGACAAAGAACAAAAAAAAAACACTTCACGAAACAGCCCAATGCGAAATTCCAGATGAGAACAGTATAGTTAGTTAGGTTGAGAGAATTATCTAAAAATCTCAAATACACCAGCTGCAGAAGTTTTTTTAGATATGGGGAAATTGAGTGATTTTAGTGCGACGTTGCCAAGTCGCCATCTCTCACTTGCCATACCATGAGAAAAAATGAAAACCATTAAAAGTACCTAACTTTTAACATTTTTCATAAAAAACGAATACCGCTTGATACAATTATTTCAACAGAAAAATATTTGTTATATCTTCAGTTAATGATTCTCAGTTTTTCAAAGTAATTTCAAGAAAATTACGATTGTTATTTAATGAAACGGTCGATTTAACATCAATCAGGATAGGGTTCGCGTGTTAAATATGCAAATTTCAATGGTCAATATTTACAAATTTAGTGCCGCAAGGACTATTGAAAAAAATTTCTACGTATAAAGGACACTTGTGAATATGTGTATTTAAAGTTTTAAAAGGATTGCAAGAAAATCTATTTATTAGGGAATGTCCTTAAGAAAAAAAATTTGTATATTATATATTATTATTACCTTTGAATAGGCAATTGGATCATATCTCTATCAGTCATTATATTCAATAAATAATCATGAACTTGATCTACAGTTTGAGGTCCACCCATATTAAGCATTAAAATTCCAGTTTTAGGATTATTTATTTTTTGTACTGATGGTGAAGGAGCATTTGCAGTTAATAATCGTTTTTGGAAGGATAATTCTTTACCTAAAAAAGTACAAATACATGTATAAATTAAAAGATGGAATACTAATTTTAAATAAAAATATATCTATTAGATTGATTATTTTTAGATGAAGACTAGAATAAAACTATAGTAATTAAAATGATAAAGAGAAATCAATGAGGTTGTCCTCTGCTCGATAAAAATAAACATATACATATATCTAATGAATATAAATATACACACATATATAATATATATTCAAATTAGTTAGAGACTCTAGAGGCGACTGTGGGTCACGCTAGACAATAGCTTAATGGTCGCTTCTGAATTAGATCAAGGCAAGAGAGATCCTTCTCCACAGATAAGAGTCTGAGAATTTGACCCTTGTAAGAAGTTAAATGGCCCTAAAATAAAACACCTTATTTTTCAACTAGATTCATAGATTTCACATGATGTCGGCCTTTTGAAGGTACTTGTCTTCTAGCAGCTGATCCCACCATAATATCAAGATTGATTCTTGAGGTTTTATCAACATTATAAAGAATTATTACCAAATCCGTCCATAATTTGAAAGTTTATAATGGGAAAATAAGGACAAGTTTTTATGTGTGACTTTTTTATTTATCAGCCAACATTTCGCCGACTTTACTGATTTCTTCAGGAAGCTTCTACAATTATAAAGACATTATTAATATCAAGTTACAAAAGTACAATTACAATTTTTTGCAACGAAATTTTCTCTGGAGAGAGACAGACTGATAGAAGTTTTTAATTTAGTAATGGAAGGCGGCCCAGGGGTAGTGAGGAAAGAAAAAATTAACACATATAAAATAAGATGTAATTCATTGGATTCCTTCCTCCTTTCCTTTCAAACCGACGTTTCGGAGGAATCTTCAGGGTTTCAAGGTGTCAATGAAGAAAACAACTAAAATAAACACTGCTGTGGAGAGCATTTTGTTTGTTTCCTTTATTGAACCTTTGAAACACTGAAGAAGGAGGGAAGAATCCTCCGAAACGTCAGTTTGAAAGGAAAAGAGGAAAGAATCCAATAAATTACACCTTATTTGATGTGTTAATTTTTTCTTTCCTCACTACCCCTGGGCTGCCTTCCATTACATTCACTTACAATTACAATTCCAGAATAAACATATATTAATAGTTTACGGACCAAATAGTCATGCCACACATTCGTCTAAAAATTCACAATTTTCAATTATTCATTGTTTAATTTTAGTAAAGTATTAGACGATGTGTGACATATTTTATTTAAATTAATTAAACTATTAATACTAAGGGTAGTTGTATGTCGGTTGGTAAAGCCTTTGTAAAAGTTGACAACAGGTACTTTTTCTTAAGTGCACTTGTGCCTGACAGGATGATGGCCAATCCGATGAAAGTGCCTGTCATCTGATTAGTCATCCGCGAATCTAAGGTGAATTATATGTTTTACCCTTTGTCAACATTTAAAAAGAGTTTTCCAACCGACATACAAAGTGTGCAGCGGTTAATAAAGTCTTTGTAAAAGTTGACAAAGCGTTTAACCTTAGAATTTACCTTGTGCCTTGCGTGATGGCCAATCAGATGACACGCACTTTCATCTGATTGGCCATCCCGACGGATACAAAGATGAATTCTAGGTTTTTACACGTGTGCACCAACCGACATTCAAATGGCCTTTACATGTTTATTCTGGAATTGTGAATTGTACTTTAATAACTTGATATTAATAATGTTCTTATAATTGTAGAAGCCCTGAAGAAGTCGGCAAAGTCGACGAAGAACGTTGGCTGATAAATAAAGACACACATAAAAACTTGTCCTTATTTTCCCGTATAAACTTCCAAGTATGAAGAATTTTTTTTATCAAAACCTCGATGATTGTTTACAAACGACATGTATGTAAAATCTATAAAAGTGAATACAGGATAGGATGTTTTGTATTGATAATTTCCATAAATTTAAAATTGATTATTATTACTGAAGATGGCCATCAAAGAGGAACGAAACTATGATAAATTAAAATTAATAAAAAATGATCTATTTAAATTATTAAATTTATTCAAATATTATGACAAAATCCCTTTAAAAGAATACCAAATCGAAAAGTTTTTATAATTTTAAGTGTTTTACTTAATAGGGTATATGGAATAAATTAATTAAAGGTCAAATGGAGATGAAATTGGGTCCTATTCAGTTAAAATAAATTGGGTTAGATCAGAAACATAATAGATAGTAAATATTCTTAAAAATGTAAAATATAGTTCAATTACCAAGCCGAAGCCAAGATACAATTTTCAAATTATTCATTGTTTAATTATAATTTTATTAATTAAAATTATTTATAAAAAAGTAATGAATGAGATAGCGAAATAATTCGAATACTACTGTTTGAAATTAGCACTTTTCGTGAGACCATAAGCCATCAGTCATAAAAAATGTATTTTATTTAAAAAAAATATATAATTTATGTAAAAATTAATAAATAAATTGTCTTGTTTTTTGTGTTAATTATTTAAAAAAGAAAGTAATTTACTTTCTCGAGAAGTGCTCTCCCAGGGACGTCATGCTTCCAGGCCAGGATCTGAGACGACTCGCCCCCGAAACCGGGGGCGACGACGATACCTGCTCGGCTTAT